>CM031235.1:388670053-389090628 GCA_018340775.1 Taxus wallichiana var. yunnanensis | reverse complement strand
GTCACATAGTTCCATCTGATCCATGTTTGGAGCGCTTCCTAATGAGTAGAGGGCTGTAAACCATCTTTGAATAAAATGGGCAACTGATTCATTGTGCTCTTGTTTAATATGTAAGAATTCCCTGATCCCTATTCTTAACAATTTGTTCATATCAAAAACTTTGATAAATTTTGACACAAGTTTTTTGAGCGATTGTATCGAGGTTTTAGGTATTCTGTAATACCAATCAAGGGTAATACCCTCTAAGGTTTTAGGGAATATCTTAGCAATAACCACATCCCAAGGGAGAAATTCTCGAATGGTCGTGGCATATGCCTTGATATGTGCATTTGGATCTCCCTCCCATTTGTATTTAGGAAAATAGGGAAGAGGTCTTGGAAGCATGATGCTTCACACGGTGAAATCCAAAGGTTCTTTTAAATATTTTGAGTAAGTCCCTACCGCATAGGTTTTGACCATTGATAGTGCCTGTTGAGGAGGTGGAGGTGGAATGGGTTGTTGATATGGCATAACATATGTATTTGTAGGGACATAAGGAAATACTGTGGTTGAGTGAACATTTTGGGAGAGGAGAACATGTATCCCTATGGTGATTTTGAATAAACGTTTAAGTAGGAAGGAGCATTGCTCGATATGGATTGTTTTGTACTAAATCTGGGGTATCATACTTTCAATTGGAGTAGCATTTGAAAATGTGGTTCTAGTTGGTATTTGCTGTGGATAGTTATACGAATGTTGAGGAGGCATGCCTAACATGCCTATTCCTGTGAGGAGGTCAACTTGGCTGGGATGATGCAAAGGGTTGGAAGTTCCTGCTTGCCCAAAATGTGAATTTTAATTTGCTTGAGCAAGTTCCAATCCTCTAACCTTCTCAACTAAGGCTGAGATACCTCGATTGGAGAAGACATAGTATTTTTCCTTAATGGCAGTTGTTGTATACCTTGAGGTTGTAGAGGCATATGGTACCCTGCTATGAATTGATCATTACCCTGGCAAGTTTCACCAAGAGTATTTTCCTTAGAAGGAAGAATGGGGGTGTTTTCTTTGAGTAGGGTATTGGGTTGCGTTTGTAAAATTCCTATAGGTGGGTACATGTTTTGGAAGTGTTGTTTGCTTCTAGCGTAGCATGCTAAGTACTCCTCATCCAACAATGGATGTGGATCTAACTACCTACTGAATTGTGGTCTGAACAAAACCTGAGGAGATGAAATGGATTCTCTAGTAAACGTCATATTGTTAGAGCCTGAGGGCTCTGGTTGTGGTATTTGTGTGAGATGATCTAGCTGCTCAATTAAGAATGAAGAACTAGAGCTAGTTCTTCGAGGATGAGTTTTTGATGAGAAGTAGTTTCTTGAATAGTTGTCAGCCCATGCTGAAAGTGAGGGTGACGGTTGTCTATTTGTTTGACCATAATATGCTTCAAGACCTAAGAGAGGTATGCCATATGCATCGTATCTTGACATATTCGGGGGGTATATAAATACCCATAGAATAATGGGAAAAAGTGAAGATGGATGAAAGAAATGAAAATAAAAGGGGAACAATTGTTTGTTTCATGTCGGGTTCACCAATTTTGTATGATAGAAAAGTGACATGTGAGTATGAGAATCTACAAGTAGCCCTTCTTTGTACCCAACCTCCCGAGGTCGTGCGAGATAGCTGGTGGAAATGAAATATATGTGGATATAGACAAACTAGTTGGGAAATCTTATATCTTCGACATGCAACAATGGGATATGCGAGTATAAAGCAAAGAAAGCTCTCCTAACTTGAATTGGTGTAATGGAACGTTCAGATATAATAGCTACTTAGAGGCTCTAATAAATGTCGAGCTCTACCGAGATCCTATCTATTAGTTGTTGGATGCATGGAAAGTGACCTGTAGGTGCTTCATGTATATTTCTAGGAAAGGTCATAGAAAATGGTAGCGAGAGGTGTAGTGGATTTGTAGGAAACTATGGGTGGTTTTCTGGGTCTAGCCCATAAAATATTAGTTTGGTGACTTCTATGTTTAATGTGGAAAATTGTGTTATGATATCGGTGGGAGTGGTGAGGATCTAAATACCACTTTGTACATAAACCGATGTCAATGCTTAATCGATTAGCAAGCCCATTGGGTTGTGGGACACGGGATCACAACCAGGAGTTCGTGGTTGTTATGGACCTGTTATGGTCATCGAAGAATCAATCTCTTCTTCCAACTATCCAATGGTCATAAGCCTTTTTAACTTCTATGTTTAATACCGTGGAGTTGTGTGATCTTCTCGAATACCTTACGGGTGTTCGAAACTTGTATACATAGGCCTATGTCTATGTCAATGAGAAGGTCTCGGCATTTGGTTGAGAACTAATGGATCACAACCAAATATTTGTTCTCTTCGAGGGTTCTTGTATGGTCATGCAAATATCCTATCAATGTAATCTATAGTTGGGTTGACTTGACCAGAATGTGTATGCTTTGTCGTCTTCAATGTTTAATTCTCTCAATTGTTCACTAATTGCTTGTGGGTTTATTATCATTTGAAAGACGTGAATCCTAAGGCCTTGATCTATATCCATTAATGTTGCAAAGAGATTTGGATGAGGTACTACCGGTTTGAATACGTAATCCTTGGGCTCTCTAGGTCCCATAATTGTCATGCAAGAGATAATCAAACTTTAACTGAAATAAGTAAACTAACTATGAAAGATATATCTACACTATGCTTATATTCCTTTTATTTTTGTATTTTCAATGATGCATATTTGAATGAAATTTAAAGAGCAGCTATTCTAATATATTCAGATAATGAAAAATTAACCTAATAACAAAATTAAAACAAGAAAGTTAGCCTAATATAGCTATTTTCCTGTGCACTTGTGAATTTATCCTAAATATTTAAGTAACTAACTAATTTAATCGAAAGACCTTCAATATTACCTCAAATGAGGAATAAATCACATCTTCTCAGAAGCTATCATTCCCCATAGCTTCCTAGTAATACCTTGAAAGCAATATTTAACTGAAATAAAATGATTTGCTACTCTATTTGATATATTGTCACTATAACTTTGATAGTTCAAACCTAGAGTTTTACAGAATAGTGATAAATCCAGTTGTGTCATGACTTGTCCCCTCAGTGTGATATCTTTGTTCCTTCATGTTCTCGTGAATCTAGAAAAGTGTGAATGTGATAGCGTCAGCAGAAGAAGATACTTGAACAAAGTGGCAGCTTGGATATAAACCGAATAAAATGCAAGTAAGAGAGAGATAGTGCAAGTGAACAGAGCTTGTCTATGCGATACCTAGCAGGATTTATTGCGGGGATACAACACAAATATACTAAGAATTCTAGGATCTATTTCTTGTGACAAAACAACAACCTACAACTCTAAGATTATCAAATGAACTCTAATCTAGAACTAAAACTATCTTATGCTAAGATGACTGTGTAGGATAACAATGGAGCAAAATGAAAGTGTGAAGATCAAGAGATCTCTAAATCGAGAAAGGAGAGGTGAGAATTCATGCAAAATCTAAACCTATTGAACTTGTGGAAGAACTTCAAAACACCTTTGAATAATAATTCATAGAGGAGAGGGGCCATTTGCTTGTAAACAATCTTGGTATTTATAGCATTTGGATTTACCAGAGGGTAAGTTTGAATTGAACTCTTTTATCATAAACAAAGAGAAATTACTATTTACTAGGCGGCTAAAACATAAATGCAAGTAAGAGTGGTTGAGGAATGTGAGTGCCACTTGATTTTTTATGTTGATAAAAGTGTAAGAAATTTCTTTAAGACATGCGTAGGACCGCCACCCCGTGCAAGGCGGTGGTTATAGGACTGCTGCCCAAACAGGTGATGGTCTGAAACTAAAGACAAAAATACAAGAAAAGAGTGGAACGGGGTTAGAACAAAGCATGTGGAGGCTAGATAAGGAATTTTGGGATGCAAATGTATACTCGGTGAGATTTTTGGATTCTGAACACCTTGCAAAGAGATCGAATCATCATTGGGGTTTCTGTAACCTCTTCCCGTAGTGCAATACCTACATTTTTGGGTACATATAGTTCCCCTTTAATAGAATAATATTTTATCTCTCCCGAGAGGTCAGATCCTAGCATCCTTGTTTTCCAATTCGAAAGTTTGTTTGATAAAACTTCTATACCTATGATTTTTGGGGGTGCTCCTTTAAGAAATTTACAAAATAAAGTACCTCATCCTTTGGTTCATAGACCTATTATTGAAAATATTTCGAACCTATTGTTGAGAATCTTGTTAATAAAAAATGGATCATCCTCCTCCACATTCCCCTTTCATATTTTAGGAATTGAACCATCAATTTTGGGGACGTCTTGGATATCCAAATGAGGTACCTAATGAAATTAGGAATAGATTGTCTAAATTTCAAGGAAATAATATTATTAGTGGTGATCAACATATTAAGTTGTTCCAAAATATTATTGATGATTATGAAGTAGAATATAAAGATGTTTACCTAAATTTATATGTGCATCCTCTTGAAGAAGATGCAAGGAGTGGTGTAATTAATTTCCTTGTAGTTCAATTAATGAATGAATTTAGAATTCAATATGGTGATAGGACTAACCCTAGGTTCCTCCTATCTAAATTTTAAAACATAAATAAAAATCCTAATGAATGTGTACAAGATTTCAACACAATGTTCAATAAGACTTTGATGAGATTACTAACTAATTTGATACCAAGTGATGAGTCTTGTTTGATCAAATATTATGATGTGTTTAACAAAGAGGAAAATTATTACTTGAGAGATAAAACCCCCATCAATATAAAACAAGCATCCAACATGACCATTAAAATCGAAAAAACATCAAGGATGTGGAAAACCACCAAAAAGGGAAGGAGTAAAACATGTTAGACTGAAAAATAGCAAGTAAGCAAGCCTGTTGATTTGGAAGAGTTGGTTAATACATTGGTAAGTGCAAATCAAGATATCTCATAATAATTAGCTAGAGATGAGAAGGGAATTCCTATGTGCCCTCAAGTTCAAAATAAATAATTAAAATAAAATTAGATTTAGAGGATATCATAGATCAAATGATAGAGGAAAGAGACTTATGGGACAAAATGATAGGAAACATCCACTGTTATCCCGTAAAATTGACAAGGGAAATTTTACCGATAACCATACCGAATTTTTGTTCCGATCCCTCGTTAGGGATCCCTTGCGTTCGAAACATTGTAAAATCCCTTCCCGGGAAATCTGGTTTTTCGAACTTAGTCTTTTGAGCCTTTTTTTTGGCTGGGTGCATGAAATTGCTATGTAACACCAACTTTTGGTGCGCCCCCTTTAAAAACCTTTGGCACATGATTTTCAGTGTCAACACACCTTTTGGTGCGCCAAAGTATGTTGAGCCTTCCCTGCGTGCGCCAAGGCACATGCACCTTTGTTGGTACAACTTTTGTTGCGCCATGTTTTGGTGCGCCAAAGGGCGCACATAACTTCATGTCGACATAGCTTTTGGTGCACCAAAGGCGCGCTTAATTTCCTGCTGGAAAACGTTTTCATGCGCCAAAGGGCGCACGCTTTTCCCTGTCGACAGCAATTCTCATGCGCTTTTCAAAAAGTGGGTGGCGCATTAATGACCAGCTCACCTATATATATATGTGATTTGCGCGCCCAAATGTCATTTTCACTATTCGCAGAGCACGTGTTTTCCTTTCTCTGAGCCTGTCAGCCTCTGCCTCATCATTTTCAACGCGTTGTGGACCCGTTTTCCAGGTTTTCTCTATTTATCCGGGTAAGTGCTCTTATCTCTTCCATGTGATTTGTTTTCTGGTTCTTCGTGCTTGCTGGTTGGTTTTTGAATGCATCTTTTGAGCTAGCCCCGGTGCTTTCTTTCCTTATTTTCATCTTTCCAGATCTGCTGGTAGAGGAGGTTATTTTGAAAACATGGTCTGAACCCCTTTGGATTGAACCATTGTATATCCCAAAACAACCTTGGAACTAAAAGGAAGAAGGGTTGAGCCATGTGAAAAACTCTGTTTTTCCCTTTTGGCGCATCGGCGCGTCATGCAACATTATAAACAGTTGTGCCCCATGGCGCATCTGTCCCCCCTGTAACATGAGTAAAACCTGCGCCAATGGCGCACCCATCTTACTGCTGCATCGTAAACTTCTGCGCCCTCAAGGCGTGCCTCTTCCATATGCTACAAGCGCTGAACTTGCGCCCCAAAGGTGCGCCATCCTTCCTTGCTGCATCACATTTCCATGCGCTAATGGCACACCCAACATCTATGCAACACCAGTTTTATCTGCTCCAAGTATAGTCATAAAAGCACAGGCGCATCCCTCCTTACAGTAACATTCATGTTGTGCAAACCCTCCGTGCGCCGTGCCATATTTCCTTTGGCGCACGAAAAGTTCATGTTACACACTTTTCCCATGCGCCAAAGGGCGCACCAAATCCCAATGTAACATGAAAAGTCCATGCGCCTTTGGCGCATCCTGTCTCCATGCAACACGCAACTTTCATGCGCCCTTTACTAAAATGCACTCTGCAGTATGCATGCGCCATGCACCTTTGGCGCCAGTTTAACCTTTGCAACATCCTCTTCCTATGCGCCTTACCTATTTTAGCCCTGTAAGCTGCAATTTTCATGCGCCCTGGGCCTAAAAATCTCTAACTCTTTCTTCTGCTAACATTCCAATGGAAGATCAAATGGCTAATTCAACCTTTTCGGATTGGGTCTCGCTTCTTCTTCATGCAGATCAGCAACTGAGTTCGAAAGAACATATGTCTACATCCAGCAGGAGACCCACCAAACCGAAAGGAAAGGCTAAGCTTACGGAGGAAGAAATGAAATACAAATATCAGAGGGTCAGAATGCCCGAGTCACAGGCCAAATGCAGCATGACGTCGGAGATTCGGGGTGGGGCATATCGACATGGAGGAGTGCAGGTGAGAACTCGAGAAAGTTACTAAGGAGTCCATGGATGGACAAATTGATCGGCAGTGCCCTGCACTTCACCGGAGGAATCCCCGTCAGCGCCGTCAACAATGAATTTATGATGGTGGTTGCCCAGTGTTACAACAAAGACACAAGGTGTGTCGAAAATAGCAAGGGCGAGGTAGTCATTAACCTCACTGCCCGTCATTTTGAGATCATACTCGGCATCCCTCACCACCGGCACTTTGTGGCCGTTAGCCAAGCTGAGTGCATCAAGGCTTGGGAAGACAATGAAGACCAATGTATGCAGCTAATGAACGAAGTATATCTAAAAACTAAGAAGGTGGTAACCCGGTGGCCCCAAATCATCCACCGCAGTGACTTCTCAGAAGAGCTCAGCGATACCATTACCTTCCGAGCGGGGTCTTGGGCTTTTCGATGCCCATTACTTCCATAATGGATCTTTGCGCTACTTGGAAACAATGAACAAGAATTTTCTGATCAACGCTTTTCTTTGGGGAAATTATAAGTAGCACCATCTCGGCGGCTACAACAATTCAAAGACTGGGAGTATTCCATATGAACTCCTACGTGGTCTGCTGCGGCGTCGGAGAGAGGATTATCCGAGGCCTAACCGGAGTGGAGTTTGGCCTCGAGTCAAAATATACGAGTATTATCAGAGTTAAAGGTGGAGAATAGCATCTCCCAATTCACCAAAGTTAACGATGTTTTTCTATCACATCATCTTCTCTTTGAGGCCGAATATGACTCATAGTCGTACGACCAAAAACATAGTGGCAGCCACGGAGAAATGGGGAGCCCTGTTCACCCAATTTCCTACATTCACCTATCTAAGGGCTGCCAACTTTTTGGGAGAGCCAACCAGGCTACCAAGGTATGCTGGGCCTAAGCTGATTCTACTAGAGCTATCAAGGCAGCTGGTCACATACCACGAAAAATGCCTTAAAAGAAAGAAGGGTGGAACTCCTTTCCCCCTCACAGTGGGCCGATACACATGCTCTACCCACCACAAGGCGAAGGAAATGTTTGCAGAGCTGGAGTTACTCAATTTGAAGCATGACTTCCCAGCCAGGCCTACCTTCGACCCAAGGGGCTGCCTGCCAAGAGCAAAGCTTGATCCAATCCATGTTCCTCAGATCGAGGATATTTATATTGACGTCCTCCATGAGGTAGAGCTCAGAAGAAAGGATCATTCTCGCCTAGCATTGGCAGAAATCATCCAATATGGGGTAGCCATTGTCCCCAAAGGCTACCAAACAATAGAAGATGAAGTAGACAAGGTATATAATGATACAGATGGGGACGATTGGCCCTTTCCGGCCATTGATAGAACTAAAGCTCCTCAGACAATTGAGGAGAGGGTCAAGGAGACTTTGCGGAGGACAGAACATTGGTGCTGGATGAACGGCCTAATCTACCTCGGGGTTGATTTCACAACATCCCCATTGGGCAACGTGCCTCCACGATCTAAGAAGCAGCTTAAAGGCAAAGGTGTAGAAGGTGAATCCAGCACCATTCAGGAAGAAGCCCCTGAGAGTCCTCCTTCCACGGTGCGCCAGAACAGGTAATAACTCTGGATTCGCAAGAGAAAGAAGTAGCAGAGGATAGTCCCATAGGCCCATCCACTCAGGATGTCGGCATTGCTACCACAACAGAGGTCCCTTCTATCCCTTCTTCTTCTCTTCCTTCCCCTCCTCGAGTGACTCAAGCGACCATCCCTTTGGTCGTGTCCTCTGTCCCTTCTTCTACTCTTTCCCCTGCTTCTTTGTCTATCTTCTCCTCCCTCGCTGATCTGTCCTCCTCCATTTCTTCCCTCATCTCCGGGCTCCCTTCCCTTCCTATGTCTTCTGCAGCTGCAGTTTCCCTTCCTCTCGTGGACACTTCTTCGGCTATTCTCTCAATGCCACTACCGCGTGTTTCCACATTTTCCCCTCTTCTCTGTTTGCCTCCTCCTCTGTCTCTCGGTCCTTCTTCCATAGGACTAGCCTGGATCTCTCGGCTGCTAAGCAAAGAAAAGAGGAAAGTTCCCATCGCTCAGATGGACTTTTCAGTGATCCCAGCCAAAGGGGAAGAAGCAGAAGCCTGTTACATGCTTCTCTAAAAGTGCTGCAGGTGAGAGAATCATGGAAATTACATACCCCGATCCCCTCAAAGAGAAAAAGGATCTGTCTCCGATGATTTTACTGTGACCCAAGTCACAATGGGGACATCTTCTGAAAGTCTCCAAGGGGAAGCTCTTTCCGCGGTTGACGCCCTCTGTCAAAAGCTTCAAGAGACAAAAGAAGAGAAAAGGCTACTAAAGGAGCAAAACAAATATCTGCTCCAAGCCTTACAGAAGATGGGTAGTGCGCCTCCCACAACCGCCGAGACTTCTGAGCTTCTCAGCCAGGAGAAAATCAACGAATATGCAAAGATTGGTGAGCAGGGTATGGCCGTTTCCGCTTGGAGGAGCCAAATCCTCAAAGACAGCGAAAAAGTGATCGCCGAGTTCTCTGACTTATACCTGAATATCAGTAAGGCGAATAAAGAACTCCAAGCGCTAGCAGGGCCCATATCAGAAGAGCTGGAACATGCTAGACTGCAGCACGAGGCCTTCCAACAAATGTTCGACTGTTCAGTCAAAGATCTGGTCAAGTTCGGCGTCTTCGGCCATCCAAGGGCCCTCAACAAAATCATGTCCACTCTGGACTACCGGGTGGATCAGCTAGAATTTATTCTAGAAAAGATTGACAAGGTAAAGGAAGAGGCCCTGGATACAATGCATCAAATGGAGTGAATTGTTCTCAACATGTCTCCAGGGTTGCTCACTCCTTCCTTTACCTTAAGGTCAGCTGATGAAACCATCCGGATCTTCAAGGAGATCGCTTCTCAAGGAACGGGGCCAGAGGTCACATTTGACACTGAATCTATCAACAACCTGCTGGCCTGTAGGGACTTCATCGGGTTCCTCATTGAGGCGGAAAAGGACTTTTCCAAACTCCCAGAGAAGCTCATAGATGAGCGGGAGACTTGTGAGGCAATAAGCGATAGGCACAAGGATCCTTCTCAGGATCAACTTGGGCCAATAATTAACAAGTTTTTGGAATACCGCGCTCAGTTCCATATCTCATCACACGAGAAAGACATCAAAAGCAGGCTACCCCCTTTCGGCCGCAGGATGATGATGACGAGTAGCTGCTGCTCTTCTTCTTCTTCTTCTTCTTCTCTCTCTTCTCCAACTTTCTTGTTGAAATGTCTAAAGTATGTTGGCACAAATGATGACATCATCCATGTTGCGTCATGGGATGATGTCATCCATCAAGTTGTCAAAAGTCAACATGACTTTTAGATATTTTGTAAATATCTTTGTAAATAGTGGTTGGCTCCTTTTTGCCTTCTTTCCTTCTCCTCTTCTATATATATTGGAATACTTGTTGTATTCAAGGGTGAACATTTTTTAGATGAAAATAGAAGTGAGGAGAGAAAGACTTTGAGCTTTCTTGTAACAGAAGAAAACAGTAATACAAATATTGAGACTTTGTGCTGAATACCTGTGTTATGTGTCAGAACTTTCTTATGTTAGATCTGCACGTGTTTATTCTGTTAGATTCAGATCTACTTTTCTGTCATTTGCTCATCAGTATTGCTTTGTTTATTTATGCAAGTAGGTTTGGCTCTGTTTACTACCAACCCAAAAACATAAATCTTCTGACCTTTCTGCTTTGGAATTCATTTCTTTTCTCCCTTCGGACCTGTTCCTTCTTCCTCCTCTCTTTCATTCCTTTCTCTTCGCAGCCGGAAATAAACCTACTGGGATGAGATCCCAAACCCCGAAGGCAGAATCTGTGAGACTTGCATAGATTCCTGCTGGTAGAATAGCAATAAACCAGTTTCACTTTCTTTGACTCAAAGAGGGCTATGCCCCTGACACTTTGTTGGCTCGTTTATCCATAGATCTGCCCAAGCGTGATTTTCGAACCAACTATGATTTTGGCGACTCTGGGAAGCGAATAGATCTGTCAGATCTATGATGGTGGTAAGATAGAAAAATCAGAAAAAATAAGAAAATCGCTGCCTGTTTGCAAATCTGAACTTTTTGTTAAAAATCCAAAAATTTGCAAATTTTTCTCTGAATTGAAAATTTTCTTCTGAGATCCATAGATCTGGCCTAGTTACAAATCTTTAGTTCGCTGAGTTTTTATAAAAATTAGTATTTTGCCGTAGATCTGGATTTTTGGCTGTTTGCTAAAAGTTTGAAACCCTAATCGATCCGAAAATCAGCTTGCTAATCTTCCCTGCCATCTTATCCTCGTTGTTATTTGTCATTAACCACAATCGGTTTTCTGAAGAGGATAGTTTTAAATATTTAGAAAAGTATTTGCTGCTGGTTTTTATCAGAAAAACCAGAAAATCAGCAAGTATAACCAAAAAGAAAGTTTGAATCTGTGTCATAACGTTACAAATCGGGAAGGTACACTGGCGAGTGAACCTTTTACGTGCAGTAGGAGAGCCCGTGGAGAAGCTGATCCTACTTTCGATCTGCTTCAAAGGCACAATTTCAGCGTGACACTGCGCGCTTTTTTCGGCGCTAAGCTCGGCTTGTGGACATCCAGGAGTGTCTCACCTTCACGAAGAAAATTCTTTCACGGGGGCATCCACATCCCTTTGTAGTGCCTTGCTACTCGGTGGAACCACACTTCGGCTCGTGTTCTCTTTCCAGCTTTTCAGATGGCGGTACCATGGGGAAATGCGATGGGTCCTTTGGCCTTACCACATCCAGTTCACGCGCTCCCTCACGGAAATCGAAAGAATTTTCCCAAATTCGACGGGAGCGGAAATCAAAGCATGGATTCCCACATATCTACATTCATCATGTCATGCAGTATTTTGGATGTGACTCATGAAGATGTGTCGGTTCGCCTTTTTCTAGAAACCCTACAAGGACCTGCAGCTGAATGGTTTCAACATTTACCGGCCGGGTCTATTACCAGTTGGGCCACCTTACGGGATGCTTTCGAAGACAGATACAAGCCTTCAGAGGATGCATTTGCATTATTATCACGAATCACTCACCTGAAGAAAGAGGCAAATGAGACCATGCGCGATTTTATCACCCGGTTTAATGCACTAATCAACCGTGTCCCTATTGCCATGCTTCCGACTCCGGAAAATCAAAAGTGTTTCTTCGTAAATGCTATGAGCTCGAAAGTTAGTTTCTTGCTCCTTCAGGAGTGAGTGGCTACCTTGATTTCTCGCCGGGCAGCTGCCATTCGGATAGAGGATAATCGATAATATCCGCGAATTGAATAAGGAATTAGCCAAGCCTAAATCTTTGGGCCCTTCCCCACTACTTGTCGATCCGGCCTTTCAAAAGATGGCGAATGACTTGCTTGCATTGAAGAAGCAGTTGGCCCAGGCCTCCCCCAGTTCCTCGTACTAGGATATTCCGCGGAGGAATTTTGTTCCTAACAATGTTTCACAAAGGCCGCGCCTACCTACAGCTGCTCCGCGGTTGGCACTTGAGGCTCCTCCGGTCAACGCCCGGCGAAATCGAAGAAGAAGAGCAGTATTATGAAGAACCTTCATCTCAAGGCGAAGATGATCAAGATGTCGGTGAACCGGTGGCGACTCTACTATCGGGTATATGGAATTTGATGAGGAAGAATCTGATGAAGAAGAGGGTACCCAGGGATATGCAAGCGGACAGTCATATGCTGTTTTTACTCGCTCGCAAGGAAAAGAAGCGGAAGTTGCTGCCCATGTCCAGCAGGAGAAGGCCGTGTCAAACGCGCCTCCGATCATTGCTAAAAGAGGTAATCCTCTTCCTACTCAACTCCCTGGCAAATCTTTTACAAGGAAACCTTTTCCCCTATCTCTCCTCCAAATCAATCCTCTCACGTTCCTACCAAGGCCAGTAATCCTATTCCATCATCGCGAGGTGAGGGACTCATTCCCTCACCAACGCAACCCTTGGCCGCATTTGATATCATAGATCATGCAAAAAAGACCAAGATCCAAATGTCTGAAGCTGAGTACCTTCAGTCAAACCCCGAACAGCTTGTAAGATTGACCAAATATATTCAGAGTCAAGCTGTTGCATCTAAGCAGGTTTCCCCAAAAGGAATCCTTTCCACTCCCCCTGAATCCCACATAAATGTTGCTTCAACATCTGCGTCAGGCAAGATAGAGCCTTTCTATCTCTCTCTCCTAATCAATGGCCATAAGTTGAGTAACTGCATAATTGATTCCGGGGCTTCGATAATGTCATGCCGGTCAAAGTCACCCATGCTTTGGGCCTCACTCTTACCAAGCCTTTCGGCAGGTGTTATTCCTTGGAAACTAAGCAAGTTCCGTTGGTTGGCCAAATCAAAGACGCGATTCGCATTTGCGGCTTTCCCAGATAAAAGAGTAAAAATGACAGTCCTCGTTGCTGACATTCCGGCAGCCTATGGAATATTGCTGGGAAGAAGTTTTTGCAGCGAAGTTGGGGGAGAAATTCATATGGACTGGTCTAAAGCTAGAATTCCAGTCAAAGGCGTAATGTAGACTTTGGAGCCGGAATCACAAAAGAAATACTTGGTTACCAGCTCTGAAGACCCCAAGGCCCAAATCCTTTTTGAATCATCAGGGATGGGGAACTACTTCTTATCTACCGAGACGGATAAAATGGGTGTTCTCATTCAGGAAAAGGATCTTAATGAGATCTGGACCTTGCAGTTTGATGGAAGTTGCGCGACTAGTGGATGTGGCGCTGGGGCTGTGCTGATATCTCCCGAAGAGGAGGTAATTCCTCTCTCTTTCAAATTGCAGTTTTTCAACACTAACAATACTGCTGAGTATGAATCTCTGTTACTCGGTATGCAAGCCGCAAAAGAAAGAGGAATTAAAAATCTAAAAGTACAAGGTGATGCAGAGCTAGTTGTAAATCAGGTCAAAAGGATTTACCAAGTAAAAAATGAGAGGCTCAGGCATTACCGTAATGCGGTATGGGACAGCATTGAAGAATTCGATGCTTTTTCAATAGAATCCATACCAAGGGCTCAGAATGACATGGCCGATTCATTGGCTGTTTCAGCATCCCTCATGCTCCCACACCCAGGTTTGAAAACAAACAAGTACACCATTGAGGTGGTTTTCCGCCCGAGCGTGCCAGATAATTCTCAGCATTGGCAGGTGTTCAACGATGATAATCAACTCATTGCTTTTCTGGAAAAGGTAGAAAATTTTAAAGAATTGCACTTTGAAGGGTCTACTTCCACTTGCCGTGAATCGGTCACCGATCAAGGTGACGAATCCGAAGGGAACGACGGCATATGTCAGCTCAAAGGAAATAAAATTCCGAAGGGCCTGGTTTCTCTGGAGCGCTGTTCGACAGGCATGACCGTTTTGTGAAAAAGAAGAGGCGTGATGACCCTGACTCATCCCCGGAAACCGAACCGGTCAATATAGGTTCGATAGAGCACCCGCAATTTGTGAACATTGGCAAATGTTGTACGCCTGAGGAGAAACGGAAATTTGTCAAGTTGCTAAAAAAATATATGGACGTGTTGGCATGGTCCTATGCTGATCTAAAATCTTTCAAGCAAAAGGACGTTCAGCATGACATTCCGTTGAAAGACGATGTCAAAGCCTTTCGCCAGAAGCAGAGGCACTATAATCCTAAGATCTCGGGTACCATCCAGGCTGAAATTCAGAAGATGTTGGATGCAAGGATCATCTTTCCTATCCATCACAGTACTTGGGTAGCAAATATTGTGCCAGTGCGTAAGAAAAACGGCGAGATACGCATATGCGTAGACTTTGAAATTTGAATCAAGCTTCGTTGAAAGACAACTACCCTCTTCCGATAATGGATCAAGTTCTGCAAGCAGTAACTGGATCAGAGATGCTGTCCATGCTTGACGGTTTTTCAGGTTACAATCAGATTGAAGTTTCACCTGAAGATCAGTTTAAAACAGCATTCACTACTCCCTGGGGTACATTTGCCTACAGCAGGATGCCTTTTGGCCTAACTAATGCTGGCGCCACTTTTCAGCGGGCCATGGACTTTGCATTCAAAGGTATGATGGGGAAAGTCATTGTGGTTTACCTAGATGACTTGACCGTGTTCTCTAAACAACGAAATGATCATTGTGATCATTTAGAGCAAGTGTTGGCCAGGTGCCGAGAACATGGGATTTCCTAAATCCAAAAAAAGTCTATTTTGGAGTCACGGAAGGGAAGTTGCTAGGGCATGTGGTTAGCAAAGAAGGAACAAAGATAGATGCCGAAAGAGTTAAGGCTATTCAAAGCCTTACTCTGCCTACAAGCAAGACTGGTGTTCATTCTTTCTTTGGAAAGGTGAACTTTCTCAGGTGTTTTGTTCTGACTTTCTTTGAGAAGACCCGTCACATATTGAACATGATGAAGGGGTTGCCAACTTTTAGATGGAGTGAAGAGGGAAAAAGGTCATTTGAAGAAATAAAAGCTTCAGTTGCTCGTGCACCAGTCCTGGTATGTCCCGATTTCTCCAAGGACTTCATCATGTATAGTTACGCATCTGAGCATACTGTGTCCGCAATCTTAATGCAAAAGAAC
Organism: Taxus wallichiana var. yunnanensis; assembly: GCA_018340775.1. NCBI lineage: Eukaryota > Viridiplantae > Streptophyta > Pinopsida > Cupressales > Taxaceae > Taxus > Taxus wallichiana. The sequence goes on along the minus strand of CM031235.1, from coordinate 389,075,134 downwards.
TTGGAGGATGTTGAATCCCGATCGCATTCATGATTTTCTCCTCAAGCCTCACGAACTAAAAATGACTCAACTGGAAAAGCATGCCTTCGCCGTTGTCAAAGTAGTGAAGAATTTCGGGTATTACAGGCAAAGGTCCAGGAGTATGACCTGGATATTAAACCAACCAAGCTGGTGAGGGGCAAGGGCCTGTGTCAGCTAATGGCTGAAAACAAAGATTCAGAAAACCCTGATGACAGGGGTGACTACGCCAACGAGACACAAGACCGGCAGGAGGAGCCTGATTCTCTACCTCTGGTTCTATTTGTTGCAACTAGTGATGAATGGTACTCCGACATTGCTTTCTTCCTTACCTACGGCGAATGCCCAATGCACCTAACTGCAAAGGAGAAGCGCACTATAAAGCTCAGAGCGGCTAAATATGTCATCTGGGATGACGGTTTATATAAATGTGGGATAGATGGCATCTTTTTACGATGTGTTGACAAACCCCAGCAAGTAAAACTCTTTGGAAAGTTTTCACAATTTAGCATGTGGAGGGCATTTCTCTTCCTCCTTAATTGCACACAAGATCATTCGAGCTAGGTACTATTGGCTGACGCTCTTTCAAGATACAGCCACCTGGGTGGCAAAGTGTGAACCTTGTCAGCAATTCGTCAGCAAGCCCAAGTTGGCTGCCTTTCCCCTAAGGCCGGTCATTATCAATGAACCATTCAGGCAATGGGGAATTGATTTTATTGGCGTACTCAATCCTCAATCGAGTGCCGGACATAGCTATTTCCTTACAGCAACGGATTACTTCACCAAGTGGGTGGAAGCCATACCTGTCAAGCATGCCACTTCTGAGGTGGTTTGCAATTTCATTAAAGAAAATATCATTGTCAGGTTTGGCATTCCAAACAAAATCGTTGCTGATAATGCTTCCAACTTCTCCTCATGAGAAGTTATTAGTTTTTTTGCTATGAATATGGGATAACTTTGGCTCACGCCTCGACTATTACCCTCGGGAAATGGTCAAAGCGGAATCCAAAGAATAAGAACTTGGTGACCATCATACGGAAGTTAGTAGATGAGAATCAGCGAATGTGGCACAAGTCTTTGTACGACGCTTTGTGGGCCGATCGTATTACTCCCAAGAGATCTCTCGGCATGTCACCTTTTCAAGTGTTATATGGCACTGATGCCGAGCTTCCCATTTCTACGGAACTTCCTGCTCTGCGTTTGGCACGAGCCATCGAAGACGAAACTTTCCAAAATTCTCTTGAAAAGAGAATCATGTATCTGGCAGAACTTGAAGAAAAGAGAGTAAGGGTGGTCGACAGGATCACTGAACATCAGAATCAAGTTAAGAGGCTTTTTGATAAGAAGGCCAAGCAAAGAGATTTTCAAGTGGGAGATCTCGTCCTTTTGTGGGACAAGCGAAGAGAGCCAAAGGGCATGCACGGAAAGTTTGATTCCCTGTGGAGAGGGCCCTTCAAGATCAAACAACTCAACAGAGAGAATAGCTTCTATCTCTCATATCTGGATGGAACCGAACTCCCGCTTCCTTATAGCGGTTAGCATCCTAAGATCTTCAGGAAGTAGAGCTTGCTCTCTTCTTTGTACTGATTTGATTTATGTTGTGTGTTTGCTTTCATCGTGTGTTTGATTTCGGTTTGTTGTGTGTTTCTTTTGCTCCCCCTCCAGGTCGCCCTTGTTTTTGACTCTATTACCCAATGGATAGGCACATGAGAACTGGGATTCTCTACCCCCGAGTTTGCTCAGGGATAGTCCCCAGAAAGAGCCAGTTGTTATCCCGTAAAATTGACAAGGGAAATTTTACCGATAACGATACCGAATTTTTGTTCCGATCCCTCATTAGGGATCCCTTGCGATCGAAACATTGTAAAATCCCTTCCCGGGAAATCTGGTTTTTTGAACTTAGTCTTTTGAGCCTTTTTTTTTTTGGCTCGGTGCATGAAATTGCTATGTAACACCAGCTTTTGGTGCGCCCCCTTTAAAAACCCTTTGGCGCATGATTTTCAGTGTCAACACACCTTTTGGTGCGCCAAAGTATGTTGAGCCTTCCCTGCGTGCGCCAAGGTGCATGCGCCTTTGTTGTTACAACTTTTGTTGCACCATGTTTTGGTGCGCCAAAGGGCACACATAACTTCATGTCGACATAGCTTTTGGTGTGCCAAAGGCGCGCTTAATTTTCTAATGGAAAACGTTTTCATGCGCGCCAAAGGGCGCACGCTTTTCCTCGCCGACAAAGAACTCACGCGCCCTTTAAAAAGTGGGTGGCGCATTAATGACCAGCTCACCTATATATATATGTGATTTGTGCACCCAAATGTCATTTTCACTATTCGCAGAGCACGTGTTTTCCTTTCTCTGAGCCTGTCAGCCTCGGCCTCGTCGTTTTCAACGCGTTGTGGACCCGTTTTCCAGGTTTTTTGCTATTTATCCTGGGTAAGTGCTCTTATCTCTTCCATGTGATTTGTTTTCTGGTTCTTCGTGCTTGCTGGTTGGTTTTTGAATGCATCTTTTGAGCTGGCCCCCCGGTGCTTTCTTTCCTTATTTTCATCTTTCCAGATCTATTTGGTAGAGGAGGTTGTTTTGAAAACATGGTCTGAACCCCTTTGGATTGAACCATTGTATATCCCAAAACAACCTTGGAATTGAAAAGGAAGAAGGGTTGAGCCATGTAAAAAACTGTTTTTCCCTTTTGACGCATCGGCGCGTCATGCAACATTATAAACAGTTGCGCACCCATGGCGCATCTCTGTCCCCCCTTACATGAGCAAAACCCGCGCAATGGCGCACCCATCTTGCCTGCTGCATCGTTAACTTCTGCGCCCTCAAGGCGCGCCTCTTCCATATGCTACAAGCACTGAACTTGTGCCCCAAAGGCGCGCCATCCTTCCTTGCTGCATCACATTTCCATGCGCTAATGGCGCACCCAACATCTATGCAACACCAGCTTTATCTGCGCCAAGTATAGTCATAAAAGCATAGCGCATCCCTCCTTACAGTAACATTCGTGTTGTGCAAACCCTCCGTGCGCCGCGCCATATTTCCTTTGGCACACGAAAATTTCCTGTTACACACTTTTCCCATGCGCCAAAGGGCGCACCAAATCCCAATGTAACATGAAAAGTCCATGCGCCTTTGGCGCATCCTGTCTCCATGCAACACGCAAGTTTCATGCGCCCTTTACTAAAATGCACTCTGCAGTATGCATGCGCCATGCGCCTTTGGCGCCAGTTTAACCTTTGCAACATCCTCTTCCTGTGCGCCTTACCTATTTTAGCCCTGTAAGCTACAATTTTCATGCGCCCTGCGCCCTGAGCCTAAAAATCTCTAACTCTTTCTTCTGCTAACATTCCAATGGAAGATCAAATGGCTAATTCAACCTTTTCAGATTGGGTCTCGCTTCTTCTTCATGCAGATCAGCAACTGAGTTCGAAAGAACATATGTCTACATCCAGCAGGAGACCCACCAAACCGAAAGGAAAGGCTAAGCTTACGGAGGAAGAAATGAAATACAAATATCAGAGGGTCAGAATGCCCGAGTCACAGGCCGAATGCAGCATGGACGTCAGAGATTCAGAATTGGGGCATATCGACATGGAGGAATTCTGGGCCAGAACTCAGAAAGTTACAAGGAGTCCATGGATGGACAAATTGATCGGCAGTGCCCTGCACTTCGCCGGAGGAATCCCCGTCAGCGCCGTCAACAATGAATTTATGATGGTGGTTGCCCAGTGTTACAACAAAGACACAAGGTGTGTCGAAAATAGCAAGGGCGAGGTAGTCATTAACCTCATTGCCGTGATTTTGAGATCATACTCGGCATCCCTCACCACCGGCACTTTGTGGCCGTTAGCCAAGCAGAGTGCATCAAGGCCTGGGAAGACAATGAAGACCAATGTATGCAGCTAATGAATGAAGTATATCTGAAAAATAAGAAGGTGGTAACCCGGTGGCCCCAAATCATCCACCGCAGTGACTTCTCAGAAGAGCTCAGCGATACCATTACCTTCTGAAAGCGGGGTCTTGGGCTTTCGATGCCCATTACTTCCATAACCTGGATCTTTGCGCTACTTGGAAACAATGAACAAGAATTTGCCTGATCAGCGCTTTTGCTGGGGGGAAATTATAAGTAGCACCATCTCCGAGCAGCTACAACAATTCAGCACAACGGGAGTATTCCATATGAACTCCTACGTGGTCTACGCTGCAGCGTCAGAGAGGGATTATCCAGGCCTAACCCGGAGTGGAGTTTGGCCTCAGGTCAAAATATACGAGTATTATCCAGAATTAAGGCTGGAGAATAGCATCTCCCAGTTCACAAAAGTTAACGATGTGTTTTTCTATCACATCATCTGCCTGCTGAGGCCGAATATGACTCATAGTCATACGACCAAAAACATAGTGGCAGCCACGGAGAAATGGGGGGCCCTGTTCACCCAATTTCCCACATTCACCTATCTAAGGGCTGCCAACTTTTTGGGAGAGCCAACCAGGCTACCAAGGTATGCTGGGCCTAAGCTGATTCTACTAGAGCTATCAAGGCAGCTGGTCACATACCACGAAAAATGCCTTAAAAGAAAGAAGGGTGGAACTCCTTTCCCCCTCACAGTGGGCCGATACACATGCTCTACCCACCACAAGGCGAAGGAAATGTTCGCAGAGCTGGAGTTACTCAATTTGAAGCATGACTTCCCAGCCAGGCCTACCTTCGACCCAAGGGGCTGCCTGCCAAGAGCAAAGCTTGATCCAATCCATGTTCCTCAGATCGAGGATATTTATATTGACGTCCTCCATGAGGTAGAGCTCAGAAGAAAGGATCATTCTCGCCTAGCATTGGCAGAAATCATCCAATATGGGGTAGCCATTGTCCCCAAAGGCTACCAAACAACAGAAGATGAAGTAGACAAGGTATATACTGATACAGATGGGGACGATTGGCCCTTTCCGGCCATTGATAGAACTAAAGCTCCTCAGACAATTGAGGAGAGGGTCAAGGAGACTTTGCGGAGGACAGAACATTGGTGCCGGATGAACGGCCTAATCTACCTCGGGGTTGATTTCACAACATCCCCATTGGGCAACGTGCCTCCATGATCCAAGAAGCAGCTTAAAGGCAAAGGTGTAGAAGGTGAATCCAGCACCATTCAGGAAGAAGCCCCCGAGAGTCCTCCTTCCACAGTGCCAGAACAGGTAATAACTCTGGATTCGCCAGAGAAAGAAGCAGCAGAGGATAGTCCCATAGGCCCATCCACTCAGGATGTCGGCATTGCTACCACAACAGAGGTCCCTTCTATCCCTTCTTCTTCTCTTCCTTCCCCTCCTCGAGTGACTCAAGCGACCATCCCTTTGGTCGTGTCCTCCGTCCCTTCTTCTACTCTTTCCCCTGCTTCTTCGTCTATCTTCTCCTCCCTCACTGATCTGTCCTCCTCCATTTCTTCCCTCATCTCCGGGCTCCCTTCCCTTCCTATGTCTTCCGCAGCTGCAGTTTCCCTTCCTCCCGTGGACACTTCTTCGGCTATTCTCTCAATGCCGCCGCCACGTGTCTCCACGTTTTTCCCCTCTTCTACTGTAGCTGCCTCCTCCTCTGTCTCTGGTCCTTCTTCCATAGGACCAGCCTGGATCTCTCAGCAGCTAAGCCAGCAAAAGAGGAAAGTTCCCATCGCTCCGATGGACTTTTCAGTGATCCCAGCCAAAGGGGCGAAGAAGCAGAAGCCTGTTACACGCTTCTCTAAAAGTGCTGCCATGATCAGCGATAGGCACAAGGATCCTTCTCAGGATCAACTTGGGCCAATAATTAACAAGTTTTTGGAATACCGCGCTCAGTTCCATATCTCATCACCTGAGCAGCATCAAAAGCAGGCTACCCCCTTTCGGCCGCAGGATGATGACGACGAGTAGGTAGCTGCTTCTTCTTCTTCTTCTTCTTCTTCTCTCTCTTCTCCGACTTTCTTGTTGAAATGTCTAAAGTATGTTGGCACAAATGATGACATCATCCATGTTGCGTCATGGGATGATGTCATCCATCAAGTTGTCAAAAGTCAACATGACTTTTAGATATTTTGTAAATATCTTTGTAAATAGTGGTTGGCTCCTTTTTGCCTTCTTTCCTTCTCCTCTTCTATATATATTGGAATACTTGTTGTATTCAAGGGTGAACATTTTTTAGATGAAAATAGAAGTGAGGAGAGAAAGACTTTGAGCTTTCTTATAACAGAAGAAAACAATAATACAAATATTGAGACTTTGTCTGAATACCTGTGTTATGTGTCAGAACTTTCTTATGTTAGATCTCGCACGTGTTTATTCTCGTTAGATTCGATCTACTTTTCGTCATTTGCTCATCAGTATTGCTTTGTTTATTTATGCAAGTAGGTTTGGCTCTGTTTACTACCAACCCAAAAACATAAATCTTCTGACCTTTCTGCTTTGGAATTCATTTCTTTTCTCCCTTCGGACCTGTTCCTTCTTCCTCCTCTCTTTCATTCCTTTCTCTTCGCAGCCGGAAATAAACCTCTACTGGGATGAGATCCCAAACCCCCGAAGGTAGAATCTGTGAGACTTGCATAGATTCCTGCTGGTAGAATAGCAATAAACCAGTTTCGCTTTGCTGACTCAAAGAGGGGCTATGCCCTGCACACTGTTGGCTCGTTTATCCATAGATCTGCCCAAGCGACAGATTTTCGGACCAACAGTTTTTGGCGACTCACTGGGGAACGAATAGATCTGTCAGATCTATGATGGTGGTAAGATAGAAAAATCAAGAAAAATAAGAAAATCGCTGCCTGTTTGCAAATCTGAACTTTTTGATAAAAATCCAAAAATTTGCAAATTTTGCTCTGAATTGAAAATTTTCTTCTGAGATCCATAGATCTGGCCTAGTTACAAATCTTTAGTTCGCTGAGTTTTTATAAAAATTAGTATTTTGCCGTAGATTTAGATTTTGGCTGTTTGCTAAAAGTTTGAAACCCTCTGAAAAAAGTCAAAATCAGATCCGAAAATCAGCTTGCTAATCTTCCCTGCCATCTTATCCTCATTGTTATTTGTCATTTAACCGCAATCGGTTTTCTGAAGAGGATAGTTTTAAATATTTAGAAAAGTATTTGCTGCTGGTTTTTATCAGAAAAACCAGAAAATCAGCAAGTATAACCAAAAAGAAAGTTTGAATCTGTGCCATAACGTTACAGATCTGGAAGGTACACTGGCGAGTGAACCTTTTACGCGCAGCAGGAGAGCCCGTGGAGAAGCTGATCCTACTTTCGATCTGCTTCAAAGGCACAATTTCAGCGTGACACCGGCGCATTTTTCAGCGCTAAGCTCGGCTAGCCGGACATCCAGGAGTGTCTCACCTTCACGAAGAAAAAGTCTTTCACAGGGGGCATCCACATCCCTTTGTAGTGCCTTGCTACTCAGCGGAACCACACTTCCAGCTCGTGTTCTCTTTCTAGCTTTTCAGATGGCGGTACCATGGGGAAACGCGATGGGTCCTTTGGCCTTACCACATCCAGTTCACGCGCTCCCTCACGGAAATCGAAAGAATTTTCCCAAATTCGACGGGAGCGGAAATCAAAGCATGGATTCCCACATATCTGCATTCATCATGTCATGCAGTATTTTGGATGTGACTCACGAAGATGTGTCGGTTCGCCTTTTTCTGGAAACCCTAGAAGGACCTGCAGCTGAATGGTTTCAACATTTGCTGGCCGGCTCTATTACCAGTTGGGCCACTTTATGGGATGCTTTCGAAGATAGATACAAGCCTTCAGAGGATGCATTTGCATTATTATCATGAATCACTCACCTGAAGAAAGAGGCAAATGAGACCATGCACGATTTTATCGCCGGTTTAATGCACTAATCAATCGTGTCCCTGTTGCCATGCTTCCGACGCCGGAAAATCAAAAGTGTTTCTTCGTAAACGCTATGAGCTCGAAAGTTAGTTTCTTGCTCCTTCAAGAGCGAGTGGCTACCTTGATTCTCGCCCAAGCCGCTGCCATTCGGATAGAGGATAATCTGATAATATCTGGCGAATTGAAAAAGGAATCAGCCAAGCCTAAATCTTTGGGCCCTTCGCCCACTACTTCGTCTGATCCAGCCTTTCAAAAGATGGCGAATGACTTGCTTGCATTGAAGAAGCAGTTGGCCCAGGCCTCCCAGTTCCTCATACCGGGATATTCCGCGGAGGAATTTTGTTCCTAACAATGTTTCACAAAGGCCGCGCCTACCTACAGCTGCTCCACGGTTGGCACTTGAGGCTCCTCCGGTCAACGCTCTGGCCGAAATCGAAGAAGAAGAGTAGTATTATGAAGAACCTTCATCTCAAGGTGAAGATGATCAAGATGTCGGTGAACCGGCTGGCGACTCTACTATCGGGTATATGGAATTTGATGAGGAAGAATCTAATGAAGAAGAGGGTACCCAGGGATATGCAAGCGGACAGTCATATGTTGTTTTTACTCGCTCACAAGGAAAAGAAGCGGAAGTTGCTGCCCATGTCCAGCAGGAGAAGGCCGTGTCAAACGCGCCTCCGATCATTGCTAAAAGAGGTAATCCTCTTCCTACTCAACTCCCTGGCAAATCTTTTACAAGGAAACATTTTTCCCTATCTCTCCTCCAAATCAATCCTCTCACGTTCCTACCAAGGCCAGTAATCCTATTCCATCATCGCGAGGTGAGGGACTCATTCCTTCACCAACGCAACCCTTGGCCGCATTTGATATCATAGATCATGCAAAAAAGACCAAGATCCAAATGTCTGAAGCTGAGTACCTTCAGTCAAACCCCGAACAACTTGTAAGATTGACCAAATATATTCAGAGTCAAGCTGTTGCATCTAAGCAGGTTTCCCCAAAAGGAATCCTTTCCACTCCCCCTGAATCCCACATAAATGTTGCTTCAACATCTGCGTCAGGCAAGATAGAGCCTTTCTATCTCTCTCTCCTAATCAATGGCCATAAGTTGAGTAACTGCATAATTGATTCCGGGGCTTCTGATAACGTCATGCCGGAAAAAGTCACCCATGCTTTGGGCCTCACTCTTACCAAGCCTTTCGGCAGGTGTTATTCCTTGGAAACTAAGCAAGTTCCGTTGGTTGGCCAAATCAAAGACGCGCAATTCGCATTTGCGGCTTTCCCAGATAAAAGAGTAAAAATAACGGTCCTAGATTCTTGCACGACATTAGGAAGCCTATGGAATATTGCTGGGAAGAAGTTTTTGCAGCGAAGTTGGTGGAGAAATTCATATGGACTGGTCTAAAGCTAGAATTCCAGTCAAAGGCGTAATGCAGACTTTGGAGCCGGAATCACAAAAGAAATACTTGGTTACCAGCTCTGAAGACCCCAAGGCCCAAATCCTTTTTGAATCATCAGGGATGGGGAACTACTTCTTATCTACCGAGACGGATAAAATGGGTGTTCTCGTTCAGGAAAAGGATCTTAATGAGATCTGGACCTTGCAGTTTGATGGAAGTTGCGCGACTAGTGGATGTGGCGCTGGGGCTGTGCTGATATCTCCCGAAGAGGAGGTAATTCCTCTCTCGTTCAAATTGCAGTTTTTCAACACTAACAATAATCTGCTTTGAGTATGAGTCTCTACATACTTGGTATGCAAGCCGCAAAAGAAAGAGGAATTAAAAATCTAAAAGTACAAGGTGATGCAGAGCTAGTTGTAAATCAGGTCAAAAGGATTTACCAAGTAAAAAATGAGAGGCTCAGGCATTACCGTAATGCGGTATGGGACAACATTGAAGAATTCGATGCTTTTTCAATAGAATCCATACCGAGGGCTCAGAATGACATGGCCGATTCATTGGCCGTTTCAGCATCCCTCATGCTCCCACACCCAGGTTTGAAAACAAACAAGTACACCATTGAGGTGGTTTTCCGCCCGAGCGTGCCAGACAATTCTCAGCATTGGCAGGTGTTCAACGACGATAATCAACTCATTGCTTTTCTGGAAAAGGTAGAAAATTTTAAAGAATTGCACTTTGAAGGATCTACTTCCACTTGCCGTGAATCAGTCACCGATCAAGGTGATGAATCCGAAGGGAACGATGGCATATGTCAGCTCAAAGGAAATAAAATTCCGAAGGGCCTGGTTTCTCTGGAGCGCTGTTCGACAGGCATGACCGTTTTGTGAAAAAGAAGAGGCAAGATGACCCTATGACTCATCCCCAGAAACCGAACCGGTCAATATAGGTTCGATAGAGCACCCGTAATTTGTGAACATTGGCAAATGTTGTACGCCTGAGGAGAAACGGAAATTTTTCAAGTTGCTAAAAAAATATATGGACGTGTTGGCATGGTCCTATGCCGATCTAAAATCTTTCAAGCCAAAGGACGTTCAGCATGACATTCCGTTGAAAGACGATGTCAAAGCCTTTCGCCAGAAGCAGAGGCACTATAATCCTAAGATCTCGGGTACCATCCAGGCCGAAATTCAGAAGATGTTGGATGCAAGGATCATCTTTCCTATCCATCACAGTACTTGGGTAGCAAATATTGTGCCAGTGCGCAAGAAAAACGGCGAGATACGCATATGCGTAGACTTTCGAAATTTGAATCAAGCTTCGTTGAAAGACAACTACCCTCTTCCGATAATGGATCAAGTTCTGCAAGCAGTAACTGGATCAGAGATGCTATCCATGCTTGACGGTTTTTCAGGTTACAATCAGATTGAAGTTTCACCTGAAGATCAGTTTAAAATAGCATTCACTACTCCCTGGGGTACATTTGCCTACAGCAGGATGCCTTTTGGCCTAACTAATGCTGGCGCCACTTTTCAGCGGGCCATGGACTTTGCATTCAAAGGTATGATGGGGAAAGTCATTGTGGTTTACCTAGATGACTTGACCGTGTTCTCTAAACAACGAAATGATCATTGTGATCATTTGGAGCAAGTGAAATCTTTGGCAGTGCCGAGAACATGGGATTTCCCTAAATCCAAAAAAGTCTATTTTGGAGTCACGGAAGGGAAGTTGCTAGGGCATGTGGTTAGCAAAGAAGGAACAAAGATAGATGCCGAAAGAGTTAAGGCTATTCAAAGCCTTACTCTACCTACAAGCAAGACTGGTGTTCATTCTTTCTTTGGAAAGGTGAACTTTCTCAGGCGTTTTGTTCCTGACTTTGCTGAGAAGACCCGTCACATATTGAACATGATGAAGGGTCGCCGACTTTCGAGATGGGGAGTGAAGAGGGAAAAAGGTCATTTGAAGAAATAAAAGCTTCTGTTGCTCATGCACCAGTCCTGGTATGTCCCGATTTCTCCAAAGACTTCATCATGTATAGTTACGCATCTGAGCATACTGTGTCCGCAATCTTAATGCAAAAGAACTCGGAGGATGTTGAATCCCGATCGCGTTCATGAGTTCTCCCCTCAAGCCTCATGAACTAAAAATGACTCAACTGGAAAAGCATGCCTTTGCCATTGTCAAAGTAGTGAAGAATTTCAGGTATTACATTCTAAACTCGCATACGGTGGTGCTGGTCCCTGACATGGCGGTGAAATCAATTCTAACTCAGCAGGAGTTAGGAAGTTTGCGAGGAAATTGGATCGCAAAGGTCCAGGAGTATGACCTGGATATTAAACCAACCAAGCTGGTGAGGGGCAAGGGCCTGTGTCAGCTAATGGCTGAAAACAAAGATTCAGAAAACCCTGATGACAGGGGTGACTACGCCAATGAGACACAAGACCGGCAGGAAGAGCCTGATTCTCTGCCTCTGGTTCTATTTGTTGCAACTAGTGATGAATGGTACTCCGACATCGCTTTCTTCCTTACCTACGGTGAATGCCCAATGCACCTAACTGCAAAGGAGAAGCACACTATAAAGCTCAGAGCGGCTAAATATGTCATCTGGGATGACGGTTTATATAAACGTGGGATAGATGGCATCTTTTTGCGATGTGTTGACAAACCCCAGCAAGTAAAACTATTGGAAAGTTTTCACAATTCAGCCTGTGGAGGGCATTTCTCTTCCTCCGTGAACTGCACACAAGATCATTCGAGCCAGGTACTATTGGCCGACGCTCTTTCAAGATACAGCCACCTGGGTGGCAAAGTGTGAACCTTGCTGTCAGCAATTCGTCAGCAAGCCCAAGTTGGCTGCCTTTCCCCTAAGGCCGGTCATTATCAATGAACCATTCAGGCAATGGGGAATTGATTTTATTGGCGCACTCAATCCTCAATCGAGTGCCAGGACATAGCTATGTCCTTACAGCAACGGATTACTTCACCAAGTGGGTGGAAGCCATACCTGTCAAGCATGCCACTTCTGAGGTGGTTTGCAATTTCATTAAAGAAAATATCATTGTCAGGTTTGGCGTTCCAAACAAAATCGTTGCTGATAATGCTTCCAACTTCTCCTCACGAGAAGTTATTAGTTTTTGCTATGAATATGGGATAACTTTGGCTCACGCCTCAGACTATTACCCTCAGGGAAATGGTCAGGCGGAATCCAGTAATAAGAACTTGGTGACCATCATACGGAAGTTAGTAGATGAGAATCAGCGAATGTGGCACAAGTCTTTGTCGGACGACTTTGTGGGCGATCGTATTACTCCCAAGAGATCTCGGCATGTCACCTTTTCAAGTGTTATATGGCATCGATGTCGAGCTTCCCATTTTTGCGGAACTTTTTGCTCTGCGTTTGGCAGCACGAGCCATCGAAGACGAAACTTTCAAAGTGTTACAACCGATTGAAGTTTCACCGAAGATCATTTAAAACAACATTCACTACTCCTCGGGGTACATTTGCCTACAGCGGGATGCCTTTTGGCCTAATTCTAATACCGGCGCCACATTTCAGCGGGCCATGGACTTTGCATTCAAAGGTATGATGGGGAAAGTCATTGTGGTTTACCTAGATGACTTGACCGTGTTCTCTAAACAACGAAATGATAATTGTGATCATTTCGAGCAAGTGTTGGCCAAGTGCCGAGAACATGGGATTTCCCTAAATCCAAAAAAATTCTATTTTTGGAGTCACGGAAGGGAAGTTGCTAGGGCATGTGGTTAGCAAAGAAGGAACAAAGATAGATGCCGAAAGAGTTAAGGCTATTCAAAGCCTTACTCTGCCTACAAGCAAGACTGGTGTTCATTCTTTCTTTGGAAAGGTGAACTTTCTCAGGTGTTTTGTTCCTGACTTTGCTGAGAAGACCCGTCACATATTGAACATGATGAAGGGGTCACCGACTTTTAGATGGAGTGAAGAGGGAAAAAGGTCATTTGAAGAAATAAAAGCTTCCGTTGCTCATGCACCAGTCCTGGTATGTCCCGATTTCTCCAAGGACTTCATCATGTATAGTTACGCATCTGAGCATACTGTGTCCGCAATCTTAATGCAAAAGAACTTGGAGGATGTTGAATCCCCGATCGCATTCATGATTTCTCCCCTCAAGCCTCACGAACTAAAAATGACTCAACTGGAAAAGCATGCCTTCGCCGTTGTCAAAGCGAAGTGAAGAATTTCGGGTATTATGGCAAAGGTCCAGGAGTATGACTGCGGATATTAAACCAACCAAGCTGGTGAGGGGCAAGGGCTGTGTCGGGCCTAATGGCTGAAAACAAAGATTCGTAAAACCACGATGACAGGGGGTGACTACGCCAACGAGACACAAGACCGGGGGAGGAGCCTGATTCTCTGCCTCTGGTTCTATTTGTTGCAACTAGTGATGAATGGTACTCCGACATTGCTTTCTTCCTTACCTACGGCGAATGCCCAATGCACCTAACTGCAAAGGAGAAGCGCACTATAAAGCTCAGAGCGGCTAAATATGTCATCTGGGATGACGGTTTATATAAATGTGGGATAGATGGCATCTTTTTGCGATGTGTTGACAAACCCCAGCAAGTAAAACTACTGGAAAGTTTTCACAATTCAGCCTGTGGAGGGCATTTCTCTTCCTCCGTAACTGCACACAAGATCATTCGAGCTAGGTACTATTGGCCGACGCTCTTTCAAGATACAGCCACCTGGGTGGCAAAGTGTGAACCTTGTCAGCAATTCGTCGGCAAGCCCAAGTTGGTTGCCTTTCCCCTAAGGCCGGTCATTATCAATGAACCATTCAGGCAATGGGGAATTGATTTTATTGGCGCACTCAATCCTCAATCGAGTGCCGGACATAGCTATGTCCTTACAGCAACGGATTACTTCACCAAGTGGGTGGAAGCCATACCTATCAAGCATGCCACTTCTGAGGTGGTTTGCAATTTCATTAAAGAAAATATCATTGTCAGGTTTGGCATTCCAAACAAAATCGTTGCTGATAATGCTTCTAACTTCTCCTCATGAGAAGTTATTAGTTTTTGCTATGAATATGGGATAACTTTGGCTCACGCCTCAGACTATTACCCTCAGGGAAATGGTCAGGCGGAATCCAGTAACAAGAACTTGGTGACCATCATACGGAAGTTAGTAGATGAGAATCAGCGAATGTGGCACAAGTCTCAGACGACGCTTTGTGGGCCGATCGTATTACTCCCAAGAGATCTCTCGGCATGTCACCTTTTCAAGTGTTATATGGCACTGATGTCGAGCTTCCCATTTCTCTGCTGGAAATTTCTTCTCTGCATTTGGCTTTTGAGCCATCGAAGACGAAACTTTCCAAAATTCTCTTGAAAAGAGAATCATGTATCTCGCGTAACTTGAAGAAAAGAGAGTAAGGGTGGTCGACAGGATCACTGAACATCAGAATCAAGTTAAGAGGCTTTTTGATAAGAAGGCCAAGCAAAGAGATTTTCAAGTGGGAGATCTCGTCCTTTTGTGGGACAAGCGAAGAGAGCCAAAGGGCATGCACGGAAAGTTTGATTCCCTGTGGAGAGGGCCCTTCAAGATCAAACAGCTCAACGGAGAGAATAGCTTCTATCTCTCATATCTAGATGGAACCGAACTCCCGCTTCCTTATAAAGAGAAAGATTCGAAGATCTTCAGGAAGTAGAGCTTGCTCTCTTCTTTGTACAGTTTGCTTTATGTTGTGTGTTTGCTTTTGTCGTGTGTTTGCTTTCGGTTTGTTGTGTGTTTCTTTTGCTCCCCCTCCGGTCGCCCTTGTTTTTGACTCTGTTACCCAATGGATAGGCACATGAGAACTGGGATTCTCTACCCCCGAGTTTGCTCAGGGATAGTCCCCAGAAAGAGCCAGCTGTTATCCCGTAAAATTGACAAGGGCAATTTTACCGATAACCATACCGAATTTTGTTCCGATCCCTCGTTAGGGATCCCTTGCGTTCGAAACATTGTAAAATCCCTTCCTGAAATCTGGTTTTTCGAACTTAGTCTTTTGAGCCTTTTTCTTTTGGTAGGCGCATGAAATTGCTATGTAACACCAAATTTTGGTGCATCCCCTTTAAAAACCCTTTCGCGCATGATTTTCAAAGTGTCAACACACCTTTGGTGTGCCAAAGTATGTTGAGCCTTCTCTGCGTGCGCTAAGGCGCATGCGCGCTTTGTTGGTACAACTTTTGTTGTGCCAAAGGGCGCACATAACTTCATGTCGACATAGCTTTTGGTGCGCCAAAGGCGCGCTTAATTTTCTGCTGGAAAACGTTTTCATGTGCCAAAGGGCACGCTTTTCCTGTCGACAAGAACTCACATGCGCCCTTTAGAAAGTGGGTGGCGATTAATGACCAGCTCACCTATATATATATGTGATTTGCACACCCAAATGTCATTTTCACTATTCGCAGAGCACGAGTTTTCCTTTCTCTGAGCCTGTAAGCCTCTCGCCTCGTTGTTTTCAACGCGTTGTGGACCCGTTTTCCGTGTTTTCTATTTATCCGTAAGTGCTCTTATCTCTTCCATGTGATTTGATTTCGGTTCTTCATGCTTCTTTGGTTGGTTTTTGAATGCATCCGCTAGCCCCCCCGTGCTTTCTTTCCTTATTTTCATCTTTCCAGATCTGCTGGTAGAGGAGGTTGTTTTGAAAACATGGTCTGAACCCCTTTGGATTGAACCATTGTATATCCCAAAACAACCTTGGAACTGAAAAGGAAGAAGGTTTGAGCCATGTGAAAACTCTGTTTTTCCCTTTTGGCGCATCGACGCGTCATACAACATTATAAACAGTTGCGCTCCCATGGCGCATCTGTCCCCCCTGTTACATGAGCAAAACGCGCGCCAATGTTACACCCATTCGCTCACCGCATCGTAAACTTTTGCACCCCAAAGGCACGCCTCTTCCATATGCTACAAGCGTTGAACTTGTGCCCCAAAGGCACGCCATCCTTCCTTGCTGCATCACATTTCAATGCACTAATGGCGCACCCAACATCTATGCAACACCAGTTTTATCTGCGCCAAGTATAGTCATAAAAGCACAGGCGCATCCCTCCTTACAGTAACATTCGTGTTGTGCAAACCCTCCGTGCGCCGCACCATATTTCCTTTGGCGCATGAAAAGTTCATGTTACACACTTTTCCCATGCGCCAAAGGGCGCACCAAATCCCAATGTAACATGAAAAGTCCATGCGCCTTTGGCGCATCCTATCTCCATGCAACACGCAAGTTTCATGCGCCTTTACTAAAATGCACTCTGCAGTATGCATGCGCCATGCGCCTTTGGCACCAGTTTAACCTTTGCAACATCCTCTTCCTGTGCGCCTTACCTATTTTAGCCCTGTAAGCTGCAATTTTCATGCGCCCTGCGCCCTGAGCCTAAAAATCTCTAACTCTTTCTTCTGCTAACATTCCAATGGAAGATCAAATGGCTAATTCAACCTTTTCGGATTGGGTCTCGCTTCTTCTTCATACAGATCAGCAACTGAGTTTGAAAGAACATATGTCTACATCCAGCAGGAGACCCACCAAACCGAAAGGAAAGGCTAAGCTTACGGAGGAAGAAATGAAATACAAATATCAGAGGGTCAGAATGCCCGAGTCACAGGCCGAATGCAGCATGGACGTCAGAGATTCAGAATTAGGGCATATCGACATGGAGGAATTCTGGGTCAGAACTCAGAAAGTTACAAGGAGTCCATGGATGGACAAATTGATCGGAAGTGCCCTGCACTTCGCCGGAGGAATCCCCGTCGTAGCGCCAACAATGAATTTATGATGGTGGTTTCCCAGTGTTACAACAAAGACACAAGGTGTGTCGAAAACAGCAAGGGTGAGGTAGTCATTAACCTCACTGCCCGTCATTTTGAGATCATACTCGGCATCCCTCACCACCGGCACTTTGTGGCCGTTAGCCAAGCAGAGTGCATCAAGGCCTGGGAAGACAATGAAGACCAATGTATGCAGCTAATGAACGAAGTATATCTGAAAAATAAGAAGGTGGTAACCGGTGGCCCCAAATCATCCACCGCAGTGACTTCTCAGAAGAGCTCAAGAATACCATTACCTTCCTAAGCGGGGTCTTGAAGCTTTCGACGCCCATTACTTCCATAAATGGATGTCGCGCTACTTGGAAACAATGAATAAGAATTTGCTCGATCAACGCTTTACTGGGGAAATTATAAGCGGCACCATCTCCAAGCAGCCTACAACAATTCAACACAACGGAGTATTGCATATGAACTCCTACGTGGTCTACGCGGCGTCAGAGAGGGATTATCCAGGCCTAACCGGAGTGGAGTTTGGCCTCAGGTCAAAATATACGAGTATTATCCAGAATTAAGGCTGGAGAATAGCATCTCCCAGTTCACAAAAGTTAACGATGTGTTTTTCTATCACATCATCTACTGCGCTGAGGCCGAACATGACTCATAGTCACACGACCAAAAACATAGTGGCAGCCACGGAGAAATGGGGGCCCTGTTCACCCAATTTCCCACATTCACCTATCTAAGGGCTGCCAACTTTTTGGGAGAGCCAACCAGGCTACCAAGGTATGCTGGGCCTAAGCTGATTCTACTAGAGCTATCAAGGTAGCTGGTCACATACCACGAAAAATGCCTTAAAAGAAAGAAGGGTGGAACTCCTTTCCCCCTCACAGTGGGCCGATACACATGCTCTACCCACCACAAGGCGAAGGAAATGTTTGCAGAGCTGGAGTTACTCAATTTGAAGCATGACTTCCCAGCCAGGCCTACCTTCGACCCAAGGGGCTGCCTGCCAAGAGCAAAGCTTGATCCAATCCATGTTCCTCAGATCGAGGATATTTATATTGACGTCCTCCATGAGGTAGAGCTCAGAAGAAAGGATCATTCTCGCCTAGCATTGGTAGAAATCATCCAATATGGGGTAGCCATTATCCCCAAAGGCTACCAAACAACAGAAGATGAAGTAGACAAGGTATATACTGATACAGATGGGGACGATTGGCCCTTTCGGCCATTGATAGAACTAAAGATCCTCAGACAATTGAGGAGAGGGTCAAGGAGAATTTGCGGAGGACAGAACATTGGTGCCGGATGAACGGCCTAATCTACCTCGGGGTTGATTTCACAACATCCCCATTGGGCAACGCGCCTCCACGATCCAAGAAGCAGCTTAAAGGCAAAGGTGTAGAAGGTGAATCCAGCACCATTCAGGAAGAAGCCCCTGAGAGTCCTCCTTCCACAGCGCCAGAACAGGTAATAACTCTGGATTCGCCAGAGAAAGAAGCAGCAGAGGATAGTCCCATAGGCCCATCCACTCAGGATGTCGGCATTGCTACCACAACAGAGGTCCCTTCTATCCCTTCTTCTTCTCTTCCTTCCCCTCCTCGAGTGACTCAAGCGACCATCCCTTTGGTCGTGTCCTCTGTCCCTTCTTCTACTCTTTCCCCTGCTTCTTCGTCTATCTTCTCCTCCCTCACTGATCTGTCCTCCTCCATTTCTTCCCTCATCTCCGGGCTCCCTTCCCTTCCTATGTCTTCTACAGTTGCAGTTTCCCTTCCTCCCGTGGACACTTCTTCGGCTATTCTCTC
The DNA here is from genome assembly GCA_018340775.1 of Taxus wallichiana var. yunnanensis. Taxonomy (NCBI): domain Eukaryota; kingdom Viridiplantae; phylum Streptophyta; class Pinopsida; order Cupressales; family Taxaceae; genus Taxus; species Taxus wallichiana. Next base: position 389,056,281 of record CM031235.1, on the reverse strand, counting down.
AATGCCGCCGCCGCATGTTTCCACGTGTTTCCCCTCTTCTACTGTAGCTACCTCCTCCTCTGTCTCTTGTCCTTCTTCCATAGGACCAGCTTGGATCTCTCAAAGCTAAGCCAAAGAAAAGAGGAAAGTTCCCATCGCTCCGATGGACTTTTCATGATCCCACCAAAGGGGCGAAAGAAGAAGCGTATCACGCTTCTCTAAAAGCTTTCTGTGCCGCAGTGAGAGAATCATGGAAATTGCATACCCGATCCCCTCAAAGAGAAAAAGGATCTGTCTCCGACAGATTTTACTGTGACCCAAGTCACAATGGGGACATCTTCTGAAAGTCTCCAGGGGGAAGCTCTTTCCGTGGTTGACGCCGTCTGACAAAAGCTTCAAGAGACAAAAGAAGAGAAAAGGCTACTAAAGGAGAAAAACAAATATTTGCTCCAAGCCTTACAAAAGATGGGTAGTGTGCCTCCCACAACTGCCGCCAAGACTTCTGAGCTTCTCAGCCAGGAGAAAATCAACGAATATGCAAAGATTGGTGAGCAGGGTATGGCCGTTTCCGCTTGGAGGAGCCAAATCCTCAAAGACAGCGAAAAAGTGATCGCCGAGTTCTCTGACTTATACCTGAATATCAGTAAGGTGAATAAAGAACTCCAAGCGTTAGGAAGGCCCATATCAAGAGCTGGAACATGCTAGACTGCAGACGAGGCCTTCCAACAAATGTTTGACTGTTCAGTCGAAGATCTGGTCAAGTTCGGCGTCTTCGGCCATCCAAGGGCCCTCAACAAAATCATGTCCACTCTGGACTACCGGGTGGATCAGCTAGAATTTATTCTAGAAAAGATTGACAAGGTAAAGGAAGAGGCCCTGGATACAATGCATCAAATGGAGTGAATTGTTCTCAACATGTCTCCAGGGTTGCTCACTCCTTCCTTTACCTTAAGGTCAGCTGATGAAACCATCCGGATCTTCAAGGAGATCGCTTCTCAAGGAACGGGGCCAGAGGTCACATTTGACACTGAATCTATCAACAACCTGCTGGCCTGTAGGGACTTCGTCGGGTTCCTCATTGATTTTCAAAGAAGGACTTTTCCAAACTCCCAGAGAAGCTCATAGATGAGCGGGAGACTTGTGAGGCAATCAGCGATAGGCACAAGGATCCTTCTCAGGATCAACTTGGGCCAATAATTAACAAGTTTTTGGAATACCGCGCTCAGTTCCATATCTCATCACCTGAGCAACATCAAAAGCAGGCTACCCCCTTTCGGCCGCAGGATAACGACGACGAGTAGCTACTCCTTCTTCTTCTTCTTCTTCTTCTTCTTCTTCTCTCTCTTCTCCGTCTTTCTTGTTGAAATGTCTAAAGTATGTTGGCACAAATTATGACATCATCCATGTTGCATCATGGGATGATGTCATCCATCAAGTTGTCAAAAGTCAACATGACTTTTAGATATTTTGTAAATATCTTTGTAAATAGTGGTTGGCTCCTTTTTGCCTTCTTTCCTTCTCCTCTTCTATATATATTGGAATACTTGTTGTATTCAAGGGTGAACATTTTTTAGATGAAAATAGAAGTGAGGAGAGAAAGACTTTGAGCTTTCTTGTAACAGAAGAAAATAGTAATACAAATATTGAGACTTTGTGCTGAATACCTGTGTTATGTGTCAGAACTTTCTTATGTTAGATCTGCACGTGTTTATTCTGTTAGATTCAGATCTACTTTTCTGTCATTTGCTCATCAGTATTGCTTTGTTTATTTATGCAAGTAGGTTTGGCTCTGTTTACTACCAACCCAAAAACATAAATCTTCTGACCTTTCTGCTTTGGAATTCATTTCTTTTCTCCCTTCGGACCTGTTCCTTCTTCCTCCTCTCTTTCATTCCTTTCTCTTCGCAGCCGGAAATAAACCTACTGGGATGAGATCCCAAACCCCCGAAGGCAGAATCTGTGAGACTTGCATAGATTCCTGCTGGTAGAATAGCAATAAACCAGTTTCACTTTGCTGACTCAAAGAGGGGCTATGCCCTGCACACTGTTGGCTCGTTTATCCATAGATCTGCCCAAGCGATAGATTTTCGGACCAACACCACCTAGAGATAGTAAGACAGTTCCGGTATATTGGGTGAAAAACTTGTAGTTATTGAAGAAGAAAACATCATTGATTAATGCGATAAATTATTATTTCCTCATGTTGCTTATGAACAATATTCCATGAATGAAGATTCTCACGGGATCGAGAATTTGATGATGCATGTGTTCTTGATCATCAAGTAAACTTTCAACAAGTTGAAACATCTATTAATTTTCTTCACCAAACACGGAAGCCAAAATCATCTTCACCATATCCAACAAAGGTGCATTTCTCATACTTAGCCTCTAACTTGGTCCTATCATCTTTATCAATGTGAATAAATACCTCACATCCAAATACTCTAAGAAATGAGTAATCAATTTTCTTACCAGACCAAGCCTCCTCAGGTATACCTCCATCCAAGGCCATAGAGGGTCCTCTGTTAATAAGATAAATAGTTGTGCTTACTGCTTCCACCCAAAACATGAGTGGCAGCCCCGCATGTAACCTCATGCACCTAGCACACTCCATGATTGTCCTGTTCATTCTCTCTGACACTCCATTTTCCTGTGGAGTATTTGGAACCATTCTTTGCCTACGGATCCCATTTACCGAACAGTAATCAAGAAATTCATTGCTATAATATTCCCCTCCATTATCTGACCTAAGACATTTTAACTTGAGACCTGTTTCATTCTCAACCAAGGCTTTCCATCTTTTGAAAGTTTCAAACACATCAGAATTATTTCTAATGCAATATACCCAAAATTTTCTAGTTGCATCATCAATGAAAGTGACATAATAACATGAACCACTAATAGAGTTTACCTTAGCTACCCCCCATACATCTGTATGTACTAACTCCAACTTACTCTCCTTCCTGGTAGGTCCAACCTTGAGGAATATCACCCGATTCTGTTTCCCATAAACAAAGTCCCGAAAGAAGTCCAAATCTAACTCCTTTAATCTAGGAAACCTTTCTTTTATAATCTACATGCCCTTATGACTCATATGACTCGAGTCTCGGTGCCACAAAGTTGTATCTCCATTTGTAGCAACTAAATTCCAATAATCAACACCATTGGTTAAATACAAAGTACCATTTTTCTTACCTATTTTAACCACAAGAGCTCCTTGTTAACCTTCCAAGAATCCTTTGTAAAACTAACCGTACATCCATCACTACCCAACTATCCTACACGATATCAAATTCCACCTCAACTTAGGGACATGCCTGACATCCTTAAGTAGCCATGTGTTCTTGTTCGCATTTTCACTTGAACACAACTTTTCCCTACTATCTTTGTATGGTTCATCATCACCAAAATATATATTTCAAAAATCACCTTGAACAAAATTAGTAAAGTAATGTCTATGTGGGGTGGCATAGAAAGACACCCCTAAATCTAACACCCAAGATTAAAAAATATTATATAAATAAAGAATTAAGGCATGTTGACAAACATCACCTACTGCCAAATTTACCTCTTTAGTTTCCTCCTTGTTCTTCTTATCTCGAAGATCCCAAAATTCTTTCTTAGCATGACCAACCTTCCCATAATGTTAACATTCTAACTTACTCTTGGACTTTGACCTTCCATGATCATTCAAATTCCCACGGTTACCTTTCCCTTTGTTCTTTTGTCTCCCTCTTCTCTCCACCGTCAAAGCGTTTCTAGAAGTAGAAGAATCTCCGGTGCTCTTCCTTCGCATTTCCTCACTTAGGATCACACCTATTACATCCTAAAACTTCAGATTTGAATTATTAGAGACTGAATTACTTACACCATAACCAAGCTATCCCAACTATCTGGTAAGGAGCAAAAAAACAACAAAGCCCTGACCTCATCATCAAACTCAATTTTTTGAGTTTAACATACTCAATACCGTATTAAATTCATTCAAATGATCAGAAACATAACCATTCTTAGACATCTTCATATGAAATAAATTTTTCATCAAAAATATTTTATTAGAGGCAGAGGGTTTTTCATATAACTTCCCCAATGCACTCATGAGACCTTCCGTGGTCTTCTCCTGTGATATGTTGAAAGCAACCAAAGATGTAAGGAATAAATAAATTTCCTTGAGCACCTTTCTATTTAGCAACTCCCAATCCTCATCGACATGGTTGTAGGTTTATTTTCTTTTCCAGCCAAAGGAACATGGAGGTCCTTTTGATATAAGTAATCCTCCATTTGCATCTTCCACAAACCAAAGTTCTACCCATTGAACTTCTCAACCCTTGATTTGCCCTCATCTGCCATAACTCCCACTCAAGCTTAACTTTCCTATGATTTACAACTTCAGCAAAAAACCACCAAAGCTTTGATACCAATTATTAGGAATTAGAGAGCACATATGCGGAAACAATTCCTCAAACCACAACAATAGGAAATTATATAGCAGAATTATACTTGCGAAATATAACAACATACATAAATAATGCACAAAAGAAGACAAGACAAGATTTAACATGGTTCATCCAATGTGGGCTATGTCCACCAAGAACTTGCTCAAATTTGATTATCAACAAGATTAACACAACTCTCACAGTCTTCTCTCGATTATGAACTCACACTGAATTCCAAAGATGCTAAACCACATCTAAACCATAATTGACACCCAATTGCATAACCTTGATCACTCTTGATCATTAAGACTCAAGACCTCTTGAACACTCAAGATATCTTCAAGATACCCTAACACCTCTATTTATAGGATTACAATCCTTTTAAGAAGTCCGAAAGTGACCCTAGAAGTTTGAAAGTCACGATCTTTTAACTTCCCACGGCTGGAAAAAAATCCCGATGTTAACAAATGACCAATTAAAAACATGTTAACAACATATTAACAAGAATAAAATAATGATTTGCACAACAACGTCATAATAGATGACTATAGAATGCTCCTAAAGTATCCAAACTTAACCGTTCGAGCTCCAACACTTCAACATTGATTCAAGAAGACCAAAAATAGGTTCCACACCCCAATAATCTCCCACTTAGAGACTGTTTCCACTGAGAAAAGTTCTTAACCCTTCATTATCAACCATGAAGGCCAAAAAAAGTTGAACACAACTTCAACTTCTCCCTTGTGACCACCTTGGTCATCATATCCACAGGATTATGACTGGTATGAATATTTTCCAGCTTCAACTTATCTTCTTCCAAAGTTACCTTGATGAAATGATATCTTAGCTGAATGTGCTTCGTCCTAGAGTGGAAAGCAGAGTTCTTCACCAAATGAATAACACTCTGAATATCATTGTGTAGTCTCCTAAATTCCTACTTATGAACCAACTCATCAAGAAATTGTTGTAGCCAAATCATCTCCTTGCTTGCCTCTGTGGCAACAACATACTCAGCCTCTGTGGTTGATAAAGCCATAACCTTTTGTAACCGTGAAATCCAACTCACTGTTGTATCACTAACCGTAAATACATAACTTGTCATGCTCCTCCTACTATCCAAATCTTGTACCATTTTTGAATCTACATAGCCACATAATGTAGTGTCTCGATCCACTGGAACACAATTTTGCTCCCATGGTCCCTCTCAAATCTTTGAAGGATCCGCTTTACATCTCGTCATTGTTCTCTACTTGGATCACTCATAAACCTGCTCACTTCTCCCACTGCATGGGAAATGTTAGGCCTAGTGCATACCATAACATACATCAAGCTACTAACTACTGATGAGTATGGTACCCTAGACATCTGGATTCTATCCTCCTCAGTCTTGGGACTTTGCTCCTTTGATAATTTAAAGTGACCTGCCAAAGGAGTACCAACCAGTTTAGCATCCTGCATACTAAACATCTCCAAGACCTTCTTTATGTACTCTTCTTGAGATAATACCATCTTCCTCTCCTTCCTGTTCTCGAGTTATTCTCATACCGAGGATTTGTTTTGCTTCCCCCAAATCCTTCATAGCAAAAGAGTCACCTAGCTGCTTCTTGAGTACCTTTATTTCCTGCATGTTCTTCCCTGCAACAAGCATATTATCTACATACATGCACAAAATAATATAACTACCATCAAGAAACTTCTTGATGTACATGCAATGGTCTGAGTGACACCTGGAGTAACCCTGCTCCTACATAAAACTATCAAACTTCATGTACCACGACGTGGAGCTTGTTATAGGCCATACAAGCTCTTCTTCAATTTACACACTAACCTATCCTTCCCTTTGACCTCATAACCCTGTGGTTGTTGCATGTACAATTCCTCCTCCAACTCACCATGAAGGAATTCAGTCTTCACATCCAACTGTTCTAAGTGTAAGTATTCTACTGTCAACTAAACCAAGAACAATCCTAATAGAAGTCATTTTAACAACTGGAGAAAAAATTTCATCAAAGTCTATACCTTTCTTTTGTGTAAATCCTTTGACCACCAACCGGGCCTTGTATCATTTCTTGCCTCCATCTTCCTCTTTGATTCTATACACCCACTTGTTCTGCAATGATCTCTTGCCCTCGGGTAGCTCCACCAGATCCCAAGTCTGGTTTTCCATAAGAGATCTATGCTCTTCATCCATGGCCTACTCCCACTTCTTCCTAGCATCCACTTGCACTACTTCCTCAAAGAACTCTAGCTCTCCACTATTAGTGAGCAATAAATAATTCAAAGATGGAGTAAAATGTTCAAGTTCCCTTCTTACCCTAGAATACCTTCTCACCTCAAGAGTTTGGGGTTCCTGATGAGTAGGTTCTTGAACTAGCTTTGAGGGAACATGTTATACCTAAACAGACCCTTGGACACCTTGATGTCTGCAATGTCCTCTAACACTGTGTATTCTTTCTTTGATTCCTCTTCATTGCCTCAGAATCGATCTTTATACATGAATTTTTCATTAAAGACAATATCTCTAGACTGAAATATTTTCTTGTCCTTAAGACTCCAAACACGGAAACCAAAGTCATCCTCACCATATCCAATAAAGGTGCATTTCTCAGACTTAGCCTCTAACTTGGTCCTATCATATTTATCAATGTGAATAAATACCTCACATCTAAATACTCGAGAAATGAGTAATCAATTTTCTTACCAGACCAAGCCTCCTCGGGTATACCTCCATCTAAGGCCATAGAGGGTCCTCTGTCAATCGATAAACAACCGTGCTTATCGCTTCCACCCAAAACATGAGTGACAACCCCACATGTAACCTCATACACCTAGTACGCTCCATGATTTTCCTGTTCTCTCTCTCTCGACACTCCATTTTCCTATAGAGTATTTGGAACCATTCTTTGCATGTAGATCCCATTTACCAAACAGTAATCAAGAAAATTCATTTACTGCAATATTCCCGTCCATTATCCGACCTGAGACATTTCAACTTGAGACCTGTTTCATTGTCAACCAAGGCTTTCCATCTTTTGAAAGTTTCAAACACATCATATTTCTTTCTAATGCAAGATACCCAAACTTTTCTAGTTACATGATCAATGAAAGTGACATAATAACATGAACCACCAATAGAGTTTACCTTAACTAGCCCCCATACATCCGTATGTACTAACCGCAACTCATCCTCCTTCCCTGGTAGGTCCAACCTTGAGGAATATCACCCGATTCTATTTCCCATAAACACAATCCTCACAGAAGTCCAAATCTAACTCCTTTAATCTAGGAAACTGTCCTTTATAATCTACATGCCCTTATGACTCATATGACCGAGTCTCTAGTGCCACAAAGTTACATCTCCATCTACAAAGCAACTAAATTGCAATAATCAGCACCACTGGTTAAATACAAAGTACCATTTTTCTTACCTCTTGCAACCACAAGAGCTCCCTTGGTAACCTTCCAAGAATCCACTGTAAAACTAACCATATAGCCATCACTACCCAGCTATCCCACTGATATCAAATTCCACCTCAACTTAGGCACATGCTTGGACGTCCTTAAGTAGCAATGTGTTCCCATTATGCATTTTCACCTAAACACAACCTTTCCCTACTATCTTTGCATGGTTCATCATCACCAAGATATACATGTCCAAAATCACCTTAAACAAAATCAAGTAAAGTAATGTCTATGTGGGGTGGCATGGAAAGACACCCCTAAATCTAACACCCAAGATTCAACAATATTATCTAAAGAAATAATTAAGGCATCTCTAAAAACATCACCTGCTGCCAAATTTACCTCTTTAATTTCCTCCTTGTTCTTCTTATCCCGAAGAACCCAACAATCTTTCTTAGCATGACCAACCTTCCCACAGTGCCAACATTCTAACTTACTCTTGGACTTTGACCTTCCATGATCATTCGACTTCCCACTTTTACCTTTCCCTATGTTCTTTTGGCTCCCTATTCTCTCCACCGTCAAAGTGTTTCCAGAATTAGAAGAATATTTGGTGCTCTTCCTTCACATTTCCTCGCTTAGGATCACACCTATTACATCCTCAAACTTTAGCTTTGAATTATTAGAGACTGAATTACTTACAGCCATAACCAAGCTGTCCTAGCTATCTGGTAAGGAGCACAAAATCAACAAAGCCCTGACCTCATCATCAAAGTCAATTTTTACCAAGTTTAACATACTCACAACCATATTAAATTCATTCAAATGATCAACAATAGAACCATTCTCAGACATCTTCATATTAAATAACTTTTTCATCAAAAATATTTTATTAGAGGTAGAGGGTTTTTCATATAACTTCCCCAATGCACTCATGAGACCTTCCATGGTCTTCTCCTACGATATGTTGAAAGCAACCAAAGATGCAAGGCATAAACAAATTACCTCAAGCACCTTTCTATCTAGCAACTCCCAATCCTCATCCGACATGGCTATAGGTTTCTTTGCTTTTCTAGCCAAAGGAACATGGAGGTCCTTCTGATATAGGTAATCATCCATTTACATCTTCCACAAACTAAAGTTCTACCCATTGAACTTCTCAACCCTCAATCTGCCCTCATTTTCGATAGCTCCCACTCAAGCTTAAATTTTCTTGTGATTTAAAACTTCAACAAAAAGCCACCAAATCTCTGTTACCAATTGTTAGGAATTAGAGAACAAACATGCGGAAACAATTCCTCAAACCACAGTAGTAGGAAACTATATAGTATAATTATACTTGCAGAAATATAACAACATAAATGAATAATGCACAAAATAAGACAAGACAAGATTTAACGTGGTTCACCCAATGTGGGATATGTCCACCAAGAACTTTCTCAGATTTTATTATCAATAAGATTAAAACAACTCTCATAGTCTTCTCTCAGTTATGAACTCACACCAGAATTCCAAAGATGCTAAACCACATCTAAACTAGAATTGATACCCAATTGCATAACCTTGATCACTCTTGATCACCTCTTGATCATTAAGACTCAAGACCTCTTGAACACTCAAGATATCTTCAAGATACCCTAACACCTCTATTTATAGGATTACAATCCTTTTAAGAAGTCCTAAAGTCGACCCTAGAAGTTTGAAAGTCACGATCTTTCAACTTCCCACGGCTGGAAAAATAGTCTCGACGTTAATAGCCAATTAACAACATGTTAACAGCATATTAACAACAATGACACAACGATTGCACAACAACGTCATAGTAGATGACTGTAGAATGCTCTGAAGTCTCCAAACTTAACCGTTCGAGCTCCAACACTTCAACTTTGGTTCAAGAAGACCGAAAAACATGCTCCACTCCCCAACATTGCTTATGATTCTTGAGCATATAAATAGGGAATTTGTGTGTTTGGGATTAAATGAGGATGCTATTGAAAATAAAGATATCTCTCCCCTTGTTTCTGAAAATGAGATTATATAATCTCAAGAAGTCATTGACCTATCCCATGGAGTATATTTATGTACAACCCTAGTTGAGAGCCAATTATATGTGGATCATTTTTACACTACACTAATTGTAAATGGTTGGATCCTACATAATTGCATACTTGTCTAAGGTTATTCTTGAATTATTATGCCATTGGAGGTCATGAATGAACTCGGTATCAAGATAACAACTACCTATGGAAGATGGTATGCCATGGATTCAAGGGAAATACTGTTGTTCGATGTTTCAAGTGATTGGTTGTGTATTTGGTGCCTCACCCTAGAAAATACTTGACAATGAATGTTGTTGTTATTTATTTCCATAACAAATTGGGAATGATATTGTCAAGAAGGTGGCTATAAAGTGTGGGAGGTAGTGTGCAATTAGACATTTCTTATGCTACAATTCCTTTAGAAGGAAATTTGGAAAACTACATAGGAAGATAAGTTAATACATCTAATAGAAGACCCAATGAATGCATCATATAAAGTGTTATATAAATGTGGATTTGGGGAGCTTTTGGTGTCATCCAAGGGTCTCATCAACATCACATGGTGAGTCATCTTGCTTAGCAAGTTCATATGTCTTTGGATTTATATGATTGGTGGCATATTCCATCATAGAATATATCATTTTCATATTTATTAGTGGTTTCATAGGAGTTACATTCTTATAGGGAATGATTATCAAAGCACATGAGTTACAAATAAATCCCATATGTACCCTAATTTTCTTGATCTATGAGAATGAGTAGAACTATTTATCTTATGCATGATTTTACATTGTTGTACGATTATTGCTGATTACTTAGAGCATCTCGTCATTGCTGAAGTTCAACCTCTTCGATGTGTAAGGGGTTCTGATTGATCCTCATTAATCACTGTTGAATGGTATTAGATCTCTTTACAAGTAAATGTGTGCTCATCCTTTTTGGGTTATTGATTTCTCCCAATTTTGGTTTTATCATTCCTCATGCAAGTTTTTCGTTCATTTTATTGGAATCTTGCTAACTATTTTTAATAGTTCATATTTAGAGTTTTGTGCATTTTCCAGTGGTCTATGCATGTGCGGGTTTTCAAATTTCACCTCGAATTTCAATTTTTTCAATCATATTTAATGGGAAATCATTATTTTATAGGTTGGTTTCATTCCCTTCTTATTAGAAAACTTTAATTAAAAGTGTTTATTTTTTAAATTTCTATGTTTCCGGGCTTTTGGCCTCTTTTTCGTGTTTGTTTTGCATTTTATTTTCCCTACATCCACATGTCTCCCCTTACATGGTCAAGTTGCATTATTAATTATCCTTGACTCATTACATGTTATTATTTTTTCTCGTTGGCTCATTCTTGTGTTTGGATTGATCTCTAATTAGGTTCATTATTTACATAACACTCGCCTTGTCTCGTGCATCAAGATGCCTAAGCCTTGGTGGGTCATGTTTAAACCGAGTTGTCCTACTATGAGGTTTTCCTTATTTGCATTTGGGTTATTACCCTTTTACTTTGATTTGAGCCTTGCATGTGGGTTTTCATATTTAAAACTTGTATTTTCTCATTGTGTATGTGCATGGCCGGTCTCCTTGTTTCCTTTTGGCTAGTTGTATTCATTTAAATTCTCATTTGTGTTGAGTTTAGGATCCTTTGTGTTTCCTTGGTTCTTGCTTTATGGGGTCATTGGGGTACTTATTGTACTAGATGTGCATGCATCTCGAGATGTGTATTGGTTGCATTGCCTCGAACCTCGCCTTGCATTACATTCACTCTATGTTGCATTCAAGGGCTCTAGGATCTTGATGTTGTGGTCTCCTTTTCCACCCCTTATTGCATGCCATATCCTCACAAATTTTCTATCTAGCCATGTCAACCTACTCGCCTTGAGCATAATTCTTACCCACCAACATTTTCCTTATCACCGGCCCCACATTGCTCTTCCACGCTGTGTCATACACTTTACCGTCACCACTTGCTTCCACCTCATCGAGCTATTGACTAAGCGACCTAACATTTGAACAAATATTGTGTTTTCATTTCTATTCAATTCGAGCCCCTTTTCAAATTTAAAGTGGGGTTTATTTTAAAGTGGCGGGGAGTTTTTAAAAAGTGGTTTTATTAAGTTATGTCCCTAATAATTTATAAGGTCTTAGTCCTCGATTATTTACGATCTAATAACAATTTAAAGGTGGATTAATTAATCCTTAGGAGATTTGTATTAAATTAGGTATCTAATTTCTAAAATAAGATCTTTAATATTCTAGATTAGTTGTAAATTATTTTCTATCAAATTAAATTTTTTTGGTGGCTGCTTCTTAATCCTTTTATCCTCTAAAATTAGTCTAATCTACATTTTCAAAAGTGTGATTTTAAGTGTTATACATGATTTTTTCAACTAATCCTTATTATTGTGTGCAATGCCATTTCTAGAGTTTTTTTCCTTCTAGTATCCCTCATTGCATCCTTAAGGTCCTTTGGACTCATTTCGACTCGTGATTTTCATTGTAATAACCCTTTTTATTTCTTACGAACTAGTGAGCATGTCCACCACAATCTTATGGCAAGGGGTTTCTAGTGTGACGTGAGACACTTTCTCTCACACGTAACTATATTTTTTTCCCTTTTTTTTTTTCTCATTTTGTGTTTGCTTAAGGTGCTGATTTGCTGCAATCAACAAACCTTTATTGTGGTCTCCACTCTTTCTCATTATTACACTTGATTGGAAGGTGAGTGACTAAATAGTTCTCGACACATAGTCACATTTGATTGTAATCAACACACTAAACTATAAAGTGCCAAATTTTGGGGGGTTTATTATTGTTCTATTGAAATTATGTTTCTTTCTCTTTCCTTCTGCATTCCTTCTTTCTCTCTCTCTTCACTATGGATGCATCTAAAGTACCTTTTATCACACCATTCAATTTCTTCAAATAGAGATCTAAAATTGTTATGGTTTTACATAGTAAAGGGTTATTCCATGTCTCCATGGGAGTAAAGACTAAACTTGAAGATGAACCCAAAACATTTAATTGGTATAACTATTGTGATGAAGCTTCAGGTTTTCTCTGTATGTTTGTCTCTCCTGAATTTCTCTTCAACATCATAACTACCTCAATACCCACTAAAGTATGGAAAATGCTCAATGATAATTTTGGGAATAAAGATTACACAAGAGCACACGAGTTAGAGAACAAACTTGGGGTTAAACCCTAGTGACTTTGAAAATCTACAGGCCTTATTCTCAATTTTTTTCCACACTAGATTACTTCTAAAGGAATGTAAAGTGGAGAAGAAAGACTCTTAGTTAATATTAAAAATTCTTTCTAAGTTAAGTACTGAATACTCCATCTTCATTTGGAATTTCCATGCCACAAAACTGCCTTGAGAAGTGCTTGGAAAATTCCATCATTTGAAATTTTTTCGTCCCAACTCATTTGAGAATATGACAAACTCATTAAAATGGGGAATCTAAAATCCAAGTCTCATGCCCTTGTGGAAAGTAAGGGTAAGGAAAATATATCCAAAAAGAAGAAAGAGAAAAAGGAACAACCCATGAAGAAAATCAATACCAACTAATCCCAAACCAAGCTTAACATGAACACTTCAACTTCTGAGCCCAAACAAAAGAAGGAAAAGTGTAAGTGTTCCTATTGCAAGAAGTATGGCCATGAAGAGCATCAATGTATGAGAAAAAATTGATCACTTAACTCATTTACTTGAGAAAAATAAAATAAGTGTTCTGAGTCTATCAAACAGAATGCTCTGAAGGCTGAGTCTTCCAAAGCAAAGGATTCTAAATCTAAGAAGAAGAAAGGAAAGACCCTTGTAACTAGAACATCTCCTTCATCAATGTGGATTATCTATTTCAGTTCCTCACACGACATGAACTCTTTGGATGTTGAGTTCACCAATTGTTAACTTTTAAAATATAGCTTAAGAAACAGATGTTAAAACTAATTAAAACAATTTTTTTTTAAAAATCCTTCACTCGGAAGTATTTAGTAGTTTCTAGAGATTCTCGAATTCTCGAAAATCTGAAAATTTTGGGATTTCGGGTTTTAGGGATTTCTCAATTTCGGAAATTTTATGGAAAAGAATTGAAATTGTGATTTCAAAGTTCAAAGTCGAAATTATGAATGTCCAAAATTTTAGATTTTTGGGCTTTCAGAATTCAGAGATTTCCTTAGGTAATTGGTGATTTTCACTTTCGGACTTTTGAAGTCCAAAAGTGAAAGTCTGAAATTTTGGAATTTTGGGCTTTCGGGTTTCAAAATCATGTGTTGCATTTTGGGTAAAATATCACTTGGAGTACCAAATTTTGAAAGCTCAAAAGTGTGAAATTTTGAGTTTTGAAACTTTCCCAACCAATTTTTTTCAGCTTTTTTCATTTTCGGACTTCCAAAGTCCGAAAGTCCAAAATTTTGGATTTTCGGGCTTTCGGGTTTTGGATTTTTTCCATCACCATTCCACGATTTTCACCCCCTGATCTCCAATGTCCGAAACTCTGAAATTCTGAAATTTAAGAATTTAAGAATTTCAGGTTTCAAACTTTCAGAGTTCTTTACTTAATTTAATTCTTACCTACTTCCATATGTGTCAAAATACGGGCATTAATGTCAGGTTTTTCTATTTAAATTCCTAATTTTACCATTCATTTTCACCTAACATTTTGCTTTGATGATCTGGGTTTTTATTGTATCTTGTACTTTTTGATGTCATTTTTGAGGTATTTTATTTAGGTTATTTTATTTTTGGTTTAAGATATTTGTGGTTTGTTTTCTCCTTGTTCATTTTTTATTTTTGTTCCTCTTCTATATACCTTGGAAGATGAAAATCTCATTTCCCGCCATGTTTCCTTTAACAATTTGATTTTCTACAGGAATTCAGTGTAGATTTCATCATAGTCCTCAAGATCCTCTCGAGTATTACAATTTTACCTCTCAACACTTCTCATTTTTTTGGAGTTCGGAGGTTTGACTATTTGGAGGTTCCCATTGTTTGGAAATTGTGCCTTTTTCTTGTTTCAAAACTGTTGTTTTGGAGTTTTGAAACTTTCCACTTTGGGATTTTGAAACTTCTTGTTTCGAAACTTTTTGATTTGGAGTTTGAGTTTGAAGATTTTTGGGTTTTGGAATTTTTATATTTCAGACTTTTGGATTGTGAGAGCTAAGGCTTTTTTAGACTTTTGAGACTTTTCTTTCGGGTTTTGGAATTATCCATTTGGAACCTCGACTTTGGAGTTTGGAACTTCTCTTTTTTGGAACTTTCCACTTTGACATTTCAGAATTTGGAAGGCCATCAGATTCTAAAATTCAGAACTTGATGTCTACTTCTACAACCAAGGGAAAGGAAAAGATGAAGTATACATTCCTCGGAGTGGCTCCCCATTCTTGTCTTTCTTCAAACTTGGGGAATATAGGAGACACTGATCTCAAACAGATTGATTTTCCAGACTTCTGGGAAAAGGTGAAATCCCTAAAAGAAGTCCTAGATGTAAGCCATATATGATAGTGGATTTGTTTTGATTGCTAGCTTTCCCGCATCCATGCATTGCCCTAAGTTATTTTTAGCTTTAGCATCTCACTTTGATTAAAACTCTAAGAAAATTAAGGATGTTGATGGTAAGGTTGTAATCCGCTTGGACTGGATTTATTTAATTTGTTAAAACTTCTAGATGTCAAATATTATGTAACAATTTCACCAGAATTGGTAGTAGAGCATTGGGACAAAGAAATAGAAGTATGCACAAAGGTCATGTTAAAAAGCTATCTGGCCAAGAATGTTACTAAATTCCCAAGACTATGTATCGGTCAGACTTCATCCAGGAATTCAATGACATTATTGTGTTACTAAGAAGAATTTTAGGCCTTCCCTCTGCAAAGGAATTTAGGAATGGATGTTCCTGTATATAGCTACCATCAAGAAAAGAAAATAATTTATTAGATGGGGGAGCATATCAGTAGCTCCATTTTTTTCATTAAGCAAGGTATCATCTTCCAAGAGTTTCTACATGACATCCTTTCTAGTCTATGTTGCAACTACTATGGGGATTTTACTAGACTGAATACTAAGGGTATTCAAAGTACTTCCCAAATTTATGATTTCTATCCTCAGCTTACACTAGATGAGGGAAGCAAGCACTTCCACAGAATTAACGATGCTTTCTTTGTTATCATTCTCTATCATTTGATAAAGAGTTATACAACCGAAGGATTTCTGATGAAGCCTTCAAGGAAGTACGTGAGTGGGGGATATCTACCTATAGTTCCCTACATTTACATACATTCAGATTCTTGGTTTTGTAGGTGCTCCTAACAAGCTGCCAAGATGTCCCACTGACAAGTGGGTCTTACTAGAATTGGTTTAGTAGTTGTTGGACTATCATAAGATTTAGAATAAATGACACAAGGTGGGAGTTCAATTCCCTATTTTGATGGTAGATACACTTGTCCAAATATCTATAAGGTAAAGAACATAGATGTAGAGATGTCAGAAGTAACTTTGTGGACCTTCCATCCTCGGACCAGTTTTGACTACTGGGGTAAATTTGGTGAAACATGCTTGTCTAGTTCCCATGTGCCCTAGTTGGAAGACATTTGGATTCATTTTCAAGATGAACTCATCATCAGAAAAAAGATTATGAGAGGTTAACTCTGGATGAGGTTGGCAATTTGGTATAGCCGATATTCCAAAAGAAATGCAAGATGATGATGAAGTCTTGGATGCAACATATAAAGATAACAATGTTTCCAATCAACCATTGCCATGGATTGATTGGTATGTAGAAGAATGTTGTAATACCAAGGAGAGGCGGGGCCCATTTTGTAGAGAACCTATAATTGGTTGGTTACCTTGGAATTTCACCCAAGGGTTAGATCAACCTACAAATACATGATCCCAACCAACCGTGAGTCTTCCAACACCTACAAAAGGGAAGAAGTCCATCCAAAGGGGCTAGATAGTTCTAAAGAAGATCTCATTTGTTATTTGGTAGCTCCTCTCTCTCAAAGACTCCCCTTCTAAGGTTGTGTCTCTAGCAATACCAACCTTAGAAATAGTTGAAGTTGTTGATTCTCCAAGTGTCTCATAGGATCTGCCATCTCCTCTTTCATCATCACTTCCTCCATCATTTCCTTCCACCTCTACAATCATTTCTTCTTTCCCATCCCCTTCTATGGCCCAAGTATTCTCATCTCTTCTAGTTCTCTCAGTAGGGGAAATGATTGGGTCACCCATCTCTTCTTCACTACCTCTAACACTTCCATTTCTTTTCCATCTCATCTTCTAATCCCATTGTATCCACTCCTATGGTCATTCTCACATCCACCCCATCCATTATTTCCACCTCCATTCAAATTCCAACTAATGTTATTGGTGCTCTTGTTTTGACTAGTGCTTTTAGGTACCAAATCGGTTGTTCCACTCCCATCAAGCATCAACCATTCTAGAATGGTTGTTTCATCAGACTCTAAAAAAAGAAGAAGAAGGTGCCTCTAGGGGATGTCATAGACCTAAGTGTGTTGGAACCACACCAAAAAGATAGGCCAAGAGGCCTAAAATTATTTCCAGCCTATCAGTGAATCAATCTAGAGAAAGGGTCATAGAAGTTGCTACTCCCATTGAAGGGAAAACCAAGGAAACTATTACAACAACAGATTATCGAATTTCTAGATTTTCACTTGAAAAACAACACATGAAGGAGCTAAACATGATGTGCAGGATGCTCTTGGAAATTTATTGGAAAAATATGACAAGGACAAGGCTTCCAAGGATGAGCTCAAAGAAAATTCAAGCAACTCACTGCATTATTAAGGAAGGTAACACAACCAACTCCATCTACCAAGGTTTCAACTACTATGACTCTGACAGTTTTCTACTCTTGATGATATTCCTTATCATGAGATTGAGAAGATAGGTCAAAAGGGAAGATCGGTAAATGGATGGATGGAGCATATACTTCAAGAGGCCAATCCTTTAATTAAAGAGGCTCTTGAAATATACAATGATTTACAGGTTGGAAGAAACACTATTTGTAAAATGGATGAAGCCTTCTCCGAGGACAATAATAACCTAAACTTGAATTTGGCCACATGGAGTGAAATTAGAGAAGAAGATTCAGATCTACTCCTTCAGGAGGATGTAATTGATGATGCTTCAAAATTGTTTGAATATCAAAAGGCAATGGAATTCCGGTCTCAAGTGTTGCAAGATTTAATAAAGAAGTTGGATGATAAATGAGTAGAAATCATGGATGCTCTAAATGACATATCAGAAGAGTTTGATATTATTAGTTGTAAGTTCTTCAATGAGAACATTGATGCTCTTCCGGAGGATCAAATATGGGAAAATTTCAAATATTTGGTGAAATGAGATGATGAGGTTACCCAAACTTTCATGACTCTATTGATAGGTTGGTGTCATGCCAGAATTTCACAAGAAGACTAAAGAAGGTTGTGGGTAAACTGAGAAGAATTCCAGCCAAAATCACAAGGGAAATTGAGACAATGGATGTAGTGAATCACTACACATGTGGGCTAGAGGATGGAGAGATTCAGGGAATTATCAAGTGTTTCATCGAGTACAAACATTAGATGGCTTCTGGGAGAAAGATCAAGGGAAAATTGAAGCTAGAGAAGATGTTGCAGAGCCCAACCAAGGCTAGGTGGCCATGAGAGGACTGATCCAAGCTCTGGATTAGTCAAAGTTATAGGGTTGACTGGGTCAAATTCTTACAACAAACTTTTCTATTTTTATGGGAGCATGTTCCCTTGAGTTTAATGACATTTCTATTTTTAGTAAATTGTTAGTTAAGGCCCATTGTAATGGCTCAGCCTAAGGAACTTATAAATAGAGAAGTACATTAAGTCTTTAGGGAGATGAATTTTTGGAGAAGTTACTCTTCAAGCTTGGAAGAGTGCTTTGAATATTCAGAAACCTTTCAATTACATTCAGAGTGATATTTTTCTGTGGAAAGTTGAGTTATTGTGTTAATGGTTGATGCATTTATGCTTTGTGAATGCATAATTCCTTAGTATAAGTGGTTGGCTTGTCTTTATCTCAGAATATCTTATTTCATTCTGTTAGAAAGTGATATAATTGTGTGAATATCAGTTGTGAAAAGTTATCTTCCTTCTATTATACAAGCCATATTATCATTGAATTTTATGAATGAAATGGATGTTTGACATGTGCCTATTTTATATTATCATGGTGATTGATTGTGTTTCAATTGAACTTGATCTATCTATGCATAATTTGAGTTTAACAAAGGAACATATGCTTCTTAGTTTGTGATATCATGTATCCTCTCCAAGTTGTAGTAGGTGAAGTTGGTTTGTGGTGCACACACCCTCTTCAAATTAACCCTTCTTGAGTTTGACAATACCCTTTATTTGGTGCATCACCATCCCTAGTATAGTTTAAATTCTTATAAATCTCTTTCCCTAAAACCCATGAAATGTTAGCATAGGTCCTAGATAACCATTTTATTGCACTAGGAGTAGTACAACACTTAGTTTAGGAAGAGGAAGTTGGCCTTCTTGGAGGTTCACCTCGAGCCCAAGTCCCAAAGCTTGAGAGGTGATTCCATGTGTCCCAATCACACCGAATGTTCTATTCACATTTTGTCTATTCAGAGGGTGTAGTGATTTGGTGAAAATATTTTTGGGCACACCCGATGGGACAGTGTTGGTACTTCTCTTCACACTTGCAAGACTCAAAGTACCTGGAAAATCCATTTCTCTAGATTTCAAGTCTTAGTGTAATTACTTATGAGAAGAATTAGACAAGAGCTTCTTCAAATCAAGGAAATTATCAACATATTGAACTTTCCTTGTCTCCTCAAAGAGAAGGAGAAGAGGCATTTTCATTATCACCCATTGCATCTTTACCTTGTAGGGGTCATTCAACCCCTCCATATGGAAGGTTTCCTTCACCAAGGAAAAACCAACCACTTGCTACTATGAGACGAAACCAAGTTTCCCCCTTTCAATGCAAACAATCCTCTTTTTTTGGCTCAATGTGACCCTATACCTATTGAGGTGCTCAAATGTTTACCATTTTATATAGGGGAAACTCATATTACTCTAGTAGAACATATTCTTGATGTAGCCAACATTTGTGATGTACATAACATCATAGAGGATAACATTGTTGTAGACTTTGGCCACTTCTTTTAAGGGAAAATCACTCCAATGGTTTTGAGGGTTAAGTGTTGGCACTATAAGTACTTGGGATGAATTGGGAGAAAAACTTTGTAAAAATTTGAAGACAAGAGTGATCACCTATCACTTTTGGAACAACTCACTACCATGAAGAGGACTCCTCAAGAATATATGAGTGATTTCAATTTCTGATTCCACAGGACCTGGAATAGGATTCCAACACACATAAAACCTTCTTCAAATAATACATTATTGTACTATTTATGAGCCTTGAATAGTGATGTAGCAATTATGATCCATTCCATGGGAGGGAATACATTACCTGATGCTTATGACGTTTCCATAAGAGTAGAAAATTACTTTATTCATGCTATAAAGATAGCTCCATGACCTCCAATGACATTTTCTTTGGATCTTACGAATAATCATCCTATCATCGCTCCTATTCTAGCAGCCTCTAATCAACTAGCTTAGTCTACCCTTGCCTCTTTGAATGATCTATTTGAAGTCAAGTCACTACTGCAAACTTTTGGAAATGAGCTTGTCACACTTAAAAGGCAACAATTTCAATATAATTATTCATACCAACCACAAAACCACTAGTATTAGGCTAACCATCCTCCTTTCCAAGGAAATAACCAGCCTCAAAATCAAGTTGTAGGTCAAGCTAAAAACATCAGGCCTTTGAATTTTTGGAACCCTCTTGCTACTAGCTCATCTAGAGCCATAGTAAATGTATAAAATAATTTATTCTAAGACTACGAATGGTGTTATCTTTTTCTCAACCCCACAATAAAAATATTTGTCCCCATGGAGTTCTTAGTCAGTGCCCTTATGGTTCAAATCATATCTACCCCTTCAAAGTTAACAGATAATTCATCTACACAAGAAGCAGATAGATCAACCATAGGCCCCTGAAGAAGTCACTTTGCTTAAGTTGGAAAGCTGAAGAGTTTTGCGGGTTGAATGTAGAAGCTTCATTAGTAGCGGCCAACACTCATTCTAAAAAGAGAGAAATGGAATATCAAGCTCCCAAAGATGATCAAACATCCACTTCGTAGCCCCAAAAAGAAGCAACAATTGATAAAGATGCGGGGAAGAAACCATCAAAAACATCTCGATAGCCAAGATGAGAGGCGAGAAGGTTCTTCAGGCATCATAGTTCCAAATAAGTATTTTCCAAAAGAATAATCTAATTCCCAAAAAGGTATTAGCAAAGTTGGGAAATTCCATTTAGCATTGTTTAAGAAATGAAGAAAACCAACCTGAGCATCACAATGTGGGACACACTCTCAATTCCTTCTCAACAGAATCTACTGCAAGAGGCTTTGAACAATTTTTGTACAACTAATGGATCATCGGGACATAAAACAAAAAAATCAACAAGTTTGTGTCAACTAGAGAAGAAATAAACTCCTAAGGCTAGCAAGCCACCACCATTTTATGTTTCCCTGATCATTGGTGATCATTTGGTTCATAATTTCATGATCGATTCTAGAGCTAGTTAGTTCATTATGCCTAAATAGATCGCAGATGTGTTAGGCATACAATATGTGCCAATTGCAAAAGGAGTTGTTCAGTTAGATGGCACAATTGTTAAGACTGTTGGAGTCATTAAGGGGCTCCAACTTACCATCCATGCATGTCCTAGCTTGTCATTTACATAAGACATATCTATTATTGATCTTCCTCCTCTCTTCACCATTTTCCTATCATGAGATTTCACCGCCAAGATGGGTAGTTACTTGTCATCAGATTGGTCACACATGATTCTTAGAACTTGTTATGGAATGAAGGTGACTATAAGAGCATAACCAATTTTCCATAATCATGTGGAGCCATACACTACTAATCCCATAAATGGGAATTATGTTTTTGTGATCCAGAGGATGAAGATGCTGATCATGAACCAACCACTCTTGTAGAAGAGGTTCCTGATACATTACTTGATGAGGTAAGTACATATCTTCAATATGATCCCTATGCTGATTTATTAGCGGATGAAGAATCTAGATGACTATTGTTGGAAGAAACTGGATTGGGTACATACTACATCCATGAAGAAGGAACAATCGTACCTCAATTGGTTAAAACAAAAAACAATTATGAGGGATTGTGGAAATTGTTCTTCGATGGTTTGAGGAGTAAAAATGGGTCGGTGTAAGAGTTATGTTGATTTCTCCAGAAGGAAACAAATACTTCTCATCTTTTTTATTACAATTTAGTTGCACTAATAATGTGGCTGAATATGAGGCTCTCATACAAGGGATTCAACTAGCTCAGAAGAAAGGAATCAAGGCTTTGACTATTTTTGGAGATAGTGAGTTGGTTGTGCATCAAGTAATGGCACGAGTGCATCAAAAATGATCTCTTAAGGTCATACAAGAATTGAGTTTGGAATTTGATAGAGGATTTCAAAGCTTTTGGAATTCATGCAGTTCCTAGAAAGCAAAATTAGGATGTTGATAGGCTTACTAAAATATGATATACCTGTGGACATCATGAAAGAGGAGCAACAAGTAGTCAAGATGGTGGTTTATCCTGTAGTTCTAGATAATTTAAGTAGCTAACAAGTATTCGATAGTGAAAACAAATTGTTCTTTTCCTACAAGAGGAGGGAGTTTTTGCCAAACACTAAGATAAACTAAAATTTTTATGGTGATAAAATCATACGGTTGAAGGAAAAATACTAAAGGGCTTAATTACCCTTGAATCCATCTTCAATTTAGATGATCAGGCCAAATGATAAAGCACAAACATGGTGGTCAAGGAAGAGGATTTGAAGAAGTCGAGGTGACAAGTGAATTTTTTTAAAGATTGGTAAAGTGTGCACTGCTCAAGAGAAGAAAGCTTTCATCAAATTGTGTCAAGAATATCATGATATTTTCACATGGAGCTATAAATACTTGTGTGGTTTTGATCCGGGTCTAACACAACATACCATTAAACTGGATCCAAATTCTAAGCTAGTTCACTAGAAACAAAGGCCAATTAATCCCAAGATTGAGCCACTGATGAGAAAGGAGCTAACCAAACTCATTGAAGCCTACATAATTTTCCCTATCAAACATTCCTCATGGGTAGCCAATCTAGTGCCTATAAGGAAGAAGAATGGAGAGATCCGGTTGTGCGTGGATTTTAGGGATTTAAATCATGCCTCATTGAAAGACACTACCCTCTTCCATCAATGGAGAAATCCTTCAAAAATGGTGGCAGGGGCTCAAAGGTTTTCCTTGCTCAATGGATATTTGGGATATAATCAGATTCTAGTCCAAGAATCGACCAATTCAAAATGACTTTCACTACTAAGTGGGGATGTATGCTTACAAAAAAATGCCATTTGGATTGTCTAATGTAGGGGCTACTTTCCAAAGAGCCATGAACATGGAATTTAAAGGATTAATTAATGATATCATCCTTGTTTACCTTGATGATATAACTATATATTCCAAGCATGTCGAAGATCATATCACACATCTAAAGAAGGTTTTTTGAAGATGTAGAGAATTTGGGGTTTCACTCAATCCAAAGAAGTGCATTTTTGCAGTGTAGGAGGGAAAGTTTTTGGGACATGTTGTTTCAAAGTGAAGGACTATCCATTGATCAACTAGGATTCATTCAATTATGTCGTTATCTCTTCCAAGTCATAAGAAAGGCCTTCAAAGTTTCCTAGGAACCATAAATTTTGTACGGAGATTCATTCCCCAATTTACAATGTTGGATAAACCACTGACAACCATGCTGAAGAAGAATATTCCATTCTCATGGACAAAAGAAGGAAAAGAGATATTGAGGCTATCAAAATGGCCATTTCTCAAGCTCCCACGTTGGTAAACCCCAGGTTTGATAAAGATTTTATTCTTTATGCTTTTGCAGGTCAGGAAAGTATTTTAGGGATTCTTACCCAAAAAATGATGAACTGATGGAGTAACCAATTGCCTTCTTTAGTCAATCCCTTAAATAATACAAGCTTAAATATTCATTTGTTGAGAAACATGTATTTATAGTTATCGAGCCCTAAATAAATTTAAGCACATGTTGTCCAACAACAAAATTCACCTAATGGTCTCCCATCCTGGTGTCAAAGAATTTTTATTGAATAAAGAGATGAATGAGAAACATGTGGGTGGATTACAAAGGTGATGGAGTATGATGTGCACATCAAAGTCACAAAACTTGTTAGGGGAAAGGGTTTGTGTTAGTAGCTCATTGCAAACATAGAAGTCAAAAGTGAGGAAGAGGTTATGCTTTTGAATGTTGATGAAGGTAATGATCAGGTTGATTGGTTAACAAAGATGCAAAATTTCCTCCTCGCAGGGGCATATCCTTCAAATATGGATAAAGTCCAAAGATGTACTTTCCATCTCTAGTCTATTCCATATGTCTGGTCAATAATGTTATTTTCAAAAGGACTTGAACGGTGTTCTTCTGCGTTGCATCAAACTAGAGTAGGTGAATAAGATATTAGAAGAATTCCACAATGGCCTATCTGGGGGGCATTACTCTTCTGCACATGAATGCCACCAAAATTATGTGAGATGGTTATTATTGGCCATATTTGTTCAAATATTCTCATCTCTGGGTGAGGAAATGTAAAGAATGTTACCCTTTTTATAGGAAAACATAAAGCTGATAACTCTTCCCTATGCATCCTATTCAAGTGGATCAACCTTTCATTCAATGGGGTTAGATTTCATCGAGATGATCAACCCTCCATCTAGTGATGGACATAAATGGGTTCTTACTGCAATACAATTATTTCACTCGATGGATAAAGGTAGTGGCCTTGAAAGAAAGTAACAAAAAGGCAGTCCTTGATTTTTTAGAAAATATAATGACAAGATTTGGTGTTCCATTTACTGTTATCTCTAAAAATGCAATGGATTTTCTCAGTTTGAAGTTGAGTGAATGGGTGGTTAAGAATGGGGTCTACCTCAAGACTTCATGTAATTACTATCATAGGGGAATGGTTGGATGAGTCTAGAACAAGAATCTCATAAGGATCATCAAACACACGATGGAGGTTAACAAAAGGACTTGACATACACAACTTAAGAATGCCTTTATGGGCAGATCGAATTACACCTAAAAGAGAAATTGGGAGTTCACCTTTTGTGCTTTTATATGGAAGGGAGGAAAAGATTCCACTCTCCTTGGAATTACCTTCCTTGGAGTTGGCTCATCATCTTGAAGTTATGGAAAATGACTCCTTGACATTAAGGTTTGTTGAACTCATGGAGCTAGAAGAAGTTCGTAACATGGATATGAAAACTTTAGGACAACATCAAGCTCAAGTCAAGAAATCATTTGATAAGAAATATTTGATAGGCATTTCCAGGAGGGAGATTTGGTTCTCAAATGGAGATGAAGACAAAGCCAAACTAGGAAGGCATGCCAAGTTTACGCTCTCTGGAGTGGACCATATATCATCACAAGTTGCAAAGAGGTGAATTCATTTTATCTATCTAGACTCAATGGAGAAGAATTTCCCATTCACGTGAATGGGATACATCTCAAAGCTTGCTTTTGAGATTGTTTCACCCTTTACAATGTTCTTTTGTCTTTTCCTCCAAGTTCTTCACACATTTTTTGTTTTTTGTTCTTCTTCTATTTTATTTTTTATGCACCTTGAATGTAATTTTTTCTTCCAAGACTCCTTTTCCCAATGGTTTGTATAAGGCTACTAATAAAAAGATTAGTAGAAAAGCATTCCTGGAGGTCCCAAAAATGTTAAATTTTAAAATCTACCTTGAGAAATAGATGTTAAAACCGATCAATTTTTTTTTTTTTTTTTAAATCCTTCACTCAAAAGTATTTAGTAGTTTTGGAGATTCTCCAAATCTGAAAATATGAAAATTTTGGAATTTTTGGGTTTTAGGGATTTCTCCCTTTCGGAAATTTTATGAAAAGAATTGAAATTGTGATTTTGGAGTTCCAAAGTCTGAAAGTCTAAAATTTTGACTTTCAGGCTTTCTAAATTTGGATATTTCCTTAGGTAATTGGTGATTTTCACTTTTGACTTTAAAGTCTGAAAGTCTAAAATTTTAGACTTTTCAGGATTTTGGGTTTTAGAATCCTATGTCACATTTTGGGTAAAATCTCATTTGGAGTTATGAAATCAAAATGAAACTCGAAATCTACAATTTTAGACTTTCAAACTTTTAGGTTTTAGAAATTTCCCAACCATTTTAAGTATTTTTTCATTTTCAAGACTTCTTAAGATGGTAAGTCCAAAATTTTGAAATTTCAAACTTTTGGGATTTCGGGTTTTAGATTTTTCCATCACCATTCCATGATTTTCACCTCTTGATCTCCAAAGTCTGAAACTTTGAAATTCTAAAATTCAGAATTTCAAACTTTGGGTTTTAAAATTTTGGAGTTATTTATGTATTTAATTCTTACCTACTTCTATACGTGTCAAAATCTGGGCATTAATGTTGGGTTTTTCTATTTAAACTCGTGATTTTACCTATCATTTTCACTTGACATTTTTCTCTAACAATCTAGTTTTACTGTATCTTGTACTTTTTGACATCATTTTTGAGGTATTTTATTTAGGTTATTTTATTTTTGGTTTAAGATCTTTGTGGTTTGTTTTCTCCTTGTTCATATTTTTCTTTTTGTTCCTCTTTTGTATACCTTGGAAGATGAAAATATCATTTCCCGCCATGTTTCCTTTAACAATCTGATTTTCTACAAGCATTTAGTGCAAATTTCATCACAGTCCTCAAGATCCTCCCGAGTATTCAAATTTTCCCTCTCAACACTTCTCATTTTTTTTCAAATTTTGGAGTTTAGATGTTTTACTATTTTATTTTCGAAGTTTGGAGGAAATTATTTTCATAGTTTGGAGGTTTCGGAACTTTTGGAGGTTTTTGAAATCATGCATTTTTCTTGTTTGAACTTCTTATTTGAACTTTCCATTTGGAGTTTTGGAGTTTGAAGATTTTTGGGTTTCAAAAAATATCTGGGGTTTGTGATTTTGAGAGCTAAGGTTTTTTTTTTTTTCGAACGGAACTTTCTTTTCAAGTTTTTTAGAAGTCTCTAGTTTCAAAACTCTCCTTTTCTTGTTTTCAAACTCTCCGGTTCAAAATTCTCTAGTTCAAAATTTTCCACTTTGGAATTTTGGAACTTTGAAAAGTCATTAGATTCCAAAGTTAAACTTGATGTCAACTTCTATAGCTAAGGGAAAGGAAAAGATGAAGTATACATTCCTGGAGTGGCTCCCCATTCTTGTTTATCTTCAGACTTGGGGAATATAGGAGACACTGATCTTAGATAAATTGATTTTCTAGACTTCTGGGAAAGGGTGAAATCCCCAAACAAGAAATCCTAGATGTAAGCCATATATGATAGTGGACTTGTTTTAGTTGTTGGACTTTCCCACATCCATGCATTTCCCTAAGTTCATCTTAGCTACAACAGCTCACTTTGATGAAGACTCCAGGACAGTTAAGGATGCTGATGGAAAGGTTGTAATCCGCTTGGACCCATATTTCTTTGAGGACTTGTTCAAACTTCCAGATGTTGAAGATTATGTAACAATTTCACTGGAATTGGTAGTAGAGCATTGGGACAAAGAAATAGAAGTATGCATAAAGGTCATGTTAAAAATCTTATGGACAAAAGCTATTAGCCAAGAATGTGAGTAAATTCATCCAGAAGTAAATGACATTATTGTGTTACTCGAGGTTTCAAGCCTTCCATACAAAGGAAGTCAGAAATGGAATTATTTTATTACTAAGAATAATTTCATGATAATATCAGTAGCTCCTCGGTTTAGCAAAAGTATTGTCTTCCAATATTTTCTACAAATAGTAGGATCCCAACCATGACATCATTGTAGTATTCCAGCACCTAAAAAAGGGAAGAAGTCCATAAATAAGGGGTTCAAAAAGTTCCAAAGAAGATCTCATTTGATTACAAATTCCAAAGCTCATCTCTTTTATTAAGACCCCTCCAAGGTTGTGTCCCTAGAAACCAACCCCATAAATAGTGAAGTTGTTGATTCTCTAAGTGTCTCACAAGATATGACATCTCCTCTTTCATCATCACTTCCTCCATCATTTCCTTCCACCTCTACAATCATTTATTCTTTCCCATCCCCTTCTATGGCCCAAGTTTTCTCATCTTTTCTAGTTCTCTCAATAGGGAAATGATTGGGTGCCCATATCTTCTTCACTACCTATTTAACACTAATCCATGGCCATTCTGGCCATCCCACCCCATCCATTATTTCCACCTCCATTCAAATTCCAACTAATGTTTAGTGCTCTTGTTTTAACTAGTGATTCAAGTACCAAATTAGTTGTTTTATTCCCATCAAAGCATCAACCATTCCGAATGGTTGTTTGTCATACTACTAAAATATAAAAATAAGGTGCCTCTAGGGGATGTCATAGACCTAAGTGTGTTGGAACCCGCACTAAAAATATAGGCCAAGAGGCCTAAAATTGTTTCTAGTCTATCATCGGTGAATCAATCGGGAGAAAGGGTTGTAGAAGTTGTTACTCCTATTAAAGGAAAACCAAGGAAACTATTACTATAAAGTATTATCAAATTTCTAGATTTTAAATTGGAAAAGCAACACACGAAGGAGGTAAACATGATGTGTAGGTTGCTCTTAGAAATATGTTGGAAAAATATGACAAGGAAAAGGCTTTCAAGGATGAGCTCAAGTTGGAGTAACTCACTGCATTATTAAGGAAGGTAACACAACCAACTCTATCTACCAAGGTTTCAACTACTATGGCTTTAGCAATTTCTTCTACTCTTGATGATATTCCTTATCACGAGATTGAGAAGATAGGTTAGAAGGGAAGATTAGTAAATGGATGGATGGAGCATATGCTTAAAGAAGGTCAATCCTTTAATTAAAGAGGATCTTGAAATATATAATGATTTTGCCAGGTTAGAAGAGATGTTATTTGTAAGATGGATAAATCCTTTTCTGAGGAAAAGAATAACCTAAAATTGAATTTGGCCACATGGAGTGAAATCAGAGAAGAATATTCAGATTTACTCCTTCAAGAGGATGTAATTGATGATGCTTCAAAATTGTTTAAATATCAAAAGGAAATGGAATTCCTATCTCAAGTGTTACAAGATTTAATAAAGAAGTTGGATGATAAACAAATAGAAATCATGGATGCTCTGAATGACATATCAGAAGATTTTGATATTATTAGTTGTAAGTTATTCAATGAGAACATTGATGCTCTTTTGGAGGATCAAATCTGGGAAAATTTCAAAGATTTGGTGAAATGAGATGATGAGGTTACTCGGACTTTCAGTAGTGACTCTATTGATAGGTTGGTGTCATGCAAGAATTCAAAAAAAATAGTAAATAAGTTTTGGGTAAATGAGAAGAATTCCAGAAAAAAACCAAGTGAAATTGAGACAACGGATGTAGTGAATCACTATGCATGTGGGTCTAGAGGATGAAGAGATTGAGGAATTATCAAGATTTTTCGAGTACAAACATTAGATGGCTGCCTAAGAGAAATACCAAGGGAAAATTGAAGCTAGAGAAGATGTTGCAGAGCCTAGCCAAGGCTAGGTGGCCATGAAAGGAATGATCCAAGCTATGGATCAGTCAAAGTTGCAGAGTTCATTGGGTCAAATTATTGCAACAAACTTTGCAATTTTTAGGAGCATGTTACCTTAAAATTAATGACATTTCTATTTTTAGTAAATTGTTAGTTAAGGCCTAGCTGTAATGGCTAAGCCTAAGGAACTTATAAATAGAGAAGTACATTAAGTCTTTAGGGAGATCAATTTTTGGAGAAGTTACTCTTCAAGCTTGGAAGAGTGCTTTGAATATTCAAAACCTTTCAATTACATTCAGAGTGATATTTTTTTATGGAAAGTTGAGTTATTGTGTTAATGGTTGATGCGTTTATGCTTTGTGAATGCATATTTCCTTAGTTTAATTGGTTGGCTTGACTTTATCTCAAAATATCTTATTTCATTCTATTAGAAAGTTATATAATTATGTGAATATCAGTTGTGAAAAAGGTTATCTTCCTTCTGTTATATAGGCCATATTATCATTGAATTTTATGAATGAAATGGATGTTTGACATGTGCCTATTTTATATTATCGTGGTTATTGATTTTGTTTCCAATTGAACTTGATCTATCTATGCATAATTTGAGTTTAACAATAGGAAGGTATGCTTCTTAGTTTGTGATATCCAGTATCCTCTCCAATTTGTAGTAGGTGAGATTGGTTTGTGGTGCACACACCCTCTTCAAATTAAAACTTATGGAGTTTTACAATACCTTTATTTGGTACATCACCATTTCTAGTGTAGTTTAAGTTTCATTTCTACAAATCTCTTTCCCTAAAACCCGATGAAAATGTTAGCATAGGTCTAGATAACCATTTTATTGCACTTGGAGTAGTATAACACTTAGTTTAGGAAGATGAAGCTGATCTTCTCCGGAGGTTCACCTTGATCCCAAGTCCCAAAGCTTGAGAGGTGATCCCATGTGTCCCAATTACACCAGACATCTTGTTCACAAACATCAAACCATGTGGCATGTTCCAAATCACGGTGGGTGATGAAACTATAGTGCCAATTTCTTCTAGTGGGTTGATAAAGATGGATGGTAGAATGTTTAACTAAGTGTTAAATGTTACAAATCTCTCTACCAGATCCTATTAGTTTACCAAATCACTTTCCTTGGTGAAGGGATGCATGTGGAATTTGTTCCTAACTCGGTGATTATTCATGATCATCATTTTGACTCCAAGTGACCGAGGGAAAGGCAGATCACCATTCACGCTTGTATATATTTTCTCATTTTACTTTTGATTCGATGCCCACTTCCTTTCTCACTCATGTAGATGAGGTTAGTAAGCTATGACATGAGCATTTTGGCTATCTTAATTATTGTTACCTTGAAAAATTGAGCCAAAATGAAATGGTCAATGTGTTTCCTTGTGTCAAATTTTCTAAGGGTCTTTATAATGGTTGTGCCCATGGGAAGCACCATGAGATAATTTTGACAAAGGAAAATCTTGGAGAGCTAATCGTCCTTTGGATCTTGTTTATAGTGAAATTTCTCACCCTTTCCCATCTCATTCATTTCTTTGGAGCTCTATATATACTAACCTTCATTGATGAATTTTCACATTACACTTGGGTGTATTTTCTTATGCTTAGTTCGAAGTATTCAAGTGTTTTCGGGACTTTAAGAATCTTGCCGAGAAACAAGTAGAAAGGTATATCAAGGTTCTTTAAAACAACAATGGAGGTGGGTATGTGAGAAACATGTTTTGAATATTTTTGTACCTTGAAGGGATTTACGCAGGCAACGTATAGTTGCTTACAACCCTTCACAAAATGGAGTTGTGGAAAGAAATAACCGAACACTTAAGGAGATGGCCACTTGTATGGTTCACTCAAAATACCTTCCTTTGTAGTATTGGGTTGAAGCAATGAATTATGCTTGCTACATTCAGAATCGTGTTCCACACAAGGCAGTAAGAGGGATGAAATAATTTGAATCTTGGTTTGGATGTAAGCCTGATTTATATCACTTTGACATATTTGGATCTAATGTTATGGCCTGAATTCCTAAAAATAAACACAAGGATTTGGAACCCCTATCTAAACCTTTTATTTTTATATGGTATCCTGATGGTGTGAAGGCGTATAGATTGTTGAACCCTAATACTCATGAGATTTATATTGAGAAAAGTGTGAAGCTTGATGAGTCATCTTTTACTTTTACTTCTCCACTCTCTAAGGTTCTTATAGCCACTAATTCAAATTATGAATCATGAGATGATTACTTTGTTAAGTGAGTTCCCCGCTTGATCCTCATACTCCTCCCAACCCTCAAACTTTGTATTCTTCCAATTATAACAGTAGTGATGATGAGGACTATGCCCCTTCTCACTCGAGTGAAGAATGTTATGAATATAACCCCGATCCTCCCTGGTCCTCTTTGGGCTAGGAAATTTTTTCAAAGTGTTGGAGAATGGATTGGAGATCCTTTGGATGAGAGACATAGTCACACGAGACTTCATTGGACCCTACTCCTTTGCTTCTTCTTGAGAACCTCAAGTATTTCCAAGAGGCTTCTCGGGATTCCTGAGTGGGATTCTATCATGGATGAGGAGTATTCCTCACTCATGAAGAATGATACTTAGGATCTCACCCCTCTTCTCGAAAGGAAGAAAAATCATTCCGTGTAAGTTGGTATACCATAAAAAGTATGGTAACGATAGAGAAGTATAAATTTTGACTAGTATCCAAGGGTTTCTCCCAGGTAGTTGGGGTTGATTACTTGGAAACCTTTACTCGAGTTACAAAGATGAATTCAATTTAACCAAACCTTGTCATTATTGCTTTTGTAAAAGATGGGAATTGCACTGATGGATGTCAAGAGTACCTTCCTTCATGGGGACCTAGAGGAATATATCTACATGGAACAACCTACAAGTTATGTCCATGATCACTCCCTCATTTACAAGTTAAAGAAAATCCTCTATAACCTTAAACAAGCCCCTCGAGCTTGGTATGCTAAGATGGACTCCTTTGTAATTACATCGGGTTTGTTCGGTGAAACTCGACCAAAATGTATACATTTTGCGGTAGGATGAATCCATGCTCATTTTTGTTCTATATGTTTATGACTTTTTGATCAC
Source organism: Taxus wallichiana var. yunnanensis (assembly GCA_018340775.1). Taxonomy (NCBI): domain Eukaryota; kingdom Viridiplantae; phylum Streptophyta; class Pinopsida; order Cupressales; family Taxaceae; genus Taxus; species Taxus wallichiana. Next base: position 389,023,603 of record CM031235.1, on the reverse strand, counting down.
ATGCAATTATTCCTCTATCATTGATTATGTGAAGATCTCCTTGGCCAATAAGTTCTCCATGTCTTATGAAGGATTGCTTCATTACTTTCTTGGGATCCAGATCTCATAATCGACTCAAGAATTATAATTTTGCGGTGTAAGTACTCCTTGATTTACTTGCTTGGTTTTACATGTCTAATTGTAATACTTCTCCTACTCCTTTCATTTCTAGGGTTAAGTTGGTTTTTGATTTCTCTACTCCCTTGGTTGATGTTACCCTTTATCGATAGTTGGTGGGGAGCTTGATTTACTTAACTCAAACTCAGTCGAATCTATCGTATGATGTTGGGATTGTGCTCAAATTTATGTAGGAGCCTCATGATTTTCATTAGAAAGTAGTAAAGTGGATCCTTTACTATGTTCATGACACTCATAGAGATGGAATTCACAAATTTGGAGGGACATAGATTGACTTGGTTGAATATACAGAGTAACCTAATTGGGTTGGTGATCTAGATCATTAAAAATATACCTCATGCTACAATTTCTGTCTTGGTTTGGGTCCTATCAGTTGGTCTAGCAAGAATCAAAATACCATTTCCATATCATCTATAGAGGCAGAGTACAAAGGAAAGGTTAACATTGCCACAAATTTTTTTGTTACAGTGGTATCCTAACAAATTTTGGTATTCACTTTTGGTGTCCTACCATTATATATTGAGAAAATATGAGCACCATCTCGATTTGTAGAAATATGGTTCAATATCAGCATATAAAGCACATTTATATCCACATGCACTTCATTCAAGAGATGGTACATGAAAGCATCATAAAATTACAATATTGTCAAATAGTTGATCAAGTTCGCAGATATATTCACCAAGCCCTTCACCCAGAAAAGGTTATTCACTTGTGGTCTCTTCTTGGGGTGAGGTGTGTTTCATCCTCCCATATTATTTGATATTTATAGTCCTTCTTCTCCTATTATTCTTTAGAGAGATGTTGTTTATATATGGGAACCTTATCAGGCCTTTATTTATTAGGCCCCATTGACACATCTTTATTAGTTTTCAAGGGATTTCTCTTTCTGTTCATACTTTCCATGACCTTTACCCCATCTTCGATAAAGGGGGTGTTGGTGTGTGTGATTTACCTCATCATCCTAGGGGTATTGTCCACATGATATGGTGAGTCATATCACTTAGCGAGTTCATAGGTCTTAGGAGTTATATGACAAGTGTAAGATTTCGTCATAGAATTTGTCATTTTCATATGCATTAGTGGTGTCATAGGAGTTACATTCCCTATTTGTAATCATAAGTTCTATTTCCCTCTTAAAAGGAATGACTTTATAGGCATGTGAGTTACACAACACTCCCATATGTACCCTCTTTTTTGATCTATGAGAATGAATAGACCTGTTTACCTTATGCATGATTTTCCATTATTACGTAATTCTTGCCGATTACTTAGAGAATCTCATCACCACCTGAAGTTCAACCTCTTTGATGTGCACAGGGTTCCGCATTTATCCTTGATGTGTATAGTCTTTGATGATCAGTGCCTTGGTCTTGGTGCTTAGTTTGAAGACCTTATTACTATGTGGTTGATGTTTTATGATGGATCTCATTCTAGTTTTCGTAATGTGGAAAGTACAAAATTGTTTTCCTAACCAAGGATCCTCTAAATTTTCTTACAAAGTATTTTTTGAGTGCATAAATAGTTTTTTTAATATTAATAAATCATATTTGAGGATTTCTTGGAGACATGGGATAAAGAACTTGATTATGAAAGGAGGCTCTAAATTGCTTATAAAGAAAATAAAAAAACTATATGGGGCCAAGTGTTAGAGGTTAAAGAAGTATAGGAATGAAACATGGGATATGAATGAGATGTTTGATTCCTTTAACATTAAATACCATGAAAAAATTCAAAATGTAGCAAGTGATCGGTTTTTGGTATTAACTTCTCAATATGATAATGAAGTTTTTTCACCATACTATATATTTGAAGTTGAGATGCTTACTTGGATTTCCTTACTTGAAAAATTCAACATTAGTAAGTTTTTGATGATGGATCTCACATAAAAAGGTTTCTAAGTTTTCAAGATGAATTTTTAAAATCAAATGATAAATTTAGAGCCCATGGTAGAGGTTTGTGATTTGAAAGAAAATCTCTTCGGGAAGGAAATAATTCAGTTGAAGACTAATGTTATCCCTAGAGGATTGGTTAATCTTGATTCTAATTTTAATAGTACTAATAGAAATTTGAGAAAATCCACTCATGAGACAAGGGATGTAGTTGAGTACAATATTGGGACTTGCAAAGATCCAAGGAAGGTTTGGATGGGAAGTAATTTAGATGAAAATGAAAAATATGCCTACATAAAACTAATAAGAAAATATCAAAACTTATTCAATTGGTCTTATTCTAAGTTAAAAACATATATGGAGGATTTTTTTCAACATGTGATACCTTTAATGCCTCACACCAAGCCATTTAGGAAAAATTAAAGAAAAATCAAATCCATCCTTGCAAATAAAATACAAGAGGAGATTAAGAGACTCAAGGATGGAAACATTATTCATCCTACTAGGTATTCTTCATGGGTGTCCAATCTGGTTCAAGTGAGAATGAAAAATAGGGAAATCATATTGTGTGTTGACTTCAAAAATGTAAAAAGGATTCATTAAAAGACAACTACTATTTTCCAAACATGGATAACCTTTTGTAAAAGGTAACATGGTCATAAATGTTGTCAAAAGTGGATGGTTTCTTAAGGTACAATCAAGTGGTGGTTAATAAAACTGAGAAATATAAAACAAGCTTTACCACTCCCTAGAGAACCTAAGTCTATGTCAAAATTCCATTTGGGAAAATGAATGCAAGAGCTACTTTCCAAAGGGAAATGGATGTTTCCTTTGTTGGATTCATCAATGAGTTTATAGTGGTTTACCAAGATGATATAACAATATTTTCCAAGAAGAAGGGTGATCACTTAGAGCACCTTGAAAAGATCCTATTTATATGTAGAGAATTTGATATCTCATTGAATCCTTGAAAATTCCATTTTTGTGTGCAAAAGGAAAATTTGTTGGGGCACATTGTGTCTCAAGAAGGATTTATGATTGACCCTAAGAGGGTGGAGGCAATTGATAAAGTTCCCATTCCTCAATCCAAGAAAGGTATCAAATATTTATTTGGTCAAATTAACTTTTTAAGAAGGTTTATTTCAATATTTGTTGAAATCAATTTACGTATCACAAGTATGCTTAATCGAATTAGATTATAAGGTAGAAAGATGAGGCAATACAAAGATTTAAAGTAGTGAAAGATGCATTGAAGAATTCCCTTGTGCTTGCTAGTCCGGATTATAAAAAGGAGTTTTATATTTTCTCCTTTACATCTGAGTTTACAACTGCCTCATTTTTATTACAAAATGACGAGGAAGTCCATGAGAAACATATTGCATTCTTCAATAAGGAAGTGCAAGGGTCTAAATTGAAATACACAATCATGGAAAAGAAATATTTTTCCTTAGTGAAGGCCACTAAAAATTTTCGACCTTACATATTGAGTTCAAGGGTCATTGCCTATGTGCCACACACCATGGTCAAAGAAATTTTGACACAAATGAAAATTTTAAGAAAAATATGTAGATGGGTTAACAAGCTTAAATAATATGAAATGGATATTCAAATTACCAAGTTAGTAAGAGGCCTTGGTTTGTAAAGATTGATGGCAGAAGAAAATCTACAAGTTGTTGAAGTGAACAATGTTGTTGTTGATCTAGGTGATCCTCATGAAAAGGTATGTGCTTCCATTTGGTATAAGGAAATTGTGTATTAATTGAAAATTTAATATTTCCTTTTAGCCTAGACAAGAATCAAATAGGAACATTGAAGTTGGTGTCCCAAAATTACATCTTAACTATTTTTGGTTTAGCTTGGGATAATCCAGGAAGGGGTCTTGTTAAGATGTATAACTGAAAATGAAGCTCCTAGGTTGATTAACAAGTTTCATAGAGAAGTTTGTGGTGGAAATTATGCCACTAAAATGATTTCTCATAAGACTTGGAGGGCAAGTTATTGGTGGCTATATTTATTTAGTGATGTTTCTCAAGTTGTAAGGAGTTGTAAAGGTTGTCAATGTTTCTTAGGTAGGTTAAAAGCTTTAGGATTCTTGTCATTGCAACCAATTTTAGTTGGGGATACTTTAGAAAATGGAGGCTGAGTTTTATTGGTGAAATAATAGAGGAATCCAATGTTGATCACACATGGATTTTGGTTGCTACAGATTACTTTACCAAGTACATTGAGGAAATCCATGCCAAGAAAGCCACTCACCAAGTGGTCATGGAATTTATCTTGAGTGACATCATTTGTAGGTCTGGTGTTGTTGGTGTGTGGGATCCTATATATCCTCCACTAACATATGGAGGGTCATCTCACATGGGTTAGGTTTACGGTTTTCTTATGTGTCATGCATTAGGGTTACTCAGCACCCTATATGTATCCCTTCGTTTGAAATTTATGAGTATGCCAAGACACTCCGCTATCTTTCTCTATGTGCAAGCTTTGTTCTGTTATGCAAGTTCTTCCATTGATTGATCGATTCCTCCTTGTGATTATGCTAGAGCTATTACATTTCCTTTGGAGTGAAAATTCATCGTGGTGCATAGTTTTCGATATGATTCTTGCAAACTCTTTCATGGTATTAGAGATGAGATTGGGTAAATGTGCATTCGTCATCTGAGTTGTGATTACTCTTGGTTTCATTATTTTTTACTCCTGCAAGTTTTTCAATCATCAGATTCTAGAAATTTATTGCTAACGTTCTTAACAAGTTGCTCTTGGAAAGTTTTTAGTTTTGTTGTGTTCTTCGTGCATGTGTAGATCTCCTCGAGTTTTCAGGGGTTTTGTAGCTACATTTAGCTAGCTGCAGCTAAATTTAGCAGATCAACTAAAAATGGAGGTTCTTTATTCTAGTTTTTAATCATTTATTAAACTAGAAATTATTTTTTAGAACTCTGTTTTCTGGTTTTTTGTTGTGTTTTTTGCTAGTGTTTTTGTAAATTTAGCTCCTACAACCTTACCAAGTTCCTCCTCAAGCTCTCCTAGCTCATGCATAACCTACGTTTGGTTAAGTGATCACCCAATCTATAGTTTTCTCATGCCTCTACATTGACTAACCACTGATTGCCTTGCTTAGACTCGGGCTCGTTCGTAGTCTAAATGTGGTAGTTTTGTTCATGATTGCTTCTACTTGTGAGCTCATTTTTGCATTTGTGGTTTACCTTCCTACACTCTTGGCACTGGTTTCACACATCTGCGGGCTCAGAGTTTACATTGTTTCCTTTTGCATTGTCTGTGCTTTTGCAAGGACATTTTTTTGCATTAGCTCATCTTCATTTACATTGGTTGGACTTGAATCATTGTTGTGCATCCTCCTTGACTTGAGCTCGTGGTACCTGGTTTTGTTCCATTAAGCTTGGATTAAAAGATGAGTTTGTAGGAGCTTCCCTTGATGTGTCTCAAACTTGTGTGCTTGTGCTCAAATGCCTTTCCTCTGGTTGCATTGGATTGGATTCCCATTGCATTAGATTCCCGTTGTTGTGAACATGCAGTGGAACTATGGGCTCAAATTTATGCTCAACCGTTATTCACTTGGATTCCACCTGCAACTCGTGTTGTTTGGGATCTTTGTTTGCTGTGTGCCCATCTGCCAACATTTACACCATAGACCTTCCTATCAACCGTCTCGGGATCCTTCCCCAACGTCTCACCGAGACCCACGCCGAGCTCTATCTCGCCTGCTTTCTTGCCTCCAACCGCCTCCAACTTAGATTTTTGGTAAGTTTATTTCATTCCATTTTGTGGGTGCTTTTTAAAATAAAGGTAAGCTTTTTAAAATCTATTTCTATTAATAGATATTAATAGAAATTAGTTTCTTTTAAATTTAATAGATTTTAATAGATCTTAGTAAGTTTCCTTTAATAGATCTTAATAGATCTTAACCGAAAAATTCTAAATTGTAAGTGGAAACAATTTAAAATTTGATTTCTTTTAAAAAGGAAAGTATTTAAATATTTAATTTTTAATTAGATCTTAATTAGTTGAAATTAATTAGATTTATTTATATTAAATCTATTTTTATTAAATTCAAATTGACCTCATTTACGATTAGATAAAATATTTAAAATCATCTTTTCTTTAACGTTAATTATCATGTTTTAACTCCCATAACTTTAAAATTAGCTAGATTAGGCATTTCCAAATGATAAATTTTAAGTGTTATTGTCGATTTTTTTACTAATCATGCACTCAAGTGTGCAATAACACTCGAGCTCCTATTTGTCTTCCACATGCTTTTCTGGCATTCTGAAGATATCTTGGACTCATCTTGAGTTTGTTTAAAACATTATATTTTACCCTTATTATTACTTGTGACTAGTGAGCGCATCCGCCACAGTTTGTAGCAAGGGGGTATCCTTTGTGATGTGAGATGTTTTTTCTCACAACCAGGATTTGATTTTGCCTCCTTCCTAGTTTTTACAATTGTGCTTGTGTACAGTGTCACTTTGTTGCGCTCCACGAAACATGATTGTGGTCTCCTCTCTTGCACGTTATTACGCTGATTGCAAGGTGAGTTACAAGTGTTTTAAGATGCACGCTCGGACTTGATTGCATTCAACACACTAAACTATAAAGCACCAAAAAGCGGGGGTTATTATATTGTCCTAGGTGGTTGTGATTCTTGTGTTTCTTTTCTGCATTCTTTCTCTCTCTTCACTATGGATGCACTTTCAATTCCTTTGCTTATGCCATTCAACTTCTTCGAATGGAGATCGAAAATAATTATGAAACTAAGGGGTAAAGGGTTATTCGCATCACCATGGGAACTAAGACTGAACCAGATGAAAACCCTGAAAAATCTAAGTGGTTAAACCATAGTGATGAAGCTTTAGGTCTTCTTTTCATGTCCATTTCTCCTAACTTTCTCTTCCACATTGAGTCATCTGAAACACCTAATTCTATGTGAAAATGTTAGATGGAATTTTTGGACAACAAGATGACATGAGAGTGCATGAGTTGGAAAACAAACTACTAGGGTTAAATCCTAGTGATTTTGAAAACCTACAAGCATTATTCTCTAAGTTTTTCCACACTAGATTGTTGTTAAAAGAATGTCAAGTAGAAAAGAAATATTCTCAAATGATCTTGTCGATTATCTCTAAGTTAGGTCCTGAATATTCTATCTTTTTGTCAACTTTTACACTACAAAAGCTACCTTGGGCAAGGATTGGTATATGCCCTCCTTTGACTATTTTTCATCCCAACTCATTCGAGAACAGGAAAAACTCATTCAAATGGGGTCTCTTAAGTCCAAGTCATATGCCCTTGTAACAAGTACTAGTAAGGAAAAGAAGACTTAAAATAATAAAGAAAAAAAGGATCAACCTAAGAAGGAAACCAAGACAAAAACTAAATTTAACACGCACACTTTGACTTATGAGCCTAGAGCATAGAAAGAAAAGTATTTGTGTTCCTATTGTAAGAAGCTTGGTCATAAAGAGTATATGTGTATGAGAAATAAAATTTATCACCTTAATCATTTACTTGAGAAAAATCAATTAGGTGTTCCTGAGTCTATCAAACAAAATTCTCTGAAGGTCGAGTTTTCTACTACAAAAAGGTTCTAAATTTGATAAGAAGAAATGAAAGGTCCTTGTAGCCAAAGTTGCTCCTTCATCAATGTGGATTATAGATTCCGGTGCCTCGCACCACATGGCTTCTTCACATGTTGAGTTCTCCAATATTGAGCCTTGTGGTGTGTCCCAAATTACGATGGGTAATGACACGACAATGTCGGTTTCCGGTAGTGGATCAATAGAGATGGATGGGTGAACATTCAACCAAGTGTTGAGTGTTCCTGATCTCTCTACCAATGTCCTATTAGTTTACCAAATTTATCACCTTGGTGAAGGAATGCGAGTGAAATTTGGTCTTAACTCGGTGATTATTCATGAGATTAACAATGAAACTACAATGGTGAGGGAAAGGTGGATCACCATTCATGGTTGTATACCTTTTCCCACTTTACTTTTGATTCTATGCCCACTACCTTGCTCACTCATGCAAATGAGGTTAGTAAGCTATGACATGAGCATTTTGGACATCTAAATTATTGCTACCTTAAACAATTAAGCCAAAATGAAATGGTCAATGGGTTACCATGCATCAAGTTTTCTAAGGGTCTTTATGAGGGTTGTACCCTTGGAAAGCATCCTGAAAAGAACTTTGATAAAGGAAAATCCTAGAGAGCTACTCATCCTTTAGATCTTGTTCACAACGATATTTCTGGTCCATTTCCGTCTCCTTCATTTACTAGAGCTCTTTATGTGCTGACCTTCATTGATGACTATTCACGATATACTTGGGTATATTTTCTTAAGCTTAAGTCTGAAGTATTTGAACATTTTAGGACTTTAAGGCTCTTGCTAAGAAATAGGTGGAATGGTCTATTAAGGTTCTTTGAACCGATAATGGAGGTGAATATGTAAACAATAGGTTCATGGATTTCTATACTTCTGAAGGGATCTCCTTGCAACATATAGTTGCTTATATCCCTTCGCAGAATGGAGTAGTAGAAAGAAAGAACTATACTCTTAAGGAGATGGCCACTTGTATGATTCATTTGAAGTCTCTTCCTCCATAGTATTGGGTTGAAGCAGTGAATTGTGCTAATTACATTCAAAAATATGTTCCACACAAGGTAGTAAGAGGGATGACACCCTTTGAAGCCTGGTTTGGATGCATACCGATGTTGAGAACTTTTGAGTCTTGAATCCAAGTCTATGGCTCGATTCCCAAGAAGAAACACAAGGCATTAGAACCACAATCCAAACCTTGTATCTTTGTAGGGTATCTTGATGGTGTGAAGGGATATCAATTGTTGAATCCTACTTCTCATGAGATTTATATTGAGAGAAGTGTTAAGTTTGATGAGTCTTCTTCGACTTATACTTCTCTACCTATTGAGTTTCTTGACTTGCTAATTCAGATTCGACTCATTAGATGATGATGTTGTTGAGCATGCTCCTCTTCCTGATCCTCCCAACCATCAAAGCCTTGAGTCTTCCAATTCTGACAGTAGTGATGATGAGGACTATGTCCCTTATCACTCAAGTGAGGAATCTTCTGACTCAGAGCTTGATCCTCCTAGTCATCTTTAGGCTAGGAAAAATTTGCAAAGTGCTGGAGATTTAGTTGGAGATACTTTGGATATGAGACGTACTCTATCAAATTTTGTTAGACCCCACTCTTTCTTCACATTTTCCTCTAATCCACAGTATTTTCGGGAGGATTCTTGTATTCCCGAGAGGGATTCGCCATGGATGAGGAGTATTCCTCTCTCATGAAGGATGATACTTGATATCTCACCCCTCTTATGAAAGGAAGAAAAATCATTCGGTGTAAGTGGGTGTTCTGAACAAATTATGGAGTAGATGGAGATGTCAAAAAGTTTAAAGTGTGATTAGTAGCTAAGGGTTTCTCCCAGATAGCTGGGGTTGATTATACTAAAACCTTTTCTCCGATTGCAAAGATGACTTCTATTTGACTGACCCTAGCCATTTCCACAACAAATAGATGGAAAGTCCATCAAATAGATGTTAAGAGTGCCTTCCTTCATGGTGACCTAGAGGAAGAGATATACATGGAACAAACTTTAGGTTATTTCCATGATCGCTCCCTCGTTTTTAAGTTAAAGAAGTCTCTTTATGGCCTTAAACAAGCCCTTCGGGCTTGGTATGCCAATATGGACTCCTTTTTACTTACATCAACATTTACTAGGTGTTACTCGATCCAAATGTTTATATTCTACGGCAAGAGGAATCCATACTCATTATTGTTCTCTATGTTGATGATTTGTTGATCATAGGCAACACTTCCTCTATCATTGATTCTATGAAGATCACTTTGGCCAACTAGTTTGTCATGAATGACTTAGGTCCGCTTCATTACTTTCTTGGGATCCAAATTTCACAATATGACTCAGAATTTTGATTTTGTAACCTAAGTATGCTCTTGACTTGCTTGCTCATTTTCAGTTGTCTAATTGCAAGTATTATCGTACTCCTTTTCTTTCCGGGGTTAAGTTGATTTCGATTGCTCTACTCCCTTGGTCAAGGTACCCTTTATCAATAGTTGGTGGGAGCTTGATTTACTTGACTCAAACTCAAATGAATTTATCTTATGTTGTTGGGATCATGTCCAAATTCATACGGGAACCACATGAGCTGCATTGGAAAGTAGCTAAGCGAGATCCTTTATTATGTTCATGGAACCTATACTAATGACATTTACTATTTTGGAGGGGTGGATATTGAATTGATTAGGTTCATAGATTCTCGACTGGGTCGGTGACTTAGATAATTAGAAATCTACCTCTGGGTAAAATTTCTCTCTTGGTTTGGGTCCTATAAGTTAGTCTAGCAAGAAGTAGAATGCAATTACAATATCTTCTATAGAGACAAAATACGAGAGGAGCGATTAACATTACCACAAAGACTATTTGGCTACAGTGGTATTACGACGAGTTTGGCATCTACTTTTGGTGGCCTACCATTATCTATTGTGACAACACAAGCACTATCTCAATTTTTAGAAATCCAGTTCAGCGTCAGTGGACAAATCACATTGAGATCCATATGCACTTCATACGAGAGCTTATTCATGAAGGTATCATCGACATTTAGTACATTTAGAAAGTTAATCAAATTGCAGATATATTCACCAAGCCCTTCACTGAGGTGAAGTTTATTTACTTGTGATATCTTCTTGGGGTGAGGTCTTATGCATCTTCGCATCTTCTTTAGGCTATATAGTCCTTCTCTTCTTCTTATTCTTCTTCTAGGAAGATGTTCTTTGTATATGGGCACCTTATCAGGCCTTTAGTTGTCGGGCCCCATTGACACATCTTTGTTAGTATTTTAGGAGTGTCTTCTTGTTCTGGCTGACTCATCATAGCTGATACCCCAACTTTGATGAAGGGGGGTGTTGGTGTGTGGGATCCTATATATCCTCCACTCACATATTGAGGGTCATCTCACATGGGTTAGGTTTAGGGTTTTCTTGTGTGTCATGCACTAGGGTTATTCAAAGACCCTATATGTATCCCTTCATTTGACATTTATGAGTATGCCAAGACACTCCACTATCTTTCTCTATGTGAAAGCTTTATTATGTTATGCAAGTTCTTCCATTGATTTATCTATTCCTCCTTGTGATTACGCTGGAGCTATTACATTTCCTTAGGAGTGTAACTTCATTGTGGAGCACAATTTTCGATACGATTCTCGCCAACTCTTTCAGGTGTCCCCAAAAAGATAGTTGCTAATAATGACATGAGTTTTATATCTAAACCTTTAATGACATTGTGAAAAAAATATGGATCAATTTTTACTCATACCTCTAACTATAACCCCCAACGAAATGGGAAAGTTGAATCAAGCAACAAGAAATTTCTCAAGATACTTAAGAGAACCTTGGAGGTTAACAAGAAGAAATGGGATGAGCAATTGAAATTTGCGATATGGGAAGATAAAATCACACCCAAAAGGTCAATTAGAAAGAGATCCTTTGATATAGTTTATAACACCCAAGCTCCTCTTCCTCTTCATTTGAAGCTATCAGTGTATCAATTCATGTAGTATCTCAGGAAGGAAGAAGGAGTTGATCTTTATGCAGAAGGATCAACCAGATTATCAAACTTGATGATATAAGGAGAGAATATCACCAAATAAACATAAAGTTCAAGCAAAAACTAAATAATATATTTGACACAAAGGCCTTTCCACGAATTTTTTACATTGGGTACTTAGTGTTGTTGTGGGGCAACAAGTATGAATATAAAGGAAAACATGGAAAATTTGAAGCTATTTGGATGGGAACTTACTCCATAAATGTCATGCCTTATTTTTATATGGTGAAATACTTGATTTTCCTGTTAATGGTAGGCATCTCAAACACTTCATGGGTTAGATTTATCCTAAATCATTCCCTTTATACAATGTATAGTATTTCCTCTATTTTTTGTTCCCTGGTTTGTTTGTGTTTCCTCTATCCTTTTTTTTATCCTTGGTAGTTTTTAAACTCATGTGATCTAAAAGAGCAAGAAACTAAGTGTTACCTATGTGACTCGGTTGCCCGATGGATAGGCACCTGGTATACTTCCATGAGTTTTTATGTGGTTCTTTGGATACTCGCTGGGGATGTCCATCCATGAGCTAGAGCCAATGTTGGTGCCCATTTTGATCCCCTTGTTTCTTGGAACCATATTTACAAAACCCTTCAAAACATGTTAAATTTACCTTGCCATTTTCCCCATGTGTTCCCTTTGTCTTGTAAATTTATTGGTGGTTCCTTGGTCCTCAAATTCATGTGTTTGTAAAACCATTCCTTATCCAAATTAAACCCCTCTTCCTTCAGCAGAGTCCTCAGGAGCAACAAGGATATTGAAATTGCCCATAATTTATTACACATCAGCACTATAGGACAAGACAACATTATTCAACACGAGAAGGAGAACCTTCTTCACAGGATGAAAATCTTGGAAAAAGAGGTGGAAAATCTCAAAAATGAAATGCATTAGCTAATTAAGAAAAAAGGGTAAAAGAAAATTGAATGAGGATGTTGGTATTGGGGAAGATCAGATAAATAAAATTTACAAGAAATTTAATTCCCTGGATAATAGACTTGGGAAATTTAAGGAACGACATGATCACAACATTATAATTTTCAAGGCTATATGTGATTTTCTTGAACAACAGGTCGAAGCATCACTATGCTTAGTGGAATCTCAACTGACATTTGGGGCACTGGAGATGAAAGGAACTAGATCATCTCACAGATGGATGCAAATGACCCTACGCATGTCACTACTCTGGTGTTATTTACCTCACTTTAGACTGTTAAATCAAGAATCGATAGGGCTTCAAAGAAATAATCTTCTTTAGAGCAATCTGGTTACAAGTAGGATGTTTTTTTTGTTATTAGTTTGTTGTTCACAACTCATTGTTCTTTATCGTTTTATTCCTATTTTGATCCTTCGTAGTAGTTAGTTTTTTTTTCTACTATTTGTCTTATTGTAATATCTAGATTCGATTCTTTTTGCTACTCACTCTTGTATATCTAATTTGTTGAGCCTTTTTGTATTAGGGTATAGTCCCTTCAAAACTATTTTCCATTAATAAAAAAGTCATGTTTTTGTTATATCATGAATCAGTAATGTGGATTTGGCATTACATATTAGCTTTCCTTTGGTTTTAATGATTTCATAAAGTTATAATTTTTTTCTACCTTCAAGGAGTAGTATTCTATGTATTGAAAATAATGTAGTCTTTATAAAGTTTTGAAGCAAGGAAAAGAAGCCATGAAAGTTAGAGGATAGTGTTCCATGGGTTGGAGGTACTTACAAAGGAAATTTGGGGAATGAAGAGGTGAATAAACTTAGTACTTTGTAGGCTTGTTAATTATAATGTTCCATGAAATTTTTCATTTTCTCTGAAACAAAGGATGTACTCAACTTAGAAGAAGCACAATTCTTAGAGAGAGTGTTGTGAGGATCCATGAAGGAGGAAGAAGGAAGTTGGAGTGTGACCAAGTATGAAGTCCATAAAATTAATGCTTTGTGGGTATTTCAAGGTTTAATGTTTTGTTGAGTTTTAAAATATGTGGAACAAATAAGTACGGTCATGGGGAAAGAATGCCACATAGTAAATAATATCATATGTTCGCAGCATAAATGGGGTGCACGACCATTTGTGGAAAAGTGACGTAAGAAGACTAAGTGTGGGAATGTCAAAAAGATAAGTGTGTGAATGTCAAAATGATAAGTGTGAAAAGCTGGTGAACCCATAGAATGATGGAATTTAGTATTCTACGAACATTAGACAGTTAGTGTACTTGCAAAGTTGATAAATCCATGAGAACAAAATAAAAGTCACACATGCATAATCAATGTAAAAAAATAATTTTGCATATCAAAGAAGACCTTGTGGAACAATCAAAAGACATGATAGACACAATAAGATCAAACCAAATCCATGACATGAAATGGATGCTCGTAGAAAGCGACAAAGCAAAGGTAGGTTATCATGAAATTTTCAGAACAAGGGATTTTTTCATAAAATGGTTGGAATTACATTTTTAACCATAAATTTCAACTCATGCATCCATTTCAACTCAAACCAAGTGCATTGGGAACATCTTGGAGAAGGCTTTCTAAAGAAATATCTTTTTATAGAAAATGGTGAATAAATTCTAGATATTTCAATTGTAAAAGTTTTTGCTCTTAAAGGTCATTTACAAGAATAATTTGATGTCATTTATAGAGGTAGATGCCACAATTGACCCTCCTTTGCCATGATATTCTTATGGAGTCACATATTCTTCCATTTCCCCCACCAAGCTGAAATATGTTGATCAAAGTAACGTGAAATGGATATTTGGCAATTTAGTATTCATCATTCTTCCTAATTATATGATTTTCCATTGATCTAATCCCTATGCACATAGATAAATAATGAGCATGCTTGCAGCCTTCATATTGACATCTGTGGGATATTATTTCAATTTTGAGACATTATTGTATAAAAATAAAGGCTTCTCTTCACTCGGGGTGAATTTTTAGAAGAAGACGCGAGATTTCTCTCTTGGGGTTTTTTTTGCAAAGGATTGGTTGTTGATGGTTGTTTCTAGGGTTCATGCTAAGATGGCTAAAGTTGTACAACCATTATCAATTTAACATGATTTGAGATTCATTTTCACATGTATCCTTTGAAAATGAACACACATGACTATTCTACCATGTACATGTTCGATGTTTCTAGTTGTAAATAGGTCTAAAATGAATAAATATGAACCTTCCTTCATAATTATGTATCTTATTATGTTGAATAACTATAGGGGAGTATTTTACATTTGATTATTTGATTGGGTATTAAGTGAATGATGTATTTTAGTATTAATTGGCATCATTTGATTCGATTGTAAATTCCTCTCTAATAAAAGATTTGTTATCTTAGGGTGTCCTTTGATTTTATGGATTTGTTATGGTGAGTGTAAGAAAATTTATTCTCAGGTTTTTGTGCTAAAGTTTTAGGGGTTATTTTGTATTGTTTTCCTTGTTTGGGTGTTCATGAAGGTAAAAAAACTTTGGAAGGTTAGTGTTCTTCATTTTTGTGTTTGAATACACCATGAATTATAAAAATAAAATAATTAATGCATATATTTCATCCCATTACTTCTCCCTACCTCTATAGATTTCATCTTCCTTTACACATCCAACATGATATCTTCTAAAAAATCACATCTACTTTGTATATTTGAAGTGTATTTTCTTTGATCTTCAAGTTATGCATCTAAAGTATCATTTCATTCCAAGTTGTCAATATATTCCTTCAAAATGATGCTTATGGTCACCCTAACTCTGCCTCTAGTGGCTTATGTCTCATGCATCAAACCTTGTATATTTGAAGTGTATTTTCTTTGATCTTCAAGTTATGCATCTCAAGTATCATTGCATTCCAAATTTTCAATATATTCCTTCAAAAAATGCTTATGGTCACCCTAACTCTACCTCTAGTAGCTTATGTCTCATGTATCAAGTGTTTGTGATACTTGTGTGACCATTTGTTAAAATGAGCATTAAATTTTTGGTTGCATTTGATCTTAGATTGAGATGCCAAAAAGTGGGAGGGTTTGGAATATAATATCTCCATCCCTCTTTCAAGTCACCCTTTAGGTACTCTCACTTTGGTTCATGTAGAGCCATAAAGTAGTAGGTTAAAAACCGCGGCCCTAGTTAGGTGCTTCACTTTCATATCCATAGAATAACACATGAGGGGAATATGGATCCATCCGCAAATGAAAATGACACATAAATAGATCAATTATTCTTCCTTTCTCCTTGTTTCATGCTCATTTCTCTTTAATTCTATGTGGGGTGTTAGATTGGGAACCAATATATACCAGGATTATATCCTTCTTTGGGTTTGTATAATCTAGTTGTTCATGAATCAAATAAGACAATTAAAAAATGCGAAAGATGCATTTATATGTAGATCTCTTAGTCAAATAAGACTTGAGAAATTACTGGTAGTAGGCTTCATTAGACCTATTGTTTATTTAGAGTGGATCTCTAATATTGTGCTTGCTCGCAGAAACTAGTTGGAATCCAAATTTACACAAACTTTAGGGATATAAATAAGGCATTCCATAAAGAGTATTTTCCTCTTTCTAATATCAACATGATTTTCAATTTTACTACATCCCATGAAATTCTATCCCTCATGGATGGATTTAATGGATACAATAAAATAAAATAGATGAATATGATCAATATAAGATGGTATTTACTGCTCCTTGGGTTAATTTCTATTATAAATCCATGCATGTTGGGATTAATAATTTAGGAGTTATATATTAGTGTGTTATGACTGTTATATTTCACAATATGTTGCACAATATAGTAGAGGATTATGTGGATGATATCCTCAGAAAGTTCAAAATCAAAGTAGAACACTTGACAATCCTTCCTCATTTTTTTGAGCAACTACGGGATTATAAGGTCATATTGAACCCAAAAAAGTATGCTTGGTGTTATTTCAGGGAAACTATTTGGCTTCATTTTTTTAGAAGAGGAATTGAATTGGATATAGAAAAATTTATTGCCATTACTGAGATGCCTCCTCCTAAATGTAGAACACACACTTATAATGAGAGGGGGGTGAATAAGTATTATGTAATTTTAACTAAGCTAAAATTTAATATTCATAACAAAAAAATCACATAAGGTATAATAGTTTCACAACACAATATTTATGTGGAAACCCTTTGGGAGAAAAACCACAAAGAAAAGACTATTTGGAGCTACTTTCCAAATCCAGCCACAAAATTAATTGTTTTATAAATGGTTGTAGGAACCAACCTACTAGAGAGACCAATACTCAATTCCAAGAACCAAATTATCTTGATTCATGAGTACTAACTCACTGGAGACACCAATCCCCAATATTAAGCACCAACTCAACTTAATTCACAAGAACCAACTCACTTGAGATACCGATCCCCAATTATATGAGGAACCAACCTCAATAATGAAAATATCCACCCACTATATTTTTTTCTTCAACCTGATGATGAAAGTTAGATAATTCTTCACTCTTATTTCTATCTTTACACCCATTCTTCACACTTTTCTTATATGTTACTCAGTCTTCGTTCTTCTTCAACAACTTAGAATTCTTGTTTTCTTGAGTTTTCTCTTCCTTCATCTTCATACATTCCCTTGATATGTCTTCATTAATCACTCCTCTCTTCTTTTCTCTTTCCTATTTATTTTTTAAAGATTCCACATCTTAATACCTTGAGCACACTTTGAATTTTCAATTGAATCCATGGATATACAATGTTCATCTTGTAAAAGGGTGTGAATTTTACTAGGAGTTGGGGAGATAAGAATAATTTTAAATATTTAGCTTGGCCCACCCTTTTTACAATGAAATTTGAATCTCTAAAGTTTTTCTAGGATCCTATGGACTTCCCCTATTTTATCTTGGTCCCATGGAATTTCATGACCATCGTGGATAATTCTTCACTTTCACTGAATTCCCCAACTTCTAAAATTTTCTCTTCATTGTGTGGAAATCCTTCTTTGTGTTGTGGTATGTGACATTTGTTATGCAGTATCATCTTATACCTACAAAATACTTCAACCAAATCATAGTATACTATTGATCATCTTCAAATCTGTAAAACACCACAACACATATGTGGTACATTTATAAAACTTGCGAGAACACTAGAATACTGCGGTACACTATAAAACCCACATAACACTACACAATATTTAACTTTTTCCATGACATGCAAAATTCAAAATGAATCAAAATTTTCACAAATGAAAAACTCTTGAAAACATCAATGAAATATTTCTAACTTATGAGTTAATTATCACCACTCTTTTAACATCAATGAAAATACTTCTAATAATCTCCCCCGTTGTCATTGATGGCAACCAACCATATTGTAGCACCTTCCATCTTGATATATTGCTTCTCTTGGGTTTAACTCTCCCCCTTGATGTATTAATTCTCTCTACTATCAATTCTCCCCATTTAACATCAATGCTAAAGGAAAAACTCTCATAACACTCTCCCCTTGAAATTATGCATCCTTTTAATGGTGATAAAAGAGATATCACTCTAAAATTTTGTTTGAGATATTCAAATGTTTATTTTGGAAGAGGTTTTATAAAAATATCAGCAATATATATTTTGTATTAATGTATTCTAACTTAACATGTTGATCAACAACTTTATCTCTCAATAAATGATACTTAATGGGAATATGTTTTGTTCTAGAGTGCATGACTAGATTATTTGAGATATTTATTGCAATAGTATTATCACATAATATGGAAATTGGAGGATAAAATTTTACCTTGATGTCCTTCAATGTCTATTTCATATAGAGAAAGTGTGTGTAACATGATACCATAGTAATATATTCTTCTGTACTACGAGATAAATAAATAGAATCTTGCTTCTTTCTCAACCAAGGTACTAAACTATTCCCCAATTAGAATGCACCTCCACTTATACTTTTTATATCATCAATATAACCAAACCAATATACATATGTATATGCTTTTAAAGAAAAATCTTCACTTATTTTATACCACATGCCATAATCCACAATACCTTTTAGATATTTGAATATTTTTTGAAAGCTTTTACATGAGTTTGTATTGGAGAAGCTTGAAAGCATGTTACCATTCCCCACTGCTTGCATCACACATGGTCATGATTTAATTGCATATACTGAACTTCCAATCATTAATCTATAGAGAATTTGGTTTACTTTAGGAGATTCATCATCCTTTCGCAACTTACGGTTTGTATCATGGTTGTACTTACTAGATTGCAATATTCCATTATAAACTTCTTCAACATATCTTTAATATAATTGGTTTGTGAAATGAATATGCCTTTGTCAGATTGAATTTTTTTAATCCAAGCAAGAATGACAACTCACCAAGCATGTACATTTCAAAATTCTTTGTACATTTATTTAGCAAAATCTTGACATATATTATCACTACTTCCTCTAAAAAAAATCAACAATCAAATGATTCTCATCTTCAGATTTGATGTGAATATTGATTTCAATAATACCTTTCTTAAACCATTGTTGTTGTAAATACTTACCCAGTCTTGAATACTAGGCTCTAGGGGCTTGTTTTAGCCCATAAATATATTTCTTCAGCTTGCATACATATTCCTTATCATATGATAATATGAATCCTTCTAGTTTTTCAATGTTATTCTTCCAAATTCCCATTTAAAAAGAATGATTTGACATCCATTTAATATAATTTAAAGTTTTTAAAAAAAGAAAATGCCAAAAAAATTCTAATGGCCTCTAAACGTGCAATAAGAGAAAGTTTCTTCAAAATCAACACCTTCAACTTGTGCATAACCTTTTCAGACTAACCTTGCTTTATTTCTTACTACTTTTCCATCTTCATTCAACTTGTTTCTGAATACCCACTTGGTGCCAATCACATTTTTTTCCTTAGGTCTTGGGACAAGCTCCCAAGTCTCATTATTCTCTATTTGATCAATTTCTTCTTCCATAGCTCCAATCTAATGCATGTATTCTCTTGCTTCAGTAAATATTTTAGGTTCTATTTTGGACAGCAAAGACATATTTGCATACTCAATTGTATTTTCCAATCTTCTTCTAGTCTATACTACAATGCTTTTTTCACCTATAATATGACTTTTTGAATGATTCTTTTAGACAAATTTGAATGGTTTTTTGTATCTTTTCATTCAACTTCTTCCTTTTCATCTTCATCCTCTTTTTCTTCTTCACTACTGGCTTCATTTGAATAATCAATTTCTTATATCCTCCTCTTTTTATAATTTATATCATCTACCTTCACATTTTCACATTCAACAATCTTGAATTTTCTCATATTGTAACATTGATAGGCCTTTCTCATTGAGGAATAAACAAGAAAAATACCTTCATCAGATTTAGAATCAAACTTACCAAAGTCATCATCATCTATTTTACTATTGCATTTGTTTCCAAATAATCTTAAATGTTTGATAGTTAGTCTTCCCTTCCATAGTTCATAAGGTGTTTTGTTGTTTTTTACTCTGATCTGTCATCTATTCAAAATATAGACTGTTGTATTGATTTCTTATCACTAGATTCTTTTTGATATCTTGGATTCATTTAGAATGGTTCTAGCCATCTCTTATACAATCCTTTTTCTATTTTAACAACTCCATTTTATGTGGAGTTCTTACAACTGAATAATGTCATTTTATTCTATCACACTCATAATAATCTATAAATTCATTTGAAGCAAATTATCCTACTCAATGAAATTAAACACTTGATTTCCAAACCAATTTCATTTTCAAATAAAGTTTTGAATGCATTATATTTTCTCTTAAAAATGTAACCTAGGTTATTTTAGAATAATCATCAATAAATAACATGAAATACCTCTCACCTTACATTCTTTGAGTTCTTATAGGCCCACATATCCAATAACCATGTGGTTGAGCACTCCTTTGTATTGAATGAGGCTCTTGCACGCTTGTTAAACTAACTTTTTTGTAAAGGGTATCTGATGGTTTAGTAATATTTGGCATGTTTCTAATATCTTGTTTGGAAATATATTTTACTAGATTATCAAAGTTCATATGACCCATTCTTATATTCCATAACCATCCCTCATCTATTTTTTACATGTAGCACTTTTCACCTTTAATCTTACCAAGCATCTAAATATTATTTGTTGACCCACATGCATAAAAAATAGCCTTTCTTGTACTTTCCTTTCTGATTTCACAATATACAACATGAAATGTTACTATGTATCCCTATCACTCATTTGACTCACACTCAAAATATTATGCTTTAGTCCTTCAACATATAAGACATTTTTAGTTTTTGATTTACCATTGTTCAAGATAATGGTACCCTTACCTGAAATTCTTGTAGTGGCATTGTATCCAAACTTTACAGTACCTCCATTTACCTCTTTCAAAGTGAGAAACTTACTCTTGTCTCTAGTCATGTGGCTTGAGCAACCACTATTAATGTACTATTGATTTTCTTCATTCGTGCATGAAATGTTATCTGAAAAATCATGGATTTTTCTTTGTTTATTTATTTCTCCTATTTCTCCTTCCAAAATTTTGTTGACTCATCCTTATGATTGTCCTTGGTTTCCTCATTCTTAAACTACCTGGTAGATTCCACAAACCAACTTCTACAAAAACGAGCTTTATGCCCAAATTTTTGGCACTTATAACATTTAATATTAAAATTCATCAAAGGTGAAAATGATTTGTAGTTTCTATTTGAGGACATTTATGAATTCACAATTACATTTTTCTTCCTATCAAAACTCATTACATAAAATCTACAATCTTCTTCCCGTGATCAAACATATTACATGAAAAATAATAACTATAAAAGGAATTTCAAAACGTAACCTTGTAATGTTGCCTTGGAGGAAATGACCTTCTTGTTGTATCATTTTTATATTTGGAGGAGAATATGTATTTTGTGGAACATGAATTTATTTGATTCTGTTGCTTTCATTTCTAGAATAATTTTTAAGAACATTTGCTTATTCTTCTTTCCCATGGTAGCTTTTTTTTCTTGTATGTATTTGTCATCTTTGTTGAATCTTTGGGATCTTATTTTTAGTATTCTCATTGTGTCCAAGACCTATTCTGATATATGGTGATATCTAATTATAGATAATATCATATAATAATTTAGAAATCTTCTCAAATTTGAGACATATTTTCATCTTGGTAGTTGTTTTCTCAATCCCCTTTCTTAAAGAAACAACATCACATTCAAGCTTCTCACAATATTGTTCCTTATGGTTCAACAATGTTCTTACATCCTCATCCATCTTCCTCATTTATTCTAGTTGAATATTTATCAAAATGATGATCTTATTAGATTATTCAAGCTATTATGTCAACTTTGATTCTAAATAATCATACTCATCTTCAAGTTTTTGAAATTGTTGTTTTCATTTCTAATTTTTCTTTCTTAGACTCTTGAGCTCTTCTAGGGTAGAAATGAGATCTCCTTCAAGATCCACTTGACTTCAAATTCGATATCTTCTTAATATTCTGAATCTCTGTAATATTTTCTTTTTTTGATTTCTAATTCCATGAGAAGTGATTATTTTTATCACTAGTAGAGACACTTTCATCACTATCTTGGATGAGTAATTTCCTCCTTAATATAGATATTTTTCTTGCTTTCATATTTTATTTGCTTATATATCGTCTTGGACTGATAAATCTTGTTACTTTACTTCATGTTTTTATTTTATTTATCATTAATATTTTTAGTTTTTTCATATGGGAATTTGTTTACGTAATTCCCTATTCCACCACAATCAAAACATTTGAATGGTAACTTAACTTTGTAATTTCGGACCCTATCTTCATCCTCTTGACAAAGTGAAATTATTATTCATCTCACTCATTTCTAGATAAATCATGGGGCTTAGGTTCCTTTATTTTCACCTTATTTGATGCTTTGAATGCATCCTCTTGCTTTGATGATTTATCATTTTCAGTTATTGTGTCATATGCTATGATGATAATCTTGTGCAAATCATCCATTGTTAGGATTCTTAAGTCTTTCAAATATTCAATGGAAGATACTTTGGCATAAAATCTCAAAGGAAGAGATCTTAACACTTTTACACAATAATTTCATCCTTAATTTCTTCTCCAAGTCCCCTAGTGTTGAAACTCGCATCCACATGAAGAAATAAGGATACAATGTTTTCATCATCCTTCATCTTCAAACTTTCAAATTGACCTCTATGTGTTTGGATTTTTTATTTCTTCACTTTATCATCTCCTTCATAAATGTTCTTGAGTTTATCCAAAATTTCCTTTGCTAAACTACAATGCATTATTTTAATAAATTATGCCTCACACAGTCCTCTCAATATTGCATTCATATCCTTTGCATTACTTTACGTTACGTTCTTTCCAACTTGATTTGTTGGAGGAGTTTATAGATTCATATACCCACTAATAACATTTTTCCATATGTCAAAACCAAGATCCATTAGATAGGTACACATTTTGATACTTTAGAAAGCATAATTAGTTCCATCAAATAATAGATATCTATTTTAGGAGAAACCTTCGGAATTTCCATGTGTGCTTCGAGATATACCTTCTAAAGATTAAGTAATTTTGATGGAACTTTTTCTAATACCAATTTTAGAAAAAAAACTTCTACTGGGGGTGAATCAATATTATACAATTTTTACTAATTTAAACTTTAACATTCATAATAAAATAAACCACATATGTATAACATTTATACAACATAAAATTTATGTGGAAACCATTTTAGGAGAAAAACCATAGAGAAAATATTGTTTGGAGCTACTGTCCAAATCTAGCCACAAAATTAATTGTTTTACAAATATTTGTAGGAACCAACCTACTAGAGACACCAATCCCCAATGTTGAGCACCAAATTATCCTGATTCATGAAAAACAACTCACCGGAGATAAAAATCCCCAATGTCGAGCACCAACTCAAATTAATTCATGAGAACCAACTCATTAAAGACACCAATCCTAGATTATATGAGCCACTAACCTCAACAATGTAAAGTTCCACCTACTATAGTTTCTTCTTCAACATGATGATGGTAGTTAGATCATTCCTCACTCTTCTTCTTTTCTTTACACTTGTGCTTCACACTTTGCATTCTATTCTCGCTTGAGTTTTTTCTTCCTTCCTCTTCATACATTCTTTTAATATGTATTCATTAATTGCTGCTCTTATTATTTATTTTTATCTTTCTTTCTTTAAATATTCAACATCATAATAACTTCAGAACACTTTAAATTTTCAATTGAATCCATTTATATATCATGTTCATCTCATGAAAGTATTTGAATTTTCCCATGAGTTCGCGAGATAAGCATACTTTTGAATATTCAGTTTGGTTCAAAATTTGGAGAATGAAAATTGAACATATGAAGTTCTTCTAGGATCCCATAGAATTCCCTAGTTTTCTCTTGGTCTCATGGCATGTCATGACCATCGTGGATAATTATCGACTTTTGCGGAGAATTACCTAACTTCTACAAATTTTTATTTGTTACGTGGCAATCCTTCTTTATGTCACAACATTTAATTTTTTTATGTGGTATCATCTTGTACCCATGAAATAATTCAACCTATTCACATTATACTTTTGATCATCCTCAAATTCGTGAAACACCACAACACATCCATGGTACATTTATAAAAACCGTAAAACACTACAACACTCGTGATACACTATAAAACTTGTGAAACACTACAAAATATTTTCATTTCTTGTGTGGCATGAAAAATTAAAATTGAATCAAAATTTTCATAAACGACACATTCTTGAAAACATAAATAACAATATTTCTAACTTTTGAGTCACTTATCAATATTATTTTAACATCAATGACAAAACTTCCAACACCAAAACCTTAAGAAACTTTACAACTTGCAAGGAAAATTCAAGCCGATCGTAGATTCATTTCCTAACTTGCGAGATAAATTCCATTCCTTCACCAATTTCCTAAAAGAATGTTTATTTCAAATGGGATCCTGAATACTAATAAGCCTTTTCCCAATTGAAACAATACTTGGCCAATACACCTATTTTAATAAAGACCTATCCCAAGTGAACCCTTGCTAATGTATATTCAACCTAATCAATTTTCTATAGGCACACTCTTAGCATAATATGATTACCAACATAAAGAAAGATCCATCTATTATCTTATCTCGCACCTTGATATCTTATGAGATAAATTACCCACAAATTGAGAAGGCATGCTTAATTGTTGTTTTTAATTTCCAAAACCTTCACCATTACCTTCTTAAAAAAACCAAACTTATATATAAAATTTACCTAGTTAAATATCACTTATCTAAATACGTTATTACCATGAGGATGGACAATTGGATCATTTTTCTTAATGCGCGTGATATTGAATATGTCAATCAAAAATAAGTAAAAGCACAAGTTTTTGTTGATCAACTTACACAAGCATGATTCCGGGTATGGTACCACCTTGAGTCTAAAATTTTCAGCTACCTCCATTTTGTACATCAAAGAATCTTTTACTTGGAAAGTAAAATTTGATGGGTCATTCAATTTTCATGGCTTGGCGGATGAAGATATCCTTATTACCCTTACTAATGATCTTATCCCACAAGATTTTAGAACCGTGTTTCCTTTCACAAACAATATTGGCGAGTATGAAGCCCTCATTATTGGTTTAAAATTCACTTAAAAATGGAATATAAAATAATTTGAGGTTATAGGCAACTCACATCTAATCATCGAACAAGTGAACGACAAGTAAAATGTCAAAGATAAGAATCTTATTCCATACAATTACATGGTAGATAAGTTGAAAGAGTATTTTTAAATCACCTTCCAAAATTTTCCATGAATACAAAATAGGTCAGTAGATGTTATGGATACTATCGGATATTTTTTCCACCTTTCTTTAACAACTGATATTTCCGGTTCGTCATTAATCATCTTATAATACCTATGTATGACATAGTGGAATCATGTTTTGTATGTGGAGTTTTTGGTCTCTTTTCTCCTAGTATGTTGACATTTATAATTACTTGCAAGATGCTACCTTACCACATGGAATTTATCATTCATAAAATAAACCCTTATCTAATGAATAACATGTTACACCCTCCTTAGGGGAAATCTCTATAATCAAGGCTATGATGGGAATTTGTTACAACATTTTAATTCGGAAAGGTTTCCTAAGAAACCAAAGAGGTACATAAAGGAATATTTGTTTCTCATAATAGTGACATGGTTCTAGTAAAGAAAATTATACGTATAGGTTATTATTAGCCTACCATAGAAACTGATTGTTTTTAGTATGTAAAGAAACATGTATTGTGTAAAAAAAAGACAACTTGATCCATGCCCTATCTCAATCTTTGCATCCCATCACTACATTGTGTCCATTATCCAAATGGGCGCTCAATCTAATATGGAATCTTACTTCTTCATCTAATGGTCATAAGCATATCATCACCGTGACAAAATACTTTACCAAATTAGTGGAGGGTTTTCTTCTTACATATGTTACTGTACTTAGATGTCTAATTTTATCATGAACCACATCATTTTTCACTATGGAATATCTTCTACTATTATCTCGAAAATGGTAAATATTTTAAAAACAAACAAGTAAAGACCCTTTTCAACACTTTAAGATCCATCAAAATTGGTCTACCCCTTATTACCCTTAAGGTAATGGGAAAGTTGAGGCCACTAAAAAAACCCTTGCTCATATTATGGAAAAAAATTTCAGTAAAATAGGCCATAATTGACACCTCATTCATATTACCTTATGGGCTTACCATAATTCTATCTACATGCCTATAAGTACAACCCCATACTCCCTTATTTTTGGCATTGAATTTATTATTCCCTTAGAGATTGAGATTCCCTCTTTGCGAATATCCTTGAAAGATTATCTAGATAATGAAGAGGATTACAAAGTGGCTAGACTAGTAGAGCTCAAGTTACTTGATGAAAAATGCCTACATTCCTTAGACCACCTTAACGTGTATCGGAATCGAGTTCATAGTATCTATAACAAGCACATCACCAATCATAAAATTTTAGATTAGAAATATTTTTCTTAAATAAAACTAGTTCAACATAAATAAGGAACAAGAAAAGAAGGAAAATTTTGAGCCTAATTGGTTAGGGCCATACATTATAGTGGCTAAATATGGTTCAATATCTTATAAGATTGCTCATACTTGATGGTTTAGATATTTGAGATCCCATGAATGTCATGCCTCGTAAAAATTTCTATACCTAAGATAGTGGCATTACGGAAAATAAAAAAATAAAAAAATCAAAGGTTTTTAAAAAATAGTCAATATAAATAAATTCTTTTAAATGTGAAAACCATGCAATTGTGGCACTTAGGGTAGATCCTTTGGTGAAAACCAATTTCCTATGTCATAGGATGATTCCATTGTTCGAAGAACCTTACACTTTGGGGCATGATCACTCCTTCCTATCTTTTCATTAGCTTTAGTTCATAATCTTATTGACCATATCCCCCTTGGCCTTGATTTGACTTGTCCTATTCTTATATATATATATATATGCAGGATTTCACCCTTATATATTCTCATCTCTCATTGTGGGAATATTGATGCGTTATTCTCTTTTAAAAGTTTTTGGAAAACCTAGAAAATATAAAAACATTCATAAAAACTAGAAAATCCAAAAAACATACGAGTAAAACCTAGACAATCTAAAAACATTGAGAAAACTTAGAAAATTCAAAAACATTCGAAATCCTAGAAAATTAAAAAACATTTGAAAAAACTAGGAAATCCCAAAAACATTACACAAACATATCACAAAAAAATGTCTAACGTAAAAAACACTACACAATAAATAACTACACCATAAGACATCCTATTTTATTGTTAGCTAGTTGTAGCGCATGACATGCAGATCATCTTGTGATATTATTTCATTAACAAGATTTTTTTCTTGTTATGTATATCTTCCCATCATATATAGTTTCTCAAGGTTATTTCGTAGTGCATGTTTTCTTTCCTCTAGACTTATACGTCCTCTATCCAATCCATTGCATGTATCCTTGTTTGGGGCACCATCTTAACCCTTGTCGTATAACTTGAACATTTGGGTATTGAAGATGGATAGTAAATACATTAGTACAATTGTCTTGAACATTGTTTGTTTAAGTGTATTTATTTATACTCATTTTTTTTGGTTTCTTGTTTGTTTACTTTATCGCATTACATTTATTAAGTTTTTCTTTCAATTAGTCCCTTAACATTTCACAAATATTGATAATATCACTTTTTATGTCATTTAACCCTTTTTGTATGTTTACATAAAATAAAAAGGTATCTCTAAGTTGTGATGGTATGTAATATATGCTATGATATTTCCATTCCTCATCACATCCAACCATCTCACAACGTCTCACCAACCCCGCATTCTAACAAACACTTTCCTTTCCTCTGCTCTATTAAGGCATGAGAAGTAGGTGACATAATAAAAATGAAATGGATAATATATGCATACAAAACATAAAAAAACAAAATGTAGATAAAACATATCTATGAAATAACAAAAATATATATAGCATCATCATGTATTCATCACATATAATCTATTCATACATCCATCTACAATCATCTATCCAAACATCATAATAAATAATGTTATACATCTATCATGAGCTAAAAATAATATCATACTCTAACTCTGGGCATGTTGGCACCGAAATCAGTCCCACCTTGTAAGTCAAACAGCATCAACAAGCTAAGAAGATTGGTTAGAGAAAGGAAGACCAAGATTTAAGTTGTTTTGTAGCCGGGGATGGATCTGGCAATCTCTTTGTCACTTTGACTTGGGAAATGTTGGATAGCACCTCACTAAGGGTATGACCTACCCTGCTACTTTAGGTTTTGCCTAAAACTAGGGTGAGAGGACCCATTTTGTAACTTGTATTTGTGAGAAGAATGGATGGGATAGCAGTATTTTAGATTCTCTCTCTTAGGGATTTGAAGAGGCAGCCTCAAGAAGACATGGTCAATGCAGACATTATCTAACTCTCACGAGTTGTCACACTAGAAAATGTAGATGTCTCCTAAACAAGGCTCAAGTTACTAAAGATAGTGATAATTCCAGCTTGCTTCTACATTATTTTGATAAATGATGGAAAAAATAACAAATTTCCTTAGTATTTGTGTACAAACAAGGAAAACATGGGTAATTTAGATGGATCAAATGGTTATTGATTATGATTTTGATGTATTGATGGGAGATTAAGCAGGATAAAGTTGATTATACAAAATCCTTAAATGAACCTTAACAAATGTTGTAGGTAATTGTTCTAGATGCAAAATATAGATCACATAACTCAAAGCACTCCTTCAACTAGAAGATTTGCATTCATGGAAGCCCAAGAACACAATTTCACACAAAATTTGAGAACCTAAACACAAAAGCTCGTGATAAATTCTCAATAAAATCTTTGACAATTTCTGATCAAATACATTCAAGATACCCTCAAGAACTGACAAAAATCCTAAATCAAACACATACAACTTGAATTTAAAACCGTTTATGACAGCATGAAGGAAATCCCCATCAACGCTACAATTGTAGTTGCCAAATTGTCACTATTTAGACTAAAACTTTGTGTAATTTAGAGAAATTAACAACACAAGATTGCAATAGGAATGCAAATAATTGATTCAAAGTAATTCATATTGAAAAAATAACATTGCTCATGAGAATACACACAAATTAACTCAATAAACTCCAATACTTCAACAATGGGACATAATACCTATGAACTCAGTGTTTACCAATAATTGTATATTGCAATCATCTTGGTGAGAAGGTTTGGGAATGAATGAAAAATTCTTAGGTATCTCAAATTAGTTCAGCTTAAGATCGTACAAATTGATTTTCTCCTTTATCTCTCTAAAATCTTAGAAAAATTTAACCCCCTTTTATGCAAGAACATTCCTCTCGCATATATACAATTTATTTCCTCTCATCTTTTCATTTTCCCTCAAAAGTGTTAATCTTCAAAATAATATTCCCCTTTATAGAACGCAATTTGATCTATTTTTAGGTTTCCAAGTGAAAGAATTGCATGAGTGATTCATGTTATTTCATTCTCTTAGAATGACTGGGATGCCATGTTGTCTTATCTACTTTTATATTTGGCAAAACAAGTAAGAACTTTATGGAAATTCCTCAAACACTTCAAATATTTATGATGTGACCATTATTAGCCTCCAATTTCAAACATCAGCTTGAAATATGCACAATAATCACCAAATCCCCTGATTTGAGAAGTCCTCACGTGTGTAAATTTTTATCATGTTTAAGTATCTTTTCTTTCAAATAGTAACCAATCGCTTCACCTTCACTTCCTTCATGCGGGCTGAGTAGGAAATATTTATTCATTTAATGGCGGTGATTTTGTCTAGTTCAATCATCTACACCATTTTCACTATAAATTCAGCTCCATTTCTTCATTGGTGTGCATCCCCTTTCCATTCTTAGAATTGAAAAGCTACTGCAAAGCTCTTTGCTTTGGTTTAATGGTGGAAGTAGTTATAGAACTAGCCTAAAGGAAATGTCATCAGAAGATTTAAATCAAATCTTTGATTTAACGGGCCTGGATGAGGTATTTTTCATGGCTTTGTTCAAAATTGTAGACCCATGGGATAAAAAAGGGCCCTTGACATACCGAGAGGTTCGGATTTCCCTCCTTTTAAGATTGATCAAAATCAATCCTATTTTCTTGGCTTTTCAAATGATATATTATCATCTCTTCCAATGGGAGCACCAGAAAAATCTAGAAGAATTGAAGAAATTCTGGATTAAAAGGAGGTCTATTGTGATAGAGATGACTGAATACGAGTCTCCCTTTATATAAAATGAAGAATTGTGTTGAAAGAAGTTCCCAAGAGTCCTATGTACTTTATGCCAAGCATTTAATTGATATTGTACCTGTTGTTTCATAAAAAAGTAGAGGAATCAGAGCAACAAATCATCTCTCTAGAAAAGGTCCAATAGAACCTATGCCACCTCAAAAATCAGTAGTACAAACACCATTAACAAGAAGGAAAATGGGGTAAATAAGATCTCAACCCCAATTGTTATTTTGGATGAGGAATAAGTAGAGCCTTCATCTCCTCAACATTTTAAGGCATCAATTTCTACCACCAAGGAAGGTAAGGTCAAGTCTTCTCTCGATATTCCATTTAACCAAAGGCGGCGTGCTCCTTTGATGGAGAAAAAATTATCAGGACCATTTCTTGTTCCTCCTCCAAGAGAACATCCACATTTCACAAGGAGATGTAGGGGTGAGTCTAGTTCTAAGTTCTTTATTCCACTAGATCCAAGGGTGTAATTATTTCACTTCCAGCTACTCCCAATGTTCCTACTCAGCCTACTCCTATTCAATCTACTCCTTATAAAGTGAAAGGGAGGAAGGCATTTCCTACAGGTGGTTTGGACCTTTTAGACTAGGTATCTTCTTATTAGAAGAAGATAAAATTAAGGAATATTATGGATGGTCCTAGAACAAATGTTGACACATTGATGGGTATGGGGATGTCTCGTAATTTTTCTGGGGTGGTTGTGTTTTCTCAAACAACCTAGGGTTTAGAAGAATTCATACCAAGGAAAAATAGGCTGTTGAATAAAGTCCCCTCATTTGGAGAAGATATTAAAGTAGTGATAGAGGATGATTGAATGTCCCTCTTCTCATATTGTCTCCCTTTTTGATGTAATATTTGAAAATGTATGTATCTTTTCATGGGAAAGGGCCCCTATAGATCCCCTTTTTCTTTTCAAAAGTACAATAAACTTCAAATTGTTATAAATAAATAACATGCTTCACAACAAGTTTACAATTTAATCAAAATGTAATGGAAATTTACTATTTTTCAATACATCATTTTCCGAGTTCAACTACCCAAAGTAACTTTAATTTTTTTGGAAAATAAGAGTATCAAATGTAAATAAATACAATATCAAGAAGACTTAGACTTAACATCTTAAATAACTTTAGCTTCCAAAATTGCCTTAGCTTCTTCCACAGTGAGCATGGTAACATCATCCTCTTCATTGTCTCCTTGAAACCTCTTTCCATATAAGCATCATACCTCTGAAATAGTTGTTGCAATTCTTATTTATTAGGGCCCTTGTGATTTTTAAAGATTATAGTTTCTCTATTAATTATTATCACACATTTACCATCCTATATTTTATTTCCCCTAATTTGGTTGTTAGGTTCTCAATTGCGTTTTCTACCGTTATTAACCTTTTGATGACCTCCTATGAATAATTTTCAT
Source organism: Taxus wallichiana var. yunnanensis (assembly GCA_018340775.1). Taxonomy (NCBI): domain Eukaryota; kingdom Viridiplantae; phylum Streptophyta; class Pinopsida; order Cupressales; family Taxaceae; genus Taxus; species Taxus wallichiana. The sequence continues at coordinate 388,991,567 of CM031235.1, read as the reverse complement.
CATGAATATTATTTTCAAAAGATTATATCAAGAAATCCATCTCTAAATCATGATAACTGTTTCTATTCTTTTCAAATACTAGGTTTTCCACTCTTATATCCAGGGTTTCGATGCCTCTCTTAATCCACTTCTTTTCTTATTTTATGATTCCCTTGACATCACTTAATACACCCATTCTTATTTTCAACCAATCTTCCAAGATGAATTGAGTTCCCATTTTATCAGCTAACAATATTCCTTCCTTTACAATTATCTCCTCATTGAGTTGGTTGATGAGGTCTAATTTGGGAATAATTATTTCAATATAGAATGATTCATTATTGCATTCTTTAATCATGTCCTTGACAACATTGAGATGAGAAATGAATTATTCATACCTTTTCTTCACTTTTTCTAAGACTTTCTTTTCCTTCTCAGATAATTTCTCAACCCAAATGTCAACATATTTAACCTTTTTAGTGGCCTTTTCTATGTTTCTTATTATTTCACAGTAACAATAAGAGTTCCTTGATCTTCTTCTGATGGAACTATTAATTATTGCAAACATGAGATTAAAGTATTTACCTTCTCTTTTAGCTCCTTTTTACTTATTTTGTCTTCATCTACCCTTTCAAAGAGTCCTTTTACTGTTGTTACAACATCTTGTTTAATATTTCCTCTTGTAGGCCTTCCCAATTAGATTTTTTGAATGTTATAATCACTAACTATTAATTTTTCTTTGGGATATCAGGATGGGGAGTAGCAATTTCCAAATTTTTGGACCCTGTTCTATTAAAGTGTGATCTTGTCATAATTCTACCTTTCTTGGAGGATTTCACAAGTTTTTAAAAATCAATATTTGAGAGACCCAAATCCTTTGTTGGGACAATCTCCTTTCCCTTTTCCTTCTTCTTTTCCTTTTCTTGGAGAATTCCCCCTAGCCATCCTATCATGGGGTCATTATCATCTCCTATTTCTAAGGGGGAAACTTTTAGTTTGAAGAAATGACACCATTATTGTTGATGCATCTTGAATTATGAGCATTCATGTAATTAGCACTTTCAAACTTGTTTCTGGTCCGAACTTTCAATTACTTTGGGTTGTTCCTCATTCTTCTTTTGAGTATGAGTATGTTGAACCTTTTCTTCTTCATTATTAGTTGTAGACTATTTAACCAGACCCTTATCTCTCTCTAAACCAACAAGTGTGCTATCATCTTCTTTCAAAATTTTAGGGGGAGTGGAGATCATACTTGTATCCTTTGGTAATTTATCTTCCTTAGCATATTCCACGAATTCTATCCCTTGAGGATACCTTGGTGGAGTGACATAATTCTTAACTATTTATTTTACGATCTCTCTCTCATTACATGTAGTTTCTCCTTGTTATTTTTCCTTAATGGGAGGTTCTTGGATAGAAATATTCACTTGGGACTTTGTCTCAACATCTACTTGCTTTATATCATATTTTTCTTGTACCTTAGTTTTTTTATTAAAGGAAAATAGTTTTGAAGGGACTATACCCTGATACAAAAAGGCTCAACAACCATATATACACGAGTAAGAATCCAAAAAAAGGATCAGAATCCAGATAAATCATTAAGCCAAATAGTAGCCAAAAAAGGAACTACTAAGAAGAAGAAAACTAGGAATAAAACTGCTAAGAAACAACAGTTAAACAACAAACTAACAACAACCAAACTACATTGTAGAAGTTATTTCTTGAAGCCCTATCTATTCACACCGAATAGTTTGAAGTGAGGTAAATAATGCAAGAGTGGTCACATGCATGGGGTCATTTGCATCCAAATGAAAGATGATCTACTTCCTTTCATCTCCAGTTCCCCAAATGTCAGCTAGATTCCACTGAGCATACGATGCTTCTGACATGTTGTTCAAGAAAATAACTTATATCCCTGAAAATTACAATGTTGTGGTCATGCCAATCCTTATATTTCCCAAGTCTATTGTCAAGGGATTTAGTTTCTTATAAATTTCATTTATCTAATCAGCCCCAATATCAATATCCTCATTTAATTTCCTTTTACCCTTTTTCTTTGTTAGCTGATACATTTCTTTTTTGAGGTTTTCCACCTCTTTTTCAAAAATTTCCATTATGTGAAGAAGATTATCCTTCTTGTGCTTGAGTGTATTTCCATGCAGTGCTGATATGCAACAAATTATGGGCAATTTAAATATCCTTGCTACTCCTGAGGACTCTGCTGGAGGTAGAGGGGTTCAATTTGGAGAAGGAAGGGTTTTTTTGTCTTGAATTTCCTTTGAATGGAAATCGTGATTGGGGTGATAGTAGGGATAGGTTTAATGGGAATGGATGGGGCAAATGAGGTAATAGGTATGATAGGGTAGTGGGTGAGACAATGTTTGTGAAGGAGAAAGATAAGATCTTGATGAAGGGGAATGGACTTGGTGTGGTTTTGGAAATCACAAATGGAATGCTCCATTGAATTAAGAAGATAGTGTGGGAAACAAACAAAGAGATTTATCCTAAAGTGGTTAAGAAAAATCAAGTTTTTTATGGGGATAGTGATGTACCTACCTTCAAGAGAGATAAAACGAACCATCATTTTATCTATTTCATCAAAGGGTTTTGGGATGGAACTGACCTTTATACCCGTCGTTACAAAGAGGAGATCCTCCCTGTTTCCAAAAACTTTTTAGTTTCTACATTTTTATCCACCCTTTTGCTGAAAAATCTGATTCCATCCAAAGCAAGGCCCGTTACCTCTACAATAAGATCCTTTGTTATCAACACTTTTTTCCCACCATAAGTTACCTTCCACTCTTTCCATTCTATAGAAAAATTCACAGAGATGTTCGGTCATGGCCTTGGATTCGCTCAATAAAATTAGTGACCCCCCAAACTATAGATAGTTCCACATCTCAATGTTTTCTTTCCATGTGGGATCATAGTTGGGTTCTGTTTGACATGGAGCTCCCCCCATTTTCCTACCTCTACATGCAACCTTCTTGAAACCCGTGAATAAATTATTTGTGGCTTTCCTAAACCGATTTTTAACCATCCATCTACATATCCTTTGAGCATGCAAAATTTGATGATTATAAATACATGTAATCCTCTCACATGTGCTAAATTTCATTTCCCATAAAGCACATAAAGTCCCATTAGTGATTCTTCGTGGGATGTAATATATCATATTTATCTTTGGTAATAGAGTTTTGTACTTCAATAGGGGTATTTTTCTCATAATTCCAAGTGATGAAGTTATTACTAATACCATAATTAGCTAGAGTGTCTGCTACCCTATTCCCCTCTCTGTAGGTGTGACCAATTTGAAGGTTATTGAAGGTATGAAAAATATTAATAGACTCCTGGATGAAATCCTTAATTTTCTAGCTTGGAGGATGTATCTGATTTAGATGATTTATTACATTCAAGGAATCACCTTCAACAATAATGTTCTGAATGTTGCAATCTTTAGCAAGTCTTAGACCCCATAAAGCTGATAAAGCTTCAACATAGTGATTGTCTGATGCCCCATTCTACCAACATAAGTAACAACTAAATAGCCTTTGTGATCTCGTATAATTCCTCCACCAATAGTTGCACCTGGGTTTCCCTTAGAGGCTCCATCAAAATTGAGTTTATACCAATAATTAGGAGGGGGATCCAATGTATTGATGACCTGTCAATGGTTGGAGTTATTTGTTTCTGAACATTTTCAATATCAATCTTCCAATTTGAAAGAATAACCTCTTCATCTTTAGGATATTTCTTGTTCTTAGGAGGTTTAAATCTTTCAATATTTTCTTTAACTACATTACCAATCTTATTGAAGCTTGTTTTATAGATCTTCCTGTTGTTTCTGAATATTATATCATTCCTTACTTTCCAAATTCTCCATATTATATGAGGCAAAGTCATTTTCCATAATCTCCTAACTATGCAATGATTTTATGGGGGGTCCCATTGTATCCAAGTTTGAGGAAATTCCTTAGGTAATGTCCAACAAATATTGAACTTTGAAAAATCATAACTCCATATTTTTGAAGCAAACTCACAATGTAACTGAAGGTGTTTGATGTCCTCAGCCTCCTTTTTACATATGCAACACATGTTTGGCATGATAAAACCTCTTTTGATTAAGTTTTCATTCATGAGAATTCTTCCTTTGAGAACAAGCCAAAAGAAGAAATTGAATTTAGGAGTAAGTTCAGGCAACCAAATTCTGCCTCATTTAAAATGCTAATGAATGTTTTCAAAAAATGAGTTGTATCCTTATTTGATAGTGTATTCTCCACCAAATGAGTTATTCCAAACAAGCTCATCCTTGAAAATAAATTGATTTAGTGGGATGTTATGGATCTTCTTGTAGTGAGGAAATTATAGAATTTGCCCATTCATTTCCACCTTAAGTTTCTTCCATTTTTAAAATTTCCCTCCATTTCAATGTAGTATTTGAATTTAGTTCCATACTTTTGAACTAAAATATCTTTGATAGAGCCAAATTTATCATTTAAAATGAAACTGGTCCAATTATCACTCCAAAATTGAATATCACTTTGCCATTTCCCATTTTCCATTTACATCCTTATTTGATAAAATTCCTTGTTTGAATCAAATTATTCCAGAAAATAGAACCCTGAGGTAGCTGATCATCATAAAGGAAATAATTCAATTTTTGTTGGGCTAGGTATTTTTCTTTAATTAATTCAATCCAAGGTTGCTCCTCTGTTAACATCCTCCATCCCATTTTTGCAATTAAAGCCATGTTCATTTTTCTGATATCCTTAATGCCTAGCCCACCTATTCTCTTAGGTGTACATACTTGATCCCATGCCACCAAGTGATACCTGAATCTTTATTCCGTGCCTAGCCATAATTTGTTTTTTTGAATCATTTCAATTTTGTCCCTAAAAACAACATGAATGTTGTAAAGAGACATAATGTAAATAGGTAAGTTTTATAATGTGATTTTAACTAGGAGACGTTTTCCAGCATTGGATAAAATGGCCCCTTTCCATCCAACCATTTCCTTCTGAAACCTACCAAGTAAAAATTCCATACTGTTGTGGAAATTTTATTAGTATTAAGAGGAAGACCCAGGTATGTTATGGGAAGAGAATTGATTTTACAACCCAGAATATGGGTGATTCTTTTTCCTTTCCAGTGGAGTATTAAAAAAGAAGATGGAACTCTTATCAAAATTGACCTCTTGCCCTAAGGAAACCTCATAGAATTTTAGAATAGACTTAATATCCTTAGCTTCAAGGATGGAGGCCATCAAAAGTAAAATTGTATCATCAACAAATTGTTGATGTGAAGCTGTTTGATTTGCAGAAGTAGGTCTGATTCCTTTTAAAAGTCCATCATTGACCACTTTGGTAATGGATCTGCTAAGGCTATCAACCATTAGAATGAAAAGGAGAGGGGATATAGGATCTCCCTGTCTTAATCCCCTACTGCTGGCAAAGAAGCCCACTGGCTCCCCATTGACCACTACTGAGAATCTAGCTGTAGAAATACAAGCCTTAATAATCCTTTTGAATTTATTTTGAAAACCAAATTTAGCTAGAACCTTATCAAGAAAGTGCCAAGAAACTCTGTCAAAATCCTTATTCATATCAAGTTTCATTACCATACCATATTTTTTATTTTTATCCATTGAATGTATAATTTCATGCACCATGATCACCCCATCTTGAATTATCCTCCCTTTTATAAAGCCACTTTCTTTGCTTTGAGATTATATTATCTAGAATAGACATAATTCTTTTAGCAATAATATTAATAAAGATTCTATAAATTACATTTACCAAACTAATAGGACAAAATTCCTTAAATTCTTTAGCATCCATTTTTTTAGCAAGCACAATGTGAGTGTTATTCAGTTCCTTAAGAAGGTATCTTGTTCTGTAAAACTCATTCACTACCTTGAGTAGATCTTCTGAACATATTTCCCAATTTTTTTGAAAGAAATTAGTAGAAAATCCATCAGGACCTGGTGCCTTATCTCCTTCAAGAGAAAAACAATTTTTTGAAGCTCCTCCAAAGTAACTGATTTTGTAAGATTTTGGAATCTTTGTTCAACTATACTACCTTCTAGATTGGCGTCTAAAAGAAAAGAGGTAGATTCTTTATCATCCACACTATTATCTTTGAGAATTTTTTCATATTATCTAAGAGCTTCATTATTTATTTCCTCTCGGTATTTGATAATAATACCATCTCCTTTTGAAACTTCTGTTATCCTATTACTTTCCTTATGTTTCACAATGGTCATATGAAAAAAATTGTGTTTCTATCTCCCTCTTTCAGCCAAATGGCCTTGGATTTGAGCCTCCAAATATTTTCTTCCCTACCACAAATCGTATGTAACTCAGATAAAAGTTTCTTTTCTGAGAACTAATTCTCCAAAGTCATGCCATTTGTAAATATTTGAGATTCAAGCTCTTGAAATTTTTGATTTAATTCCTTCTTTCTTGTACCTTAGTTGGTTGGGCTTGGGTAATTGATTCTTGAATTACATCTCTATTTTCCACGGTGTATCTGGTATAACAAAATTTCCACCTTGTACACTTGGGGTGATGGTGACTTCAATATTTTTCTGCTCAATGACACTAGCAATTGGGACTTTTTCACTTTTTGACATTTCTCCTTCACTTGTGAATTATGGCCATGTAGCAAGAGTAACTTCAAGCACTGACATCTCCTACATATCCATTTGAACATCCTTTTCTTTCTCTACTACAGGAACTGTATCTGTAAGTTGAGTTCCTTGAAATTGGGTCTCCATCTCCACATTTGGAGTTTTCTCGATATCAATCACATGGATTTCTTCAGATGACATTCTCATAGTTTCATATTTATCTTTATCAATCTCAAAATAGGGGCTTCTCCTAATCTCCTTTATATCAACATCAACTATTTTAGCTCCTTTCAAGGATTTCCGATGAAAATTCAAAGTACCAAAATCACTTTTCTTATCATGTTGCTCCACACTTAACCCTTTTTGTTCATGGCTTGCCCCCACAACATCTGGCCCACCTAGTACCCTGGTTTCTTTGATGATTTCTTTCACCACCCCTATAGGAAATGTAGATGGAGTAGTGGGGATCACTAGTGTAAAGGGGTCTACTTAAGTACCTTCATAAACTAATAATGGTGTGGTTTGAATAACTGGGGGAGTTATAACCTTTTATGGAGTTCCAATTAAATTAGGTTCATTGATTACCACTGATTCTCCCCTTCTTATTTTTGCACTTGGGATATTTTCCTCAACATTATTTTCTAGAGGCACAATTACTTTAGATATCTTTGATGATCTTTCATAATGCTTAGATTTTGAAAATTATTTTTCCGTAGCACTTTGGACTATGTGAGATGGGTCAATATTTTTTAATGATCCTCTCATTCTAGGAGGAAGACTAGAACTATGGGGTAATGATGCTATAGGAACCTTTGATTTGCTTGAATTGGCTCTTTTTAGCGCAAAGATCTGCAATCGTAATAGGGGCATTTTTCATTATTTGTAGGAGTATACCTTCTACTTTCACAATTAGACTAGTCCTAAATGTCCCGTCTTTCTTGTATATGTAGTCGAGGCATTAATTGTCTCTGTGGTGGGCTTATTATTCAAAAATTGTAGAGGTGCACCATTCAATGGGTCCATGGTCTCAGCCCCCTCTACTAAAGAAGGGAGATCTTATTTCAAAGAAACCAATTTTATGAATTCATTTAATACTTTAGTATTCTGGAGAGATAAATCAATGCCCTTTGTTATCAGCCAAGTCAATGTACATCTCATAACATTGACAATTCTTCTATGGGGATCATCTTCTTCTCCTTCCTTCCAATTAATAGGAGCAACTACCTTTGAATCTAGATTTTGTTCAAGATACACCTGGCTCACAATATTTTCATCATCCTCAATTCCTTGAGGAATAACAACAATTTTGTAGTCAATGATCTGCCTTAAATTCATTCTTGAAAAATATCTCTTCCTAACTTCCTCATCATCCCTGCAATTCATCCAAAAATCTTCAAATTGAGGTTCATGTTCACCAAAAGTGACAAGCCATCTATTATCAAAGTTTGGCCTTGGGAAAAACATGTCCATCTTGAATTTCTTCATCTCTTCATCCATCAATTTTGATTTTGTGATGGATTGACATGTGTACCTTCCAATGGTTAGGGGAAACTTAATGTTGGTTTTGTGTTTCTTTACAATCATCCCATGCACACGATTTGCTTCTAAATACAAAATATTTGTATTGAATGAAAAGGTACCCATAATCCAAGATCATAACATGAGTTACATCTGACAATATGTATTGTTCTAATTCAAGATCAAATAAACTAACTAGTGGAGCAATGAACCCATCATGTACATTGGTCTTACATTATGTTTCCAATTATCAATCTTTAGTTGTGGGAATACATCATATACCTTATGTGTTTCAAATTTTCTAGATTTTGTGAGCCCTGGGAATGACCTAAAACATGCGGCATTATATATGAAATATGTCATCATTGAGAATCTAAGGTATTTTGTATCCCCTTCCCTAACTTTAGTGGTCAATGTCAACATTTGAGAATGAATTGATGCTGAAATAAGGATCCCCCAACTAAATTTTCCATTTTTCTCTAGAATTACCTTGATAATAGGGCACATCTAGTCTTCTAACTTGTTGGACCCATCAAGCCCTCCCATTCTACTCAATAATACAATTAAATATTCTACTTCCTCAATAAACAAGGACCAGACAAGGTTCTTGGGGATCATTTTATTGATGCCTTTATTTCAATTAACCATTGAGAGTTTAATACCTTGGCATATTCATCCCGCCTATTTCAATAATATTCTCTCGCAGATTCCAGTCTCCATAATAGGTCCATCAATTTTAGGGAGTCCCAATATTTTATTGAAAATTTCAAGGGTGAAATTAACCACACACTTTCCACTTCCATCTAACACTTGTAGTTTCTCAGGGTCATAGTTATGGGCACACCACCACACCAATTCAGGAGCATGGATAGTGGGTGGGATGGAAAAATCTAAAGCAACATGGCTCATGCTAATGTCTTTCATCAATTTGTTTTGAGTTTTCACTTGAAAATCCTACTTATAAAATCCTCTAGGTCCATGTCAAGTAAATTTGTGTCCTTTATGTTATCTAAGTTGCTCGTGATACCAAAGAAATAGAGAAATTTGAATCACAAGTTTTCATATTGTTTCTTAATATATCTCCCCAAATTATTGTGAAATTTGTGAAGAAATTAACCCAAAAACAAGAAAATAATGTAACTTACCGATTTCCTAAATTTTTTTATGTAATTCTTCTTCTCGTGATCGTTTCCTAAATTTTGTGATCAATCTCACCATCTTCAATTGATTTTTTTCCCTTTATCATGTAATTATCCTTTTCTTCTTTGATTATCAACTCTTGATCTCAAAATCATAACTTCTCACTCAAATTTCCTTTTCTCCTTCACGAATTCTCACAATTAGGGCACCAAAATCTTCATATGTAATAATAAAAACTTCGAAGTGTTTGAAAGTTTCAAATAATTTTGCTTTGATCCATGCAAAAACGCATTAATGGTGACAACCATAAATGTGTTACATCCTGACCATCTATCCTACTTTTTCATTTGAATGTGGACCCTCCATGTGGATCAATGTGATTCTTTGCAGTCTTAGGGAGTCTTTTTCACTTTTCCACTATCTTTCAAATGCATAGAAGTTTACACATTTGACTTGAGCACCCATTTTTTGGTATTCATTGAGATCATGACACATGTTGAAATTTTAGAGATAAGGGATATAACATTCCCATTTTAAGACTTTAGAAATAAGGGATTTTTTTAATATTCAAAGTGTTCTATATTATAAATTAACATAATTTAGAACACACATTCCAATTCTAATCCATCTTATATCAGAAAACCATATGCGTTATACATGACTCGGTGAACACCGATATCTCATGTTAACATAGTAATGTGTATACAATGTATACTTGGTTCCTTTACCTTTTTAGGGTACCTATGGGTTCTACTTAAGAGGCCTATCTGAATATTTGTTATCGATATTCATCTGAAATCCCACTTCTTAAACTAGGTGACATAGGACAATGTAACCAACAACTTACGATACTTTGGCCAAAGTTTTTAAACATGTTTATCATGTTTACATTCCTTGACGACATACTCATCAAATGGAATTAAGTCCCTCACCACAGTTTTTATGTTATCTAGAGTGGTCTTCCGACTCTTGTCAGTCCAATCTGATTCAAGATTTCATACTAGAAAAGGGAAACAACATGCACTAGTGTGGAAGGCTAATCATGGTGACGAAGGGTACATAAACACATTCAATCGACGTAATTCAATTGGGTGTTTCTAGTTATCCTAAGTCAATAGGAGTTGACCTCGACACTAGATCATGTTCCTATCCTTGTATAGGATAGAACCAATTTCTAGTATTAATTTTATGTTAATCAAGTTAAAAAATAGAGTGGGGTGTTGAGACATATCAAATTTGTATCATACTATCCGTAATGAACCCCATCATTACAAAGGTACTATATCGTAGTTTATGTGTACACACATCCAACTAAATTTTCCTCATTGCCAAACTAACACACTTTAGATTAAAATTTTATTAGCTTATTAATCACTTCATTAAATATTAATTGCATCAACACTTAAGGATTCAACTAGGTCATCTACTCTATAAGGTTACAAGTTGAAACTGCATGTGAGGTAGGTATGTAGATAAAATATGCTTCCTAACTGATTAATTACATGCTTAAGTTGGTATTAAATGAAACAACTTACATTAAATCATGACAAAATTGATCTTGAAGTTATGATAGTGTTAATTGATTCTTCACTTATTTCAGCCATAGCTTAAATGAGTCCCTTATAAACCTTTATTTTAGACTTCATGGAGATGAAGTCTAAATTCCATTTTAATTCCTTTCCAAGAATTCCTAATTTTTATTAAGGAAATTTTCCTAAGGAAGAACACTTTCAATTATTTACTTACAATATTCATGACACTTTAACAAGATCTTAAGTTATGTCTCTATGATTCATTTTATGGGAAGTATCTTTTTCCCCATATTATGGGCTAATGTCCATTTATAAAATAGATTACATATGTTTAATTACATCAAGAATTTATACACATACATCTATTTAACTCGAACATAGTCCTTTATGTATCGATTGAGGATGCGTATATAAGTGTCAACTTTATAAGTTACATCTCTAATTGAGAAAATAAACCAACTAACATTTCAGATCCCTACCCCAACCATTCCATAACATTTAAGTATATAAATTTCCCTCCTTCATTAGGATAATACTTAACAATACATCCCAATTCATGACAAGAAAGTATTACAATAAAGTATTATTTAGCAATCATCACATCTTTTATTCATCAAGAAGGAGTGATACATTCATTGAATCCAGAAATATTTCAGAGATTATAAAGTGTCAAAACAACAGTAAAAAACTAAATCTTATTACAACTTTATTTTCCAACAAGTACATCTCAAGTAATGAAGCCACATATCATCATAATAAAGATGAAATTTCTTTAGTAAAATAAATGTAACTTCCTATATGTCTTTCTCCTTTCATATTTTATGAAATCCATCTGTAAAATTGTTAGCATGGGTCAGTTCATTTGAACTGAGCATGATAATCACTATAACATTAAAATAGTATGATTTTAACTAATCTGTTATCATAGAAAGAATTTTTTTGTTTATGAAACTTGATTATGAAAGCACAACAATAAAAAAGCAGAAAAAAATTCCATAAAATAATGCAATCCAAGAAGAATAGAGAAGAGATTTAGGTTAATAAATCAACTTAACAACCTTATCTTTTCATCATAAAACTCTTTTCAACATACTGAAAATAAAATAACAAAGTTAAAGAAGAATTAACATTTCATCTTAACTTTACCTTCTCTTTCATGTAACCAATTTAAGTTCCTTCAATCAGCTAGATCTAATTATCAAGAAGAAATATAAGATACATAAAATTATCTTTTAGATTAAATCTACTATTGTACAATAATGAATATTTCCTTCTAGCTAAATATCCTACTATCTTAGACTCATCCTAAAGTCTAAGATGAACATTAATCATAAAAAGTTCTTATTGATAGGTAACGATAACTTAATCATCATAATAATCAAAGTAAGCTCGATTGAAGCATCCTAAAATTCCTGGGTTTAGTTTAGTATTCAATTCAAAGTAGAATCCAAAGATAACAACATACATACCTTATCAATAGTAATTACTTGTTTCTACCAGTCTAATAAAACAAGCTATCTTTCAGTTCTCACAAAAGTTCCACCATCCACTAAAAAATCCAAAAATGACAAGATGGTTTGAGTTCGAATCGAACTAGACAATGTCATTCCCTCTTAACTAATGTTAGAGTTCATCCAAAAGAAAGGATTACAAAAGTAAGTAACATTTCAGAAGTGAAGAGAGAGAGAGAAGTGAAGAGAGAGAGAGAGAGAGAGAGAGAGAGAGGACTTATATCCCATCCTTAATGGACTCTTCAACCAAAACCCGAAGATATCAAGTATCTTAAAGATTCTAACTAGTATATCAATTACAGAGAAAGGAAAATAGTTAAAAATTAAACATATCCGGTTTTCTAACCCCAATGTTGGAACAAATCAAGAAGAGAAACAATAAATCAACAAAACCTCCCTTTAAACAAAATCAATGGAGCATCAAAGTACGATAAGGAGGAAGCCTCAATCATTTCTCATTTCTCATTTCACGACTAATCACTCACTCCAAGCTAACATGCAAAAACAAAAATGGAATAGACCACTTCAAGAGAAGAACATGAATAAATTTGAATGCCCCAAAGAATCAACAAGCTCAACTTGAAGCACATAATGTAACTCAGAGATGGATAACTACAATGATCCAAGAGAAGAACATAACCCCATAACTTATGACAAACAAATAGTTTTCCTTCTTCCACACATAAATTAAACCAACATTCACTTATTCAACTGAATAACGAAGAATCAACCCAACTACTTAGAATCACAACAAAAGAAAGGAAGGTGAGTACTCATACTCAGTTCAAGCTAGTTCTTCAGAAACTATCAATTAACAATCAAGGAGAAGAAATATATCATTTGAACAAATTTCTTTCCTTGAAGTTCAACAATAGCCAATGATTCAGAGAGAGTATTCTCCATACCTATAAAGATCTGCCAAGGTAACCAAAATCCCAGAATGGGTTTATGAAAAATAAGAAGTAAATACAAAAAAATGTTACCTTAAAACTTTTGAAGTCATTCCCTCTTTACAACTTAACCAAACAAGGCTCATCAAATGAGAAAAGAAAACAACAAATTACCCGAAATAAAAGTACTCCAAATCCAACACGAGATGGGTATTAAACTCAAAAAGGGAATATAATTACTAGCCAGTTTGAATAGAATAATGTCTCTATTTTTATTATCAAGAGGACAACCCAAAAAAAGAGTTCACATAAACTGAACAAAGATTTAATGCAAAACCAAGAGTTTCCTTTGAGCTATATTCCTATTGACAACATTAAAGAGGCATGTAAATTAGATTTATAGATTTTTACGAGTCATGTAACTATTAATAGAATTAAAAACTTCCACAAAAGTTTCCAAATCGAGACAGAGAACCACATTGGATTGTTTCAAGGAAAGAAGGTCTGATTTTACAAACAATCTAGCATTATAGTCACAGTTCACATTTCTATATTTTTTTACCAACTATGAAGAACTCAAGCATCCAAAGAAACAAAGAAAAATCCATTTAATCAAGAATGATCAATCATAAAAACAAAACCAGAATATTTCCACAAAAAGCGAGTTGTTTTTATGAAGCACTTAAGTAAAAGCAAAAGACTTAATGGATAGGGCCTATCATGCCTGATAAAGATTATGTCTTAAATTTCTCAGAACAATCTCTAGGAAGACTTAGATTCCCTTCCAAGAAATGCCAACCAACTCCTCAAAACTTCTTCTTCTTATAGTTTTTACAGTGACAATTTTATCTTCTCACACCATGCAAGGATAAACATTCATGCAAGAATTTGAACTAGAGGTTCAAAGTACAAAAACCACATGTAGAGCTTAAGCTTGAAAAAGACCAAATGACTAAAACAAAATTGAAACCCCTCTTCTTTCCATATTCCTCTTTCCTAGGTAATTTTTTGCCATTTCTAAAATATTAAATACCCAACAGGATTGACATTCCTTCCATTTCTCCCACCACCGCCATCTTATGTTTGGAAATGACTAAATTCAAAAATGCATGCAACTAAAACTTTGGCAGAGGTGCCAACTCACCCTCCTTTTCATATTTCATGCATTCACCAATTTTAGCAAGACAAAAGTTTTTAATGTCCACAAATGCCTCATAAACACCTAGAATATGGTGCCACCAACTTTCCCCTTGTATGTCATCCCATAGGTCCTTTTAGGTTAGCCAACATTAGGTTAGGTTCCACATTAGTCTAAGAACTAACTTAGGTCCTAGGTAATGTTTAAAGTTTTAGTCTTAGGTCCTTTAATTATTAACATCCCACATTAACAAAATAACATAGTAACTTAGGATAGGTTACAACTTTAGGATAGGATTACAATCTAAGGAACATAGTTTAATTAGGTTCCTAGTTATAGTAAGAATTGCATCCCACACTTACCAAAGAAGGACCGATTACAATCCTAGATCACTTACAAAGTAGGGGCATCAAATATCATTCGTGACTTCAAGTATAGTAAGAGTTTAGAGATCCTTCGATCTATCTAGATTGTCAATATGACCACAAAGTTATGACTTATAAATTGATCCAAGGTATTGTTGTTCGTAACCAAAAATTATGAAAACTGAAGCACAATTTCAAGTGCATAAAGACTCATGGATTAAAAGTAACAAGTAGTGAATTATTTAGCATAAGAAGAGATGAATTACTTCGTTTTCTATTCAACATAAATATGGTAGGATTGTACCTATTTTAGAAGATAATATGTTATCTACAACAAACATGATTTCAAAGATCATAAGAGTACACCATCTTAAGACAAAAATCACATGTCAATGCTTGTAACTTCCAAAACAAAAGTCATCATATATATCAGCCATATTAGAGGCGTTACATACCTCCTCGTAAAAATCATCATCATCCTAATGATTAACGAGTCCATATTCTTGATAAGAAAAATAATCATAATTATTGTTCATTCATCCATAAATTCACAAACAGAAGCGATTTGAGAATTTCCAATTTTCACAATTTATTACAGCATTAAATATCTATTTCAGTACTAATGAATATAGTACCTGCCCAAAACTTGATAGATTTATTGATAAGTTAAAAACAAAGTCTTTAATTGTTATCAATCAACAAAATTAATTTTGTTCAAATAAATGAGGAAAAATAATTTTCATGTCCTCAAGGTTTTCCCATGTTGCACTTTCTTCATTAAACTGGTCCCATTAACTTTGCATCGACTAATTTCCCGATTTCTCTAATGGGTTCAACCACAATTATTCTTGGGTATTGGACTTACAATCCCAATTTAATACATGTGATAAATTGGAAATGTATTTCTTAAGCAAAGAAATATGGAAAACATCATGCATTTATGACAAAGTAGGGGGTAATGCTAAACAATAATCTATAGGATTGATTACTTCAACAATCTCAAAAGGTCCCACATAACGAGGTGATAGTTTGGCTTCCTTGCCAAAGGTTATAGAACTCTTTTTCAGTTTAACCCACAAAAATACCTTTTCACCAAGTTAAAATTTCTTATCAATCCTTTTCAAATATGCATAATTTTTCTACCTATCTACCGCTTCTATTAAAGGTTCACGAATCATTTTAACTTGTTGTTCCATTTTAGTAAGGATTTCAGGTCTAATTACCTCTCTATCTTTAATGTTATCCCAAATAACTAGGGTTCTTCATTTCCTTCCATACAACGCTTCGAAAGGTGCCATATTTAAAGAGGCATGATATGCATTATTGTAAGCAAATTCAACTAAATGAAGGTATTCTTCCCATTTGTACTATTGATCCATGCAATACATTCATAACATATCTTCCAAAACCTGATTAACTCTTTCAGTTTGACCATTTGTTTCCAGATGGTATGCTGAACTAAAATTCAGTTTAGTTCCTAAGGCTGCATTAAGCATTTTCCAAAATTGAGATGTCATTCTAGGGTCTCTATCTGATATAATCAATTCAGGTACTCCATGTAATCTAAAAATTTCATGCACAAATATTTTTGCTAAAATAGGTGAATCATCCTTAAGATTACCAACAATAAAATGTGCTACTTTTGTCAGTTTATCAACAACTAAAATAACATCATGTTTATTTCTTAACATTGCACCCCTGAACAAAATCCATGCTAATTACCTACCACTTATATTGTGGTATGTTATGAGGATACAATAAACCAATTGGGTGCATATGCTTAGCTTTAACATGCTGACATTCCAAGTAGTGTGTCACAAAATCAATTATGTCTTTCTTCATCCCTTTCCAAAAATATTGTTTTTGTACATCAATAAGCATTTTTGTAGTACCGGGATGTCTGAGTAAGGTGAATTATGAATTTCTTCCATTAAATTTTTCCTTAACTCATTTCCTGAAGGTACATACACCCACTTATCATATCTTGAAATTCCTTCATTATCGAAGTGAAAATCTTTATACCTCATGTCATTCGGATCCACAACAAGGGCTATTTTTACCTTCTTAAAGTAAGAATCAGATTCCATGATACTTTTACCTCATCCTTAAACTGAGTTCTCAAAATTATAAGTGTAGAAATATGTTTCCTATGACTTAGTGCATCTACCACTCTATTTTCTTTTTCTTTTATGTAACTTATGTCAAAATCATATTGTGAAAAAAAATCTAACCATCTTCATTGTCTTGCATTCAGATTTGGCTGAGTGAAAATATACTTCAGCCCAAGATGATCAGTCTTTAATTCAAAAGGTCTTCCTAAAAGATAATGTCTCCATACTTGAAGTGCATGAACTATGGCAGCAAGCTCTAGGTCATGGGGAGCATAATTCAACTCATGTAACTTGAGTTTTCTACTCTCATATGCTATAACATGTTCATTTTACAACATAATACCTCTCGAGTCCTTCTTCGAAAGCATCTATAACTACTGTAAAGTTTCCATTTGGATCAGGTACAACCAAAATAGGTGCATATGTTAATTGATCCTTAAGAGTTTTAAATGTTGATTCACATTTTTCACTCCACACAAATTTATTATCTTTCTTTTGCAATGAAGTTATTGGTGCAATGAATTTTGAAAAATCCTTTACAAACTTCCTATAGTAACCAACAAGACCCATGAAGCTTCTAACTTCATGTACATTCTTAGGTGCAGGCCACTCAGTTATTACAACAATATTTGATGGATCAACTATTATTCCATCCTTACTTATGACATGTCCTAGATAGTGCACTTCCATCTCATAGAAAGAACATTTGGACAACTTACCAAACAATCTTATTTTTCTTAAGATTTCAAGTACTATTTTCAAATGCTCATGATGCTCATCAATGATTTTAGAATATAATCCAAGAATACAAGTACAAACTTGTCCATGTATTCTTACAAGATATTATTCATTAAATTCATAAAATCTACATGTGCATTTGTCAATCCAAAAGGTAAAACCGTAAATTCAAAATGCCGTACCTTGTCCTAAAGGCCATTTGATGAATATCTTTGTCTTTTATTCTTAATCGATGATACCGAACAAAAATATATCTTAAAATATAATGATGCACCACAAATATGATCAAACAGAGCATCAATTCTTGGAATTGGATATATTTTTTGATTTTTGTTTTATTTAACATCCTATAATCAATACACAACCTAAGTGTTCCATCTTTCTTTTTCAAAAAAATTACCAGTGCTCCCCAAGGCAAGACACTCGGTCTTATCAAACCCTTAGACAAAAATTCTTGTAAGAATCGTGCTTTAAGATCTATTAATTCAAGGGTAATCATTCTATATGGTGCATTGGAAATAAGCCCAATTCTTGGTTTAATCTCAATTGTGAAATCAAACTCCCATTTGGGCGGAAGACCGGGTAGTTCTTCTGGAAACACATCGTTGAAATCTCTTAACAACAAATATTTTTCCAAGAAATCACTATCCCCTTTAGTTGTTTCAAATTTTTTACTGCATACAAGGTGCAACCTTTGTTTTTGGCCTTTTTAAGTGTATAGCTGATAATTTTCTAACTAAAATATCTCATTTTATCCCTTGGATGTTTGTTGTTTTCTACAGTCATCAAGACAACTAATAGATTTTTCAAAACAACTCTGGTTTTGATTTATGTTCAGAAAGATAGTTAACACCTATTATGACATCATAAGACCCCAAAGGAGTAACATAAAGATCAAATTCAGTGGAAAAACTAGGCAAGTCTAGGACTTCTCCAAAAATACACTTACTAATAGTATGGACAACATTATTTCCATCATGAACAGTCTAAGATTTTTCCATTATTCCAACTTTTACTTTTATTTTTGAAGCTAATTTACTATAAATAAAGCATTCAGTAGCTCTAGTATCAAAATTATAGTAACATGCATACCAAATAACTTACTTACCACTTCTATAGGTGTAACTTGCTTTTCAACTTGTTTATCACCACTTAGCAACATGTATTTTATGCTACTAATTTTTGTCATCCTTCCTTAGAGGGAAATGATTTGCATAATGATCTTTTCCACAGTTGTAGCAGCCCCTATAGGTCCTCTTTTAGGTTTGAATTTATTTCCAGCCTTAAAATTGTTGTTCTATCCTCCATAGGAATTTTGTCCATTATTATTGTTCTTTACAAAATTATTTCATACATTTGCAACAAGTTTATTTGTTGTTATTTTCTTATTGTTATTAGAAACAAATTTATTTTTGGTACCAAACTTCTTCCATGCCCCCTTTTTGGGTGCAAGAGATGAAGAAGAAGTAGGAATTTTCTTTCTATTTTCTTCCTTATGGTCGAGAAATTACTTTTAATTTTTGTTCCTTCGAATGGATTTTTCTACAACCCCTTCCATGGTGGTTGGGATGTGAACATCTACTTCACCCCTATAATAGGGTTTAATCCCATAATGAATTTTTGTATCCTAAACTTCTCATCAGTTTGATACTGAGGTACGTACTTAAGAAGCTTAGTGAACCTCTCCCAATACTCTGTTACAGTTAACTTTCCTTGAGTTAAGTTCTAAAATTCAGTCATCTTTTGATCATAATAAAGTTTTGGTAACCATTGTTGCCTAAAATAATTCTTAAATTGATCCCAAGTGATGCTTGATTCATCAATGTTTAGTTCAGCCTTATAGTTTTCCCACTAGGAGGATGCCTCATGGGAAAGTTGATAAGCTCCCCACACTACTTTTGTTTCCTCTAAGAAGTTTCTTATTGCAAAGTACTTATCCATTTCACTGAGCTAGTTCTTAGCTCCATCCCCCATTTTGTGCCATCAAACTTTGGTGGACTTATCCTTTTTATTTCATTTGTGAGTTCAGTTGTTAATCTTACCTTTTTATTTTTAGGTTGATTACGTACATTTGCATTAGCATTTGCAGCCTTACTATTGTCAATGACCAAATTTCTAATATTGGCATTGTCCATAAGAGGTGGATTATTGTTGTTACCAACATCTTCCTCCTCATTTCCCATAAATTTTTTTCAAGTACAACTAGACGATCTCTTGTGTCCAACAGGGCAGCAAGGATCTCATCAAGTTTTTGGGTGGTAGCTGCCTCTCCACCTAGAGGTGGGTTGTTTGTAGCATCTCCCCTTGTTCTAACCATTTTCTGTTAAAAAAAAAATTAAGTTTTTATCATATTTATGGACTCAATAGGTCTAAGAGCTACAACCTTCACTCTGATACCAAGATGTAACATTCCCATTTTAAGACTTTAGAAACAAGGGAATTTTTTTATTATATTCAAAATGTTCTCTGTTCTAAATTAACATAATTTAGAACACACATTCCAACGCCAATCGATATTATATCATAAAACCATATGCAATCTGTAAATGACTCGGTGAACACCAATCTCTCATTTCATGACTCAGTATTAAACCAATCTCTCATGTTAACTTAGTAATGTGTATACAACATGTACTTAGTTCCTTTACCTTTTTAGGGTACCCAAGTCTTCTTCTTAAGAGAGCTATCTAAATATTTGTTACTGATATTCATCTGAAATCCCACTTCTTAAACTAGGTGACATAGGACAACACAACTAGCATCTTGTGATACTTTGGCCAAAGTTTTTAACATGTTTATCAGGTTTACATTCTTTGAAGTTATACTCTCCAAATGGAATTAATTCCCTCACCACACTTTTTTTATTATCTAGAGTGGTCTTCCTGACTCTTGTTAATCCATTTTGATTCAAGATTTCATACTAGACAAGGGAAACAACATGCACTAGTGTGGAAGACTACTCGCGGTGACTAAGAGTACATAAAAATACTCAATCGATGTAATTCAATTGGGTGTGTCTAGTTATCCTAAGTCAACATGAGTTGACATCAATACTAGATCATGTTTTTATCCCTGTATAGGTTAGAACCATGCTCCAGTCTTACTTTTATGTCAATCAAGTTAAACAAACAGAGTGGGGTGTTGAGACATATCAATCTGTATCATAGTATCTGTAATGACCCCCGTCATTACAAAGGTACTATACTACAGTTGATGTGTACCAACATCCAACTAATTTTACTCAACTGAACTAACACACTTTAGATTAAAAGTTTATTAACTTATTAATCACTTCATTAAAGATTATTTATAGAAACACTTAAGGATTCAACTAGGTCATCCACTCTATAAGGTTACAAGTTGAAACTGCATGTGAGGTAGGTATGTAGATAAAATCTTCTTCCTAACCAATTAATTACATGCTTAAGTTGGTCTTAAATGAAACAACTTACATTAAATCATAACAAAATTGATCTTTAAGTTATGATAGTGTTAATTGATTCTTCACTTATTTCAGCCCTAGCTTAAATAATTCCCTTATAAACCTTTATTTTAGACTTCATGGAGATGAAGTCTAAATTCCATTTTAATTCCTTTCCAAGCATTCCTAATTTTGATTAAGGAAATATTCCTAAGGAAGAACACTTTTAATTATTTACTTACAATATCCATGACAATTTCACAAGATCTTAAGTTATTTCTCTGTGATTCATTTTGTGGTAAGTATCTTTTTTCCCCATATTATGGGCTAATGTCCATTTATAAAACATATTACATGTGTTTAATTACATCAAGAATTCATACACCTCTATATATTTAACTCAAACATAGTCCTTTTTGTATTGATTGAGGATTTGCATATGAGTGTCACCTTTATAAGTTGAATCTCTAATTGAGAAAATAAACCAACTAACATTTCAGATCCCCACCCCAACGAGTCCATAACATTTGGGTATATAAATTTCCCTCCTTCTGTAGACATCAAAATTGGGTCATACTTCCATTAAAACCCCATCAAATGAATTAACCATATCATACCCATTCATATCCTGTAGTGCACATGTTAATTGAATTAATTATCTTAAGTTAATTAATTAATATCTTCACTTAACCTCCTCACCTAGCTAGCTCACCTACCACCTCACTCAAATGACCCACTCAAACCTCATTAATGACCTAAAACCAAGTCTAAACCCATCCTAATTAATCGGGACTTTGTCTAAACCTAGACTTAACTCCTACTAACAAACCTAAAAAAACTCTTACTTATCCTCCCTGATCTATCTCTCAAGACTCAAACGAATATTGGAGACCACGCCAAAAATAGCAATAATCAGGCTATTTTTGGCCAACCTAGATATTTCCACCTTAACCAATGTCGGTTATATCTCAACCAATGCTAGTCACCTAGCATCACTTTGGTTAGGTTAAATACATTTAAAAATCCTTTTCCTCGATTGGTGATTCAATTCAGGATCTCATATGAATAGAGACTTGGAGCACTCAAAATTTCTGAAGCACTCAAGCAAAGGAAAATATACGGAAGCACTACCAACAACCATTGACATTCATCATCTTCTTCATGATCACAGATTCACATAGAGAAGCACAGAGGTTTAAATTTCCGCGACATGAACATAACTCCTCTTTTCTCCGGATATCCTCCATCACTATCCTCAAGACTCTGTTTTCTCCAAACCTACCTTTTAGTAAGTACCTAACATCTCTTCATTTATGTTTTATTCCAGTAAGATTTATTATTCATCTCAGAATTTATCTTTCTCCACATCCATACACTCCCTTCCTCCTACCAACCTATCACCCTACCATATCTAACCCTTTCACCTAGTTTTATCCTCTTTTAATCATCTCGAGCCTCCAAGGCCATTTTATGACCTTACCCTCACCATTTCCAACATCGTGCAATCACAGAGAGTCTAAAAAATAAGTTTTAAGTCCTTTTAATAATTTTCCTAGCAACACCGATTAGCCAACCAAATTTGGTCATTTTTCCTAACCAACATTGGTCACACAACCGATGTTGGTTACTGTGTCTAGTAAGATAGCTCAGGCCAGCTAGCTAATACCTATTTCCCAATAGACCAGAATCAATTGTAACCTTTACCAGACCCTATCCAGAGCCTCTACCAGACCTACAACCCAATACCATCCCATCACCTGACCCATTTTGACCTCAAAAAATCTTTTGAAAATCCTTTCTTATTGTTTTATACGAGATACCCAAATCATTTCAATTACAATAGGATCTTTATTTCATGTATATTTTGAATAGCATTAATATTGTTATATAAAGTGGATTGTAGACATTAGGAAGCATCACACTTCCCAAATATAGATTCGCTAGGTAGTCCACTCATTATTTTGTTTGTCTCTATCTAGTGGTATTGATTTGCATTACAGGTAGTTCCTCATAGAAAAAAGGGAGCTCTCGCAACCAACTTGGATAAGGAAATTAGAACACATGCATAACCTTCAACCAACATAATAAATAGGTATTCCTCCTTGGCCTTCAACCCTTATGTGTTTCATTAATTTTTAAGAATCCAATGAAACATTTTGGCACGCTCAGTGGGACCCATCTAGGGTTCCTTGCATTTATTCATTCTTAGGGAACTGTTGTATGTTTATTTCTTTTCAAAAGGAAGTTAACATTAAATTATCTCCCTAGAAATCTTCTCTTTCTTCTATTTGTATCAGTGACATTTGTATTTTGGGACTAAAAAGAATCATTCTTTTTCTTCTTGGATTTGCATTAGTGAAATTCATTCTCTTTCCTATTCACTCTTTGTTTACATCGAATATCACATTTCTATTTGGGTTCTAAAATACTTGCCTTTCATACTTCTATGATTGTATTTTTAGATCACATTAAAACTGAGGGCAACCTATAAGTGGAAGCCATGCCTGGCGATGTTGGCATAATTGAATCACAGAGAAATTTCTCTTCTCTCTCTTTTCCAAACTACACAAATATAAATTCACACATCTTCTTAAAACAACACCTTACCGGAAGATGATGTCAATGATCAAACGATAAGAGGATTGTGGTGGGAACCCAACCGGTTTCTCTATCCACTCTTTAACTCGGAGAAAGGACCACCCCCACCAAAATAGAACTTGAAATCACACTTAGATCTTGCCTCTTCATAGGACACTTTTCAAACCAAAAATTATGTTTTGTACACAAATTAGTCTTAAATAACATAAGCTATAACATAAAAATTAACTTATAGGATTTCATGTTTTTCTTAGCTTTTTCTTGAGTTGTGAGGTCACGTTCTTCATTTTCTTCTTCTTTTCACACTCCAACATCATAATTGGTCTATTCCGACTATTTATGAGTGTGTCAGGGTCCATTACTATCATAATCAGGTTTCTAGGTTAATATTCCATTTGAATTAATTCACAAAATCAAATTTTCTTCATTTTTTTCAAATTTCACTTTGGATCGGCATCGGTCGGTGTGACAATCATTAGTTTAAATCATTGTCATTAGTTTACCTAATTGTTATCGATTTCACTTTTTGGTCAATTTTACCAAAAATAACACTCATCACATCTTCTATTCTTTTTGAAGTTCTCAGGACATCATCATACCCCCAAAATTTCAAAATCACAGTCAAATACAACTTCTTTACTTCATTTTCATCAATTTTTTGCCTCATTTGTAAAACTATTGATTTCCCACAGTAACCAGTATCGGTCACCCTAACCATCATCGGTCACCCTGTCACCATCATCGGTTACCCTAACCATCATTGATTCATGTGTTTTGATTTTTAATTAAAACAATGACCAGTTTCACCTCCGAAACCTATTTTTTCTCCATTTTTGTTGTTTTTTTGTTTCACTTACAAAGAGTAGGTTACTTGGTTTTATGCTAACTCACATGGTTTTGACTTATAGCTAAGCTAATGCCCTTGTGTTTCAAGCTAGCCTTCAACTCGCGCTTCTACCTATCGCATCACCATATTCTATCCCATTGACTATAGATCCAACTCAACCCATTTCTATTAATATTGTCGATGAGGAGTTTGCAAGACTCCTTGACCAGAATCCCACTACCCTACAACACTATCTCGCCCACTCATCTACCCAGGACTCATCAGGATAATTGATATATGACATGCTTATTTTTATCCCTCCTTCCCTCACCCCCACTTCCGCATCAGCTACCACTATCTTGGCATTACCTTCATCCACCTTACCACATGTGGTGTCCCAATTAGACCCCATATCCTCTATAACTATTGCACCTATAACATTTTCACACCCATGGTGTTAACTATTCCTTCATCATCTTCCTTGAGCATAGCCCCATCTACACCCTTTACCTCGTATGTACCAGTTGCATCGCAACCACCCATGGTGTCGGCAACCCATACCCCATTCCAAAACCTCGTTCTTTCCATCCCGCAATCCCTACCCCCAATTACCACAAGAGTTGTTACAACTACCCCACCTACTTATACATATCACCAAAAACCCCCAATCTCATCTATTACCTATTCAAGATACCTTCCACCTACATCTATTCCCCCTTTGTATTTCTCATACTTGGCACCATCATATACTGGGATGTCTTCCACATCATAGATTCATCATTAACCTCCTTATACTATAGGGGATGCCCAATCATCACAACCCACCAATGACCTTATTAAAATAATGATGGAAAAGGTGTAAACATTGGAAGCATAAATTTATGGCTGTTGTAACTCCTTAACCTACGATGAAATCTATAATGAGCCCATACATCTATCTCTGTCCCCATTTTCCCATACCATGCACATTGGAAAATGTGAAAATTTAATCGGTTTAACAAGTAAAGAAGACCCGTAGTAACACTTGTAGTCTTTTAAATATAGGTGTTATCTAATCACCCATGATGATGCTTTACTCCTACGAACATTCCCCATGTCCTTAATGGGACCCACGTTAGACTGGTATAGTGGTTTTCCTCGAAATTCCATTTACTCATGTAATCAAGTGGCTCAAGCTTTCTGGACCTTTTTCAATCAATATCATCAAGAAGGTCACTATGACCGAATTGTACTCAACTTGAAAATACGACAATGAGTCTATCGCTGATTTTGTCACTTATTAGAGGAGCCTCATCAACCGGCTAACATTCAATTGCCTCAAACTGAGCTTATAGAGTTGTCCTCTAGATCTTATGCTAGACACATCTCACTAACTCTGTAAGTAAAAACCTTATGTACCTTCGAAGAATCATTTACCATGGCACGAAAACTAGAAATTCATGCCATTGAAGAGAGGAAAATTCAATTATGTAACAAAGTGTTGCATTTAAATCAAATGATGATTCTTCCTTTTCAAAACCCCAAAACAACTATTCAAAAGCCAAAGGATCTGCCAACGCGACCTAGTTTTAAAGGCTAGCCCATCTCATCCCTCTAATCAATAAAAACCTACCTCTAACCTTTCTCACCCAAACTTTTCGGTTCGGATGGGAGAAATGAAAGTACACTCCAATCGGGAGCCTTATTCTTTAGTATTAGAAAAAATTCTTAAGGTCGGAGCCATTGCTCTTCCACCCATAAAACCACATAATAGTTTTAACCCCACTCATCCTAATGTAACATGGTACACAACAAACATGACTATTATAACTATCATCACATAAAATGCCATAGCAATGGTAATTGTATAAACTTCAAGAACATTATCTAGGAAATGTTTGATAATAGAGATCTCATTGTTGAGAACCCAAACTTACCTATAAATCAGAATTTTCATATCTTCAAGAAGTCATTCCCTAACCATAATCCATCATCAAACCAAACTGGTAAACCTTCAACTAATGAAAGTAATGTCCGTGAGGTCCATGTTATATTTAACACCGTACCATCCCTTTCACATTTTCCTCTTATCCCTTTTATCGAGGAGATTCTAGTACGAGCTCCTCTCCAAAAAAATGATCCTACTTCCTCTACTCATTCACCCACAGAGGATTCCCCTTCATCTCCCCCTTCACCCATAGAGGAGTCCACAACTTCTGCCAATGTCGTTTCACCACTTACCTTGCAACCTAATGAACAACCTATGATATTAACTCTCCTACCCATGGGAGAGTCATCTTCACTTTCTTCTCCATCGAAAAAGGAAACTACCTCATCCTAACTATTATCTCCCCTAACCATAGGGGATCCTTTAGATGCACTATTGTCTATTGGGGACAATTCCCCGTTAGTATTCTAGGATCCTTTTGATATGATCTAAGCTCTCTTACCCATAGAGTCTTAAGCTAACTAGTTCCTTGTCTCACAGACATATTTTATGGAGATTTGTACTAGTCCAAAGTCATCTTCTCTCACAAAAATTCCATTTTCATGCTGGTGACCACTTTGATTACATTTATAATTCCATACTTTGGGGACACCTTTGCTACCCGTTTCAACCCAAATGTAAATGTCACTTGCACATACTTGCCATGATCTATCCAAAGGTATTTCAAGGAACCTAATTAACCATGACCATGCCTATTGAAAACACCTCTTCTTCATCACCCTCACCTATATCCAAACCCTTACCAACAACTAAACCTGTTCCTATGCCTAAGAACCTAATTGTATTCACACCTTCCCCTGCATCCATACCCATCACTACCTTTGATGTCATGCCAACATTAAGCCTAGTCCACCCACCGGTCAAGTTAAATTTAGCCATATCTTGGCAAGCTCGCATAAAAACCAATCCTACACTTAAAAGGAAGATCCAACCTTTTAGGCCACACACACCAATTTCACCCACCACGCCTTAGTCACCTTCACCCCTTTCGTCTATCCTAGGGCCTCACCCATCGACCTTGACCAAACAACCACCTATCAAGGAAAATAAAAAGTGTTGAAACCCACCTATTCATCACAATCCTTTATTACACCCCACCTATCAGCACAATGTATACCTTCATTGTTACCCACATCTTTCTTACCACCTATACCCCCACCACTTACAATAACAACATCAGTACCTATGATATTTCCTTCTCTTCAATCCATACCTTCTACCTTACCTCTACCAACAACCTTCATTGCACCTCCTTTATCACCTTGGCTAACTCGTCCTCTGCCACCATCTACTTTCCCCTCTACATCACGTATGCCACCTTCATCTTTACCTAGGAAGGTGCAACATAAATTAACCACTATCCTCCAAGGAGGTAGTTAAGCCTACAACACCTTCTATTTCTATTTCATCTACTACACCTCCACTCAAGAAGGTACACCATACGCCTAAAATAGTACCACCTACGAAACTGGTGGTCAAACCTATCCCATCTCCAATTCCACCTCCTATAGTACCCCACATATCATAATCACCTATAATTCAATTCAGACCCACACTCCCCTCACATTGCGCAATCACAGGGTCTTACACTAACATTATAGATAACGTTTTAGAGACCTTTGTCATCACATTACCACCCCTTACACGTTACGACCCACTCAAGCCCAAACAAGAAGGGTTTGATGATACTAAAATTTGTGCCTAACATCATGTTTTAGGACATGATGTAGAAAATTGTAAGGCTCTAAAAAAATTCTTCTCCAACTTTGTCCTCCCAAACAAATTTTTATGAAGATGATTTTCTAGAGGAAGACCAAGTTCCACCTCCACCTATCACTACAAATCCTTGCCCACTATGTATCCAATGACCTACACAATGACCTCCACAACCCTTTTATCCACCTCAAAAATTTGAGATCAATATGGTCCGTATAAGAGAGATAGCCAAAACCCCACCAAAATACCATTGTTCTCTACTCATTTCACAAGGTTCTTACCCCACACTAGGTATTTGTCCATCATGTTGTTATACTTTTCTTGACACACCTTATCCATCCACCTCTCTTCCTCATATTAACATGATCTAAGTTTGCACTCACACCCGTAAAGAAAAAGGAAAGGAGAAAGCAACCAGCCCATTCGCCAATCTTGTGCCTAACATACCATATCCATTTGTACTTGAAAATCACCATTCAAGGACCCATATATCCTATTTCTTACGCGGTCTCCCATCATATAATGATAAAAAAATTGCATCAATCTCCTCTAAAAATTTCTTTGTATGACCTCGTCCAAACTTTTGAATCCCATTGATGACCCTCATGGAGGTTCTGCAATCCATCGAGATTTTACCTAACAACCTGACACCTGTGGCCTCCATTCTCACCACTCAACATGTAGCTTATCTCACCATTTTATCCCCTTCCTCTACACTCACCATTACTCACCAAGTAGCTGCCCTCAATTTCTTTGACTACGATATTATACCTCTGTAATGAGATGATCTTGATCCTGCCCTTTTCATCTCCATTTATATTGATAATATATGTGTTTAATGTGTTGTGATTGATGGCGGTGACAAAATCAACATCATAGACTCCCACACATACAATCAAATGTGCATCCCTTCAAATTACATCCATAATAACCCAGTTATGCTACATTCATTTAATGACACCATCACTTCCACTCTCAATACCAGCATCCTCCACATACGTGTGGGCCCCGTAATGTTCTCGGAACTATTCAATGTCTTAGAGGGGAGTTCGGTATAACTTTGTTACTTGGCCAACCTTATATTTTTGTCATGGGTTGTGTTCCTTTAACCTTACATCATTGTGTAAAATTTGAACATGAAGGACATAACTATACCATCCCCATTGATCCTTTGCCATTCCAAACTTGTAACATGTTGTACTGACCCAATGATGTCCTTGTACCAATTAAGGCATCTACCACTATTGCCACTTCTCCTTCACCCACAAACCCATCCACCGATGTTGTTGCTACCTTTTCCGCACCTACCTCCTCTATTCCCACTACTGCCATAGCCTTTGTAGCTGACCCATCCACTAACCCATCCACTTCTCAACCGACCAATTCTTCTTCTTCCCAATCACCTAATGATTCATCTATTCCCACTACCCATATACCAACTACTAATCCCTTAGAAGGTGTTTTTCAATGTCTCACTCTAGGGGAGTACCACTGTACAACATCGACACATTCCTTACTCCTCAAGAGTATGGTAACCTTCACCAACATCCTTGTTATGATCACCGTGTAGGAAAGGTTTTATCTTATGGTCCTCCTCACCTTCATACAAACTTAACCTATGAGGGACTTGATACTTCTACCTACTCACCCAAGCCACCTTCCCAAACATGACCATTTTCCTTTGACCTTCAATCTCTCACCAACTATTACTTCGCCCACACTTTCCTCCATCACTGTGCATGGAAGGGATTTGGATTTGGCTTCTATGAACAAGGCCACCATATTGTCATCCCATGTACCACACATAAACATAATGACCACATTGGTATTGTATTTTCTGAACCATCTTCCAAGAAATCTCACGTCAAACTCATTGAGGATGACAAATATTCTTTACCCCATTTACCACCTTTACCACCTTCACCTTACGGAGTCTTTGGATCCATAATCTATTCCTCCTTAATCTTTTGTTTTGATAAACACCATTTCCTTAGGGCCTCTTACTTATCAACGTGATGGCAAGGCTCCCTCCTCTCTTCCCTTCTTGTATCCTAACATGATCGATGATGATACACCTTCTATTAACGTCATTCAATGTCAGGATAATGAGTCTATTCTCACCTATCGGGTGCGGGGATTTTTATATTCATAAGTAGTTACCTTTTGAGACGTAAACCATGTTAAATGAATCAACCATCAAAATCAATATTAACACTTAGGATAACCCATCCATTCTAAAGATAGGCCAATCTTTAGACACTATTGAACAAGAAGATTTTACATCATTTCTCAAAGATCATAACAATGCTTTTGCTTAGTCCTATTCTGATATGCCTAGTATTGACCCAAACATTGTGGTCCACAATATTGTAACTATTCCTAAAGCCAAACCCATAAAACGAAGCTGCGAAAAATACGTCCTCGCATTGCCCTTCTTGTCAAAGAATAACTTTAGTTCTTTCTCTTGGTTTCCTTCATCCTAGCCATTGATTATCCCCAATAGATCTCTAACATCATTCCTATCACAAAAGTGACAGGAGGACTCCACATATGCATGGATTTCCATGACCTTAATTTATCCATCCCTACTGATTACTTTCCTCTACCTAGTGTAGACTAACTAGCTGATCTCACCCCGGCCATGAGATCTTATCACTCATGGATAGATACTTGGGTTATAGCCAAATATTACTCACCCTAGAAGATCAACACAAAATTTCCTTCATCACTCCTTGGGGGACCTTCTGCTATTGAGTCATGCCCTTTAGCCTTAAAAATGTTGGTGCTACATATCAATGGGCTATGACTTATATCTTTTATGACATCATGCATCGCATATTGGGAGATTATGTAGACAACGTTCTTGCCAAATCCAAACATCGAGCTAAACACCTTACAATCCTTAAGGTCATTTTTGACCATCTCATCAAGTATTGTGTTCAACTTCAACCTAAGAAGTGTGTCTTCATTGTCCTCTCAGGAAAACTCCTTGGTTTTATCATTTCTTTACGTGGCATAGAAGTCAATCCTGCTAAAATCAAGGATATTGTCAAAATTCCTCTATGTACTAACCTTCACCAAGCTGTATAGTTTGCAAGGAAATTCTGTCTATTCATTGTTTTATCTCACAACTTTCCAACTGCTGCCACCCCTTTCATCATCTCCTAAAAAAGGATATCTCTTTCAAATGGGATGATGAATGCCACAAATCCTTTGAGGCCTTAAAATAGTACCTCCTCCAACATCCTATACTCATTTCTTTTAAGGATGACCACTCATTTTACCTTTACATTTCTGCTATAGATAATTCCTTGGGATCCATGCTCACTCATTGCGATGAGCAACACAAGGAGCAAGTGGTTTATTATATAAGCCATACACTTTTGGATTATGAAACCTGATATAGTTGTTAGTGTAAAATCATAGCACCCGTGGATGTAAATCAAGTTTCTAAGTTGATGTTCAGGCATCTAGTGTGATTGCACAACATTGAAACCTTCCTCCAAGTGTGGGAATTGCAAGAATGAGAAAGGAATCTCCAGAGAAGGCTGGTTCTGCTCCTAAAGCGCCCGCCACAAGATATTCTAGTGCGAGGCAAGCTAATCTAATCCTAATCTAACCATGCCAAGGAGACAGAGAGAGAGAGAAAAGGGAAAAACAACAAAAGCCTACACTAAAATGGTGATACACCGAGAAAAGGAGAATGTTGAACATCTATCAAAGCGCCATGGGATAAGGAGAGGTGAGCAATGGGAAGGATGGACGGATGCATCACGAGGCCCAAAATAGATTTCACACGAGAAAATGTCCCAAAACTCCATGAACACTACTCCTGGACCCACAATGAACATTCAAACATGCACAAATACCTACAATGAAGAGAGGCAAGAAGAAAACAAGTGAAAAAATGAGCAAGGATGGACAGATGCATCACGAAACACATTTTTGTTGCTTGAAGTTTGCACAGAACATCATTTTAATGGTAAAAGGAAAAAATGCCATTACAGAGAAGGGGAGGAGGTTCAAACTCCATTTTCAACCCTGGAGAAGAAAAGAAGGGAGCGCAGAGTAGAAAAGATGAACCACCTTTTAAAATGAGCCAAATCGGCTTTATACAATGCATGGGTTGAGCCGGAGAGAGAAAACATGAAAAAACATGGGAGCCATTCCTCATTGAATGCGAGATGCATTAAAATAGCATGGGAATCCTTATGCACTCCATGCCCCGACATTTTGACCATACTAAAGAAGAATGCGACCCATTCTGCATTAAAACTAGTTGTTGAAATGTCACTTCTAGCCATTGCCATGCGCCAGAGACGTTTTCTTGATTTTATCTCTCTAAACTGAACCAAAATGCAAGATTGACCCCTGAATCATGTAGAGAATTTTACCAACTTTCCATTGATATAAATAACGTAAAAATCTAAGCTATGGATCGAAAGATATGGCGATCTGAATATTTAGCTAAAAAACATGCCAAAACGGATTTTAAATTTTTTCCCGCGCTCTGCCACTTGGATGACATGTGTCGGGCTCTGATTGGATGAGAAATTCTCTCTCCTTCCCTTTCGTGGGTTTTCCTTTGAAAATTTTGACTTTTTATAACTTTGGAAAAATTTCCATTTTTTCCCCGCACCCCCGCCACTTGGGACACGTGGCGTGATCTGGTTGGAGGATAGGGGTGCGGGGTCATCCTTATCTTTTAATTTTTTGGCCCAAGACTTTTGTAAATTTTTCCTAAGTCTTTCCATGGCTCCGAACTCCCCCACCTTAGGACACGTGTCCTACTTTGATTCGTTGGCGTCTCTTTTGGCTCTTCGCGTCCCTCGCACCCCGACGTCCCAACTGTCCCAAGTCTGCCTGGGCTAGGACTTAGCCGATTTTCTCTGTATTTTGGCACCAAGCTAGCTTTTGCAAATTTTTCACATTTTTAAAACTTGCTTTGGGTTTTCTTCTTGGACAGGAGAGTTAGAAAGAAGCGAGGGGACTCTAGAAACATGATTTTTGCCTTGAATCAATATACTTTCACGGGATTGAATAATCGATGCATGTTATTAAAATTACCCTGGGGGTGAATTTTGGCTAACAGATTTTGGTGACTCAAAGTGGGGTTATCTACCTGCTAGATGAAGAATGGCCGGTATCTGAAGCATCCATTGGGCATGGAGTCATGAGTTGTAACTCGCCAAACTGATTCGAACTTTGAAAACTTCCTCCGAACCGCTTGGAAACCCACTTTGGACATGGAGTTGTTCTCACCAAAATGCCATTGAAATGGACTGTGCAAGAGCAAAACCAGCACCACAAAAATATGTACAAAACTGAAAATCATACATGCTCCAAATGGAACATGCAAAGTGTGCACAAGCACTTCTTCTACTGAAAGCAAACCTACCTACTCTACTTTAACTGGAAGCAAAGGCAAGCTAAACAAACCCTGCAATTGGTTGTGAGAAATAGCTTCCCTTTCTCAAAAGTGGCAGCCATGCAATTGATTTGGAGCCGATCATGGCTATTTGGATGAATGGAAAATCAACAAGAAGCTGGTCTTCCACACAAATCATCAAGGTATCGGTGAAGGAAAATTTAATACCTCTTTTAGTTTCTCGCATTTGGATTGAAGAGGTATGATAGCTGATCCTTGGTACTTTGTAGCTCACCCTCATGCTCAGAAGTAAGCATGGCTGGTTGTGACTTCTCCTTTAGTTCCAATGAAGCCAAATACCTGATTGGGAAAGGTCTGATCCATTGAGTATGCCCATAGCTCTGATTTTCAACTCCAAAATGGAGTCTTCTTGTAGACCCTCCTGAATGGATGATGTGGAAGAAATGGTGAAATTCCTCTTTCCTTTCTCTTCCTCCAATGAAGAACATGAAAGATTTAAATCTTCCAATCTTGATTCCAAAGAGCTGCTATAGAATGCAGGTACATTTGCAAATGAATGCTCTCCTCCATGACAGAAACTCAAGTGTTTGGAATGTGGATGATGAAAGAGAGAATGGTGGAAACTCAACCGGCTCTTCTCCATTAAAATAGTCCTCCAAATCTCGATAGATAAACCGCCTCATGGCTGTCCTACTGCAAATGCTCAACTTCCTCCATGGTGTCTTCTTGATCTCGTAACCGACCACCATGGTTTCTTTCACCCTCCAACATTGAGTTTGAGAGATAAAACTCCTCTTCAAGATACTAGAACTTGAGAGAGGTGAAGTAGAAAGAAGAACTGAAGGTTCTCTTGTAGCCTGCTTTGTGCTCAAAGCCCTTGGATTTGCAATTTTCTCCTCCACAACTAGAATGTGCTCCTTTTCTTTTGGATCTGGAGCAGCTCCTCCTTCCTTCAATGTTTGAAAACAATCTTGCTCTTGATTGAACTCTTCCTCCAGCATGAAGTTTGTCAAGTCAAACTCTTCGATCTGCTACTCTAGAGGACAAGTTGGGGCTGCAAGATCTTCTTCTGAGCTTTCTTCCTTTATGGCTGATTGTGCAACTTGAATTGAATCAGCATTCCCTTCAAATAGAGTGCCAACATGGACACTACTTTCTGAGCAAACTGACTACTGATCTGCTTCTTCTTTTTGCTCTTCTTCTGCTGCCACAAAATCAGTCTTAACCACCATTTGTTCAACCTTAGCCTCTTCTGTAGGTTTAACCATCAAGGGGATCTTTGTCATCCCAAATTTGGCAGCCCAAACCCTCAAGTTGTCTGTCATTTCTTTTCTGTTGGGCTCCTCTTCTTGCTGTCCTTCATGGCCGATTTTTGCAATTTCTTCTTCCCCACATGGAATTGGGAATGCAAGAGGAGGGATGGGTTGTAATTCAACTGATTTTACAATTTTTGTGGTGGTAGAGGAGATGAAACCTCTTGTTTCTTTGGGGGAGAGCGTATTTCTTTTAGCTCTTGTGGAGGGGATGACTGTTTGGAAGGAAAAAGGAAAGAAGAATTGAGGTGTGGTGGAAGACTGAGAGGTGGAGACATGGGATCAACATTTGGGACAGCAGATGGGGAGTTTAGAATTTGCAATTCCAAATGAGATGGTGCGTTGCTTGAGAAATGGGAAGAGAAATACCAGATGATGGTGTAGAACTTACCCATTGACAAGGTTGTTCAACAACAAGTGTATAGGCCTCTATTTCTGTTGTCCATTGTGCAAGTTGGGGCAGCATCTTCATCATGAAGTCCAGCTTCTCCTGAGGGCTGAAGTGTCTTGGAAAAGGGCCTCCCCATGGACAAGGAGTCCTACAACCAATTCGAAAGCTCTCATTTGAGTTGTTGCTCGGGATCGCACCATCTTTACCTCCATCTTTTGGATTTTATCCAATAGACCAGCATCTTGCATCTGATTGTCTTCATTATATGCATACTCTTGTTCTTGGAAAGCTCCATAGCCAAACTGATTTTGGCATTGCTGCTCATATGGGTATGCATGCTAATTCTGAATTTGTTCAAAATGCTGATTTGGAGGATTTAAAAAGCATGTTGGAGGTGGGAAACATTGCTGTTGTTGTTGAAAATGTGAATTCCATGATGGAAATGAAGTCATGATTGCACAACTTCATGGAATGGAAAAGAATGAAAGGGATGGAAAGAAATATGAATGGAAATGGATGGAAAATGGGTCTGCAACTTCATAAATGGGTTCATTGATCAGATGGAGTCGCCAGATGTGTTTGCAAGTGCCTCCAAAGGCTGAAATCTTCACAGAACACACCAACCTACAAAAGATGAAGTGGAAGACCTCTCGGTGTCCCACCAGGGCGTGCAAAACTACTAGTGTAAAATCATAGCACCCTAGATGCAAATCAAGTTTCTAAGTTGATGTTTAGGCATCCAGTGTGATTTCACAACATTGAAACCTTCCTTCAAGTGTGGGACTTGCAAGAATGAGAAAGGAATCTCTAGAGAAGGCTGGTTCCTGCTCCTAAATTGCTCGCCACAAGCTATTCCAGTGTAGGCAAGCTAATATAATCCTAATATAACCATGCCAAGGAGAGAGAGAGAGAGAAAAGTTAAAAACAGCAAAATCCTACACTAAAACGGTGATACACCGAGAAAAGGAGAATGTTGAACATCTATCAAAATTGCCATGGGACAAGGAGAGGTGAGCAATGGGAAGGATGGACAGATGCATCACGGGCCCAAGGATAGATTTCGCATGAGAAAATGTCCCAAAACTCCATGAACACAACTCTAGACCTGCAATGAACATTCAAACGTGCACAAATACCTACAATGAAGAGAGGCAAGAAGAAAACAAGTGAAAAAACGAGCAAGGATGGACAGATGCATCACGAAACATGTTTTTGTTGCTTGAAGTTTGCCTGAGAACATCATTTTAATGGTAAAAGGAAAAAATGCCATTACGAGATAAGGGGAGGAGGTTTGAACTCCATTTTCAACCTAGGAGAAGAAAAGAAGGGAGCACAGAGAAGAAAAGATGAACCACCTTTTAAAATGAGCCAAATCTGGCTTTATACAATGCATGGGTCGAGCCTAAGAGAGAGAAAACGTGAAAAAACATGGGAGCCATTCCTCATTGAATGTAGATGCATTAAAATATCATGGGTGTCCTTACGGACCCATGCCCGACATTTTCGACCATCATCAAGAAGAATGCGACCCATTACGCATTAAAACTAGTTGTTGAAACGTCACTACGGCCATTACCACGCCGAGACATTTTCTTGATTTATCTCTCTAAACTGAACCAAAATTCAATATTGACACTGGAATCATGTAGAGAATTTTACTAGCTTTCCATTGATATAAAGAACGTGAAAATCCGAGCTCTGGATCGAAAGATATGGCGATCTGAAGATTTAGGGAAAAAACAGGCCAAAACGGATTTTGAATTTTTCCCACGCTCTGCCACTTGGATGACATGTGTCGGGCACTGATTGGATGAGAAATTCTCTCTCCTTCCCTTTCCATGGGTTTTCCTTTGAAAATTTTGACTTTTTATAACTTTGGAAAAATTTCCATTTTTTCCCGCGCCCCGCCACTTGGGACACGTGGCGTGATCTGGTTGGAGGACAGGGGCGCAGGTCATCCTTGTCTTTTAATTTTTTGGCCCAAGACTTTTGTCAAATTTTCCTAAGTCTTTCCCTGGCTCTGAACTCCCCCGCCTTAGGACACGTGTCCTGCTCTGATTCGTTGGCGGCTCTTTCGGCTCTTCGCGTCCCTCGTGTCCCTTTGGCTCGGCTGTCCCAAATTGCCTGAGACAAATTTCTCCGAACTGCCCGATTTAGGCTTCCTTGTCCCTCTTTACGGTGTAGACACGTGGTGAGATTCCATTGGCTCTTGGCTCCTTCAGCTTTTCACGTCCCGCGTGTACCTTTGGCTGGATGTCCCAAACGAAAGTCCTCTATTTCAGCCGAACCACCGGTTCACGCCCTCCACGTACTTTTGTCCCAATCTGTCTCGGACCGCTCCGGGACAAATATCTCCGAATCTGCCCAAAATGGATTGACTTGAGCCAAACCTGCAGATCCAGCGTCCTTCGCGTATTTTTGGCCCGAATGTCCTGGACTCGTGAAACAAGACTTAGATAATTTTCTTCATTTTTTCATCCGGTTCGCCCTTTCGCGTCCCGATGTCCCAACCGCTATCATGCGGACCACGGCGGCTTTTCAGCCGATTCACGCCCCGACGTCCCAACTGTCCCAAGTGCTTCCTGGGATAGGACTTAGCTGATTTTCTTTGTATTTTGGCACCAAGCCCGACTTTTGTAATTTTTTCACATTTTTAAAAACTTGCTAGGTTTTCTTCTTGGACAGGAGAGTTAGAAAGAAGCCGAGGGGACCCCAGAAACATGATTTTTGCCTTGAATCAATATACTTTCTTGGGACTGAATAATCTGATGCATGTTATCAAAATTACCCTGGGGGGTGAATTTTGGATAACACCCATTTCAAAAAACTTCTCTTAGCATTATTTTTTGTCACTACTAAACTTCTCCATTACTTACTTAACCAAAAATAATTTGTTGTCACCAATACAAACCCCTTACATTACATGTATGCCAAGCCCTACCAAAATCAACATGATGCATGTTAGATCATGATTCTTGAAGACCTAGATGTCGAATTCACTCATCAAAAATATATCAAAGGCCAAACTATCGTTGACCAACTTGTAGATGCACCTCTCTCTGAAGATTCTTCCTCTAACTTTGATTTCCCAAATGGATACATCGCTACCCTCTCTTTCGATGATACCATTTACCACATGACATTATTCTTTGATGGTTCCAAATTTCAGCATGGGGGTGGTGCTGAATTTTTCCTCATTCCTCTTGACGGTCAACCTATGTTGTTATCTTTCAAACCAGATTTTTAATGTATTGACAAGATCACCAAATATGAAGCACTCGTATTAGGAATTCAAACTACCATTGCCTTAGATGTCAAATTAATTAATATCTTTGGTGACTTTGAACTGGTTGTAAATCAATTCAATGGTATATGCCGATATCATAACGAAATACCTCAAAAGTATAAGCATCACGTGGAAATAATTTTGACTACCTTTGATCGTTATAAACTTCAAACCACTCCACGTTCCACTAAACAATTTACGAGATACCATGGCCTACCTTACTTCTCGTAAACCCGATTCACCCTCGACATGAAAATCCTTGTCACAATACAATGGTTGTAATCAACTTCCTATTTATTTTGAGATGTCAACCTCATCGGAACTATTGACGACCCATGTGACCTTTGGTATAAGCAATTTTATGATTTCCTTTCCCTTTCAATTCTACCTCCAAACCTTACTCACATGGACAACACACATTTCTCAAAGGTGTCTCTCGGTATGTCATCATGGGAGGTGTTATTTATGAATGTGGCTTTGATGGTATCCTCTTGTGATGCTTTAAAAGTTCTAAAATTACCTACACCATTAAGGAATTTCATGATGGAATTTTTGGAGGTCACTTTAGTGGTTTAGTTGTCACTAAACACATTCTTTGCCTAGGCTATTATTAGCTAACCTTAAACCGTGATTTTTGTGATTATGTCAAACATTGTGTGATGTGCTTTGGCAACATGCTAATCTTCATCACATACCTAGTCACACCTTACAGGCACGAGACCTTTGGTCTTTCTCTCAATGGGGTTTGTTGGTGTGTATTATTTTCCACATCATTAGGTGAGTCATCTCACTTAGGTGAGATCGTAGGTCCACGTGTCATTTAGGGGTCATTATGAGATTCTCTTACGCGTCAGTGCGTTAGTAGTGTCATTGCGTCATATGCATCATTGGGAGTTACACTTCTATTTTGGGAATGTAACTCCCCCTCTCTACTCAAGTTGTCATGATTGCAACACTAGGGGTTACTCAACACCTCCTATATGTACACCTCATTTGATCTATGAGATAGAGGAGAGTTTTATGGCTTAACCAGGTTCTACCCATGTTTCAAATCTTTGCATGCACATTTAGTTGATGCTCGCTCCTCTTGAGATCTCTTCACACTGTCATTCGCATGTCTGTTGATGTGCATGTTATCCCTTGTGATCCTCACTTGTGGGTTTTAAACCCTCTTTCATGGTATCAAAGTGGATCTTGTGGATCCGTGCACTCCTTGGCATTTATGTGCGTGTTTTCTAGTTTTGACATGATATTTAGATTCTCATGTGTGTATCGTAATGGATATTCTCGATCATACTCTAATTACACCGATTTTAGGGTGTTTATACCTCTCCTTGGGTTGTTCATGTGTGTAAAGTGGTTGTTCAAGTTTTCGGTGTGTTGGATTCTCTCGCTCATGGTTTCTCGGGCACTTGGTCTTCGAGCTCCATGTTGTGTATTCACCGCGGATCCTCTCAATTATTTTTCGTTCTTGTGTGTTGTTGGATTGGGTGAATTCAGTGGTACGGCTTGTATGTTTGCATTCACAATTCTTTATCTTGCGTTTGGACATTGGTTGCACCGTGCTCTACCTTGGGTCTTCTCATCGGCCCCTACGTGCCTTGGAATCCAACTTGAAGTCAACTTACTCCTTGTGCTTTGGTGACTCGAGTGTTTGTGACTATTGCATTATCCATTGGTGCATCAAATACAAGTGGTGTAACAATCAACTCGAGCTCATTCCTTGGTTAAACATGATCATTTTTTGTTTGTTGCATTGTGCTCATGCCTTGACTCATCTAACTCATGTTTCTGGTCTGCTCGTGTTCCTACCTCCATTGCCCTTGGCCACTCAAGATTGCATTCAACTTAGACTGCGTGCTCTTGCATTGGATTAGCTTGTGCATCATTTTCCTTTCGGTATCCCGATGCTTGGGTGGGCGTTGAAGCCTATTCCTATTGCTACTCCACCATGGAATTTCCTACCCTCTCTACTCGAGTCGTTTCCCATATGTGGTGGATCTTCTGATAGCTCAATGGTTACCCACTTGCCTACAAGCATCTCCCTACTCCACATAATCCACCAAGCTGCTTCAACTTCATACATGTGGCCTTATAATCGACCTACTTCAAAGGCCGACAACCCGCTCCTACACGTGGTCGATTGTTTGGTGGTTTTCTCGTGGACGTGGTTACTTTTTCCACTCCAACTTATAAATCAACTTGGTCAACAACCACATGGATTGACAACATGGGCCCCCATCTCCCTTTTAGAATTGTTTGGAGGTAAAAACAATCCCTATTTTTTTATGTTTTGAGGCAAAAACATTATTTATGGCATTTTGGGCTCTATTTTGCTTGTAATTAAATCCCTTCCTACGTGTGTCGAAGATGGAGGGCAAGTTCGGGGTTTGCAGGAGGCTAATCCCCCTCACAAGAAAAACAAACCTGCCTAAAATTTGATGCCATTTCCAATGAGTACCCACACGACACCCTTTGCACCCATTTCAGGCATTTTTTTAATCAGTTTGCATGTTTATTGGCTTTTTCCATTAGTTGTGGGAATCATAATAATGCCATAAATTTTGACTCGCTACTCATTTTTGAGCACTTATTTAGTCAAAGTTACATGATTTTTTACACATTATGTGATGACATTGTCGCTTTGTGAATGCACTACTTTATAAAGTGCCACATTCTTGGGGGTTGACTAGTACTCTTAGGTTTTCATACATAGACACATTATCGGCCGAGTCCAACGCGTCTTACTTTTGTGCACATTGCACTTTTGATTCTCGCATCATGGAGATTTCTCTTTCTAGACTTAAGCATCATAGGATCACCTTACAACCTCTCGCCACTTCTCACCGGGAGAGGGAACTATTTATCTTGGCATGCTTCTATGGAATGTTACTTCGCCATGAGGGTCTTTTATCCTTCTTGCTTGGGCCAGTTCCTGCACCCATTGATCATCGTCATCTAGAGGAATTTGTTGACACTTGTGACCATGTCTTTGGTCACATGATGATGCATGTCTCTCAATCTCTTTGCTTTCATGTGGAAGACTCAGATCTACCTCACTATGTCCTGGAGTATTCTTCAGTCCCTCTATGGAGACCCTTCACATACTACCACCGTTGTTGCTATCGATGATTTAGTTGTCTCCTCTTCTTCATGTGATGGCGAGTTTCATTAAAATAGAATCACTTGGTTCTACTTTTGATGACAAGGATTATGCACCTAGTTCGATGTTGAGAGTACTACATAGGACTCTTCTCCTCCTTCTCTAACTATTCCAGAGAGTGTTGACACTTCCCACATATCATTAGATATTGAGAAGTCTCCTTCTCATTCTCATACAATAATCACACCCACCTCTTTTCCACTTCCTATGCATTACGAGTCCCCTTTCACTCTTCTACCTTCATTGGATGACTCATACCTATCTCGACATCGTTCTTCTATTTGTTGAGCCCCCTCATTGGGATGAGTATCTGCCTGACCTTAGTTGTCTTTTCACAGAGTACACTTGTGATGTACTACAAGTTCCTCATCCATCTATAGGTATTTCAGAGGAGTTCATCATCTCTATTATTGGGAGTGCCCTTCTGGGACTCTTACCACTTCCACTTTTCGGAGACCTTCATTGATCCACCCTTGCTTGTGGATCCATTTTCTATTATGGGGGATGTTTTGTTGCCTTCACATTAGTTAGACATCCTTTCTATAGGTGTTCACCCTTCATACTCTAATAGTTTTACACTCATGACATTACCTTCAGTTCCTTTGCACTCACTTGCTAGACCTATGTCACACTTTCGTGGACTAGACTCAAAGTTCTTCGTGCTACTACCTTCGGTTTCCTTTGTCGAGTGGGTAGTGTTATCACCGAATCACAGCATCCTCATGATTCCATAAGTGCATATACTTGAACTTACAAAGTGTGATTTGATAACATGGGTACTATCTCCAAGTTGTGGGACTTGCTACTTGAGATAGACCTCCAGAGAAAGCTGGTTCTTGCTCCTAAACTACCTGCCACAATCTACTCTAATGCAGGGGAAACTAACTATTCTAATCTAAATTTCCAAGAGACCAGGGAGAGAGAATGCATGAAATGAAATCCTACACTAAAGCGGTGATACACCAGAAAAGGAGGGTGTGAGAGTAGTCTTCAAATGCGTGAAATACAGAAGCAAAGTGCACACGAGAAGTGGTGATGATAGTTCTCCATAATCTAGCAAAACACATTCACAACAATATTTCAAACATACAAAATGATAATGGATCCCTGCATGAACATAATAATAGACACAATATTCTTGTAATCAAGGTTGAAGGGGCAAGAAGAATGCAAGAAAACACAGCAGGGGAAGATATATCCACAAACTTATATTTTATTGCTTCATGATATGCACAGTTCAATCTATTACAAGATAAGGGCCTGGATCACCATGCAAGGAGTCCACAACAAGGGCCTATAACACATCAGCTTCACAAAGAAATTTTGGCAGAGCTTTGCTACAAAACTACCTCCCTTTACAATGAGCCCAACACTCCAATTTATAGAAAAATGAGAAGGGAAAGAGAAGGGAAAATGGAAATCCTGAAATCTGTCCTTCAACCACTTGTAAGAGGCATTAAATGGAGTAAAATGATTATATATTACTTGCAAAAGGCTCCCCATACTATCCCAGGTGCTGCAGCAGAGAAAGAATGATGACCATGCCTCTTAATTGCACTCCCAACCACCAAATAAAACAACTTTGTTATGAATCCACCATATTTTCTTAAAAATATCGATCAATCTCTCATCAAATCTAGAATATCTTGATTGATGTGTGTCGGGTTTGGAGCCACAATTCCAACGGTACTAATTTTTGTGATTTTTTTGAGAAATGCAAAAGTTATGGCCTTCTAAGTGCGGGCAGCTATTTTGGGTCTAGCAGGCATTTTCTGTCATTTGATGGGAATGAGCATTAACTGACTAGAGCCGAATATGTTTCTTTTAATTAAATATATCTACCCTCATTAAAAATAATAAATCTAGTTTTTGTGGCGTAGAGGACGTTGTGCTCGTTCTAGAAAGTCCAATTTTGTGAAAATCGGAGCTCGGAGTCAAAAGTTATGGCCGTTTGAAGTTCACGGGTCAAACGTTGACTTTTCTTCTTTGCCTTCGGTTGTTTCGGCTTTTCGCGTCCCACGCGTACTTTTGTCCCGGCTGTCCCAGAAAAAAATCCCCGAACCACCGATTCGGGCTTCCTTGTTCCTGTTTGCGGCTTTTTCACCTTTTCGCGTCCCACGCGTCCCTCGCGTACTTTTGTCCCAACTGTCTGCGGACTGCCTGGGACAAATATCTCGAACCGCCCGAAATGGACTGTCTATCGGAAAATCGGCCGATTCGCATCCCACGCATACTTTTGTCCCAGCTATCCCAAAACCACGTGAAACAAAAACTTGACGATTTTCCCTGCTCTCGGCCGTTTCGGCTTTTCACGTCCGCGCGTCCCGACGTCCCAACTGTCCCGCGGACCA
Organism: Taxus wallichiana var. yunnanensis; assembly: GCA_018340775.1. Lineage (NCBI taxonomy): Eukaryota > Viridiplantae > Streptophyta > Pinopsida > Cupressales > Taxaceae > Taxus > Taxus wallichiana. The sequence continues at coordinate 388,947,576 of CM031235.1, read as the reverse complement.
CCTGGGACAAAAATGTCCGACTTAGCCAATTTTCTTTTTTTTCGGCCCCAAGCTTGGTACGATGAACCTTGGTATGACCCGAACTGGTACAACCGAACCCTTAAGACCTGAAATGCCTTAAAATAGTCCTGCAACCTTATTTTTGCATTTTTTCCATTTTTTTCAACTCGTTGGGATTTCTTCTTGGATGGGAGAGTTAGAGAGAAGCCGAGGGGACCCGAAAAACATGATTTTGGGCCTCGAATCAATCTACTTGCTCGGGACTGAATAATTTGATGCATGTTATCAAAATTACCTTGAGGGTGAATTTTAGATAACGGTAGACTTCCAGCACATCATTTCTATCCTTCCTAAGGGTAGGCACACAGTTCGGTGCGGGTGGCTCTTCTTCAATCCAGAGGTAGAGGATCTCGTCATTGACATTATTTTGGGAGACCTCCTAGAGCTGCAGAGTTCAGATCCATCCATGGCATCTTCTGCATCCCTCTCGTCTCCCTCTTCTTCTCTCTTCTTCTTCTTTCCGAGAGATTTCCTCTTTGTACATGGGTACCTTTTTAGGCTTGTCTAGAGCTGGGACCCATATTTGGCATCTTTCTTAGATTAGAGAGTGTTTTGTTCTCTTGTGGTGGATGTTTTTCCCACTGGGTTTTCCTTCACTACTTGGGACTTCTTCTTGTATATGGGTACCTCATTAGGCTTTGTGTCGGGACCCATTTCTCGTTTCTGACTTGCCACCTCATCCTAAGTTATGATGAAGGGGGTGTTGGTGTGTATTATTTTCCACATCATTAGGTGAGTCATCTCACTTAGGTGAGATCGTAGGTCCACGTGTCATTTAGGGGTCATTATGAGATTCTCTTATGCATTAGTGTGTTAGTGTGTCATATGCATAATTGAGAGTTATACTTCTATTCTGGGAATGTAACTCCCCCTATCTACTCGAGTTGTCACGATTATAACACTGGGGGTTACTCAACACCTCCTATATGTACACCCCATTTGATCTATGAGTTAGAAGAGAGTTTTATGGCTTAACCAGGTTTTGCTTATGTTTCAAATCTTTGCATGCACATTTGGTTGATGCTCAATCCTCCCAAGATCTCTTCAAGCTATCGTTCGCACGTCTATTAATGTGCACGTCATCCCTCATGATCTCTTGCTTGCAGGTTTTAAACCCTCTTTCGGGGTTTGGATCTTGTTGGAGAAATAAATCCCCATTATTCACAAAGTGCCATCAATGGATTATTACCACTACTCAATATTACACTAAATGGGTAGAAGTAATACCTCTTATTTCAACAAAAGATGAGAAAATATGTACATTCATCAATCATCACATCATTAGATGCTTTGGTGTTCCACATCATCTCCTCACCGATAATGGAAAACCATTCAAAAACAAAACTCTACGGAAGCTTTGTGACGCCTTTGGAATTCAACTCATTTTTTCTTTGCCTTACTAACCTTAAAAAAATGGCAAGAAGAATCAACCAATAAAACCTTGAACAAAATTCTTATGAAAGTTGTGGATGATATTGGAAAGGATTGGCATATGCATATTCCTTTCACCTTATGGGATTTTCACACTAGTATTCATACATCAACTACTACCACACCTTTCTCTTTTGTCTATGCTACAGAGGCTGTTCTGCCTCTTTAAGTCCAGATTTCATCTCTTCGTATCTCACTTAAAGAGATGCTCAACGATGATATTTTCAAGACTGTTTGGCGTAACTCGAGTTATTAGATGCATGTCAATCACCTTCAAATATACCTATAATGTATCAAATGTGCCTATAAAAATGCGTCCATGAACAAACCTTCCAATTCAAAGCAACCTCGTCATGAAATAAAATCAACATGTAACAAAAGAGGAAAAAAGTAAATGGGGAAAATTTGCTCCTAATTGGCTTGGACCTTATATTGTTACTCATACCTATGGATCAAGTGCTTATCATTTGTCTTCACTTGAAGGTAAACCTAAACTTGAACCCCTCAATGCCTTGCATCTTTGACCATTCTACTATTGAATTAAGTCCTATATCACCTCTTGTCTATTCAACACCCATCCCTTGAGCACCATTCACCTTCCATTCTACCTATTTTAAGGATCAACGACTAAACCAGGATCATGTGATTACCCGTTACCTTTCAACCTTGTCTTCAATATGAGTACCATGGCTCTACTCATGGCATGATTCTCATGGATATTTTTTTATCTTTTTCAAGATGGAATCCCATGGTCATTCATCACTTAAAACCTCTCCATCATAGTTAACCTCGTGTCTTATAGTTTTTCTTCAAAAACAAGAGCCTATTTTTCTCTATAGTCTTGTCCATGACTTAAAATTCCAAAATAAAAACAATTTCAAAAGTAAAATGGGATTCAACTCCTTGAGTCAAACTTCCAAAGCAAAAATATGATTCCCTCAAAAATGACATCTACACTTTTTTTATCTCACTGCTATAAATAGAATGCTCCCTCAAAGAACAACTATATGAAGCTAGCGGTATTGTACTTAATATATCGAAAAAGAAGACTATTCTTACAAAAACTAAAATAAAAATATTTTGAAGCTTCTGCATCAATCGACTTCATGAAGACCTCAAGGACAAAATATACTCATCCCACATAGACTCACCACATCGATCAATATATCAAAAACAAAAACAAAAGAAAAAAGTAAAAGATTAAATTTTTCGTCATGGACTTTCTTATTGTGATCTTGGGTTGCTTGCCAAGTCAGCATGTTGTCTCACACTAGGTTATGCTAAAACTAACCTATTTTCATCTTATCACCTTTTCATCCTAAATCGCTACCCACTCAAGGGATGTACCGCAAATGTGACATTTCATGATCGTGTGACTTTCTTCTATCTTAGAATAGTCCATTATTCAACGCATTTAAGGTCTTACATTCATAAGCCCATCTTAGGTATGACAATATTGTTTTAGTTGTTACAAATTAGGTAACTCTTTTGGTCACCTCTTAGAATGTCATTTCACCACTTACCTTCTGCAACCTAAGGAACAACCTATGGTATTAACTCTCCTACCAATGGGAGAGTCATCTTCACTTTCTTTTCCATCGAAAAAGGAAACTACCTCATCCTAACTATTATGTCCTCTAACCATAGGGGATCCTTTAGATGCACTATTGTCTATTGGGGACAATTCCCCATTAGTATTCCAGGATCCTTTTGATATGATCTCAACTCTCTTACCCATAGAGTCTTAAGCTAACCGGTTCCTTGTCTCATGACATATTTTATGGAGATTTATACTAGGCCAAAGTCATCTTCTCTCACAACAATGCCATTTTCATGCCTAGTCGACCGCTTTGATTACATTAATAATTTCATACTTTGGGGACACCTTCGGCTACCCTTTTCAACCCAAATGTAAATGTCACTTGCACATAATGCCATGATCTATCCAAAGGTATTTCAAGGAACCTAATTAACCATGACCATACTGTTGAAAACACACTGTTCTTCATCACCATCACCTATATCCAAACCCTTACCAACAACTAAACTGTTCCTATGCCTAAGAACCTACTTGTATCAACACCTTCCACCGCATCCATACCCATTACTACCTTTGGTGTCATGCCAACATTGAGCCCATTCCACCCACCTGTCGTCAAGTTAAATTTAGCCACTTGGCAAGCTTGCATAAAAACCAATCCTACACTTAAAAGGAAGATCCAACCTTTTAGGCCACACACACCAATTTCACCCACCACGCCTTTTTCACCTTCACCCCTTTCATCTATTCTAGGGCCTCACCCATCGACCTTGACCAAACAACCACCTATTCAAGGAAAATAAAAGTCTTTGAAACCCCCCATTCAACACAATCCTTTATTACACCCCACCTATCAAAGACAATGTATACCTTCATTGTTACCCACATCTTTCTTACCACCTATACCCCCACCACTTATAGTAACAACGTCAGTACCTATGATATTTCCTCCTCTTCAATCCATACCTTCTACCTTACCTCTACCAACAACCTTCATTGCACCTCCTTTATCACCTTGGCTAACTCGTCCCTCCGCCACCATCTACTTTCCCCTCTACATCACGTATGCCACCTTCATCTTTACCTAGGAAGGTGCAACATAAATTAAAAACCACTATCCTCCGAGGAGGTAGTTAAGCCTACAACACCTTCTATTTCTATTTCATCTACTACACCTCCACTCAAGAAGGTACAACACAAGCCTAAAATAGTACCACCTACGAAACCGGTGGTCAAACCTATCCCATCTCCAATTCCACCTCCTATAGTACCCCACATATCATAATCACCTAAAATTCAATTCGGACCCACACTCCCCTCACATTGCAATCATTGACAGGGTCTTACGCTAACATTATAGATAACATTTTAGACACCTTTGTCATCACATTACCACCCCTTACATGTTACGACCCACTCAAGCCCAAACAAGAAGGGTTTGATGATACTAAAATTTGTGCCTAACATTATGTTCTAGGACATGATGTAGAAAATTGTAAGGCTCTAAAAACCATTCTTCTCCAACTTTGTCCTCCCAAACAAAATTTTTATGAATATGATCTTCTAGAGGATTACCAAGTTCCACCTCCACCTATCACTACACATCCTTGCCCACTACGTATCAAGTGACTGCACAATGACCTCCACAACCCTTTTATCCACCTCAAAAATTTGAGATCAATATGGTCTGTATAAGAGAGCTAGCCAAAACCCCACCAAAATACCAAAGGCGCTCTACTCATTTCACAAGGTTCTTACCCCACACTAGGTATTTATCCATCATGTTGTTATACTTTTCTTGACACACCTCATCCATCCACCTCTCTTCCTCATATTGACATGATCTAAGTTTGCACTCACACTCGAAAGAAAAAGGAATGGAGAAAGCAACTAGCGCATCCACCAATCTTGTGCCCAACATACCATCTCCACTTGTATCTTGAAAATCACCATTCAAGGACCCATATATCCTATTTCTAATGGGGTCGCCCATCATATAATGATAAAAAAACTGCATCAATCTCCTCTAAAAATTTCTTTGTATGACCTCGTCCAAAATTCTGAATCCCATTGATAGACCCTCATGGAGGTTCTCGTAATCCATCGAGATTTTACCTAATAACCCGACACCTATGGCCTCCATTCTCACCACTCAACATGTAGCTTATCTCACCATTTTATCCCCTTCCTCTACACTCACCACTACTCACCAAGTAGCTGCCCTCGGTTTCTTTGACTACGATATTATACCTCCGTAACGAGATGATCTTGATCCCTCCTTTTCATCTCCATTTATATTGATAATATATGTGTTCAACGTGTTATGATTGATGGCGGTGCCAACATCAACATCATATCCTCCCACGCATACAATCAAATGTGCATCCCTTCAAATTACATGCATAATAACCCAGTTATGCTACATTCATTTAATGACACCATCACTTCCACTCTCAGTACCAGCATCCTCCACATTCGTGTGGGCCCCGTAATGTTACGGAACTATTCAATGTCTTATAGGGGAGTTCAAGTATAACCGTTACTTGGCCAACCTTAGATTTGTGTCATGGGTTGTGTTCCTTCAACCTTACATCATTGTGTAAAATTTGAACATGAAGGACATAACTATACCATCCCCACTGACCCTTTGCCATTCAAAACCTGTAACATGTTGTATTGACCTAATGATGTCCTTATACCAATTAAGTCATCTACTACTATTGCAACTTCTCCTTCACCCACAAACCCATCAACCGATGTTGTTGTTGCTACCTTTTCCGCACCTACCTCCTCTATTCCCACTACTGCCATAGCCTTTATAGCTGACCCATCCACTAACCCATCCACTTCTCAACCGACCAATGCTTCTTCTTCCCAATCACCTAATGATTCATCTATTCCCACTACCCATATACTAACTACCAATCCCTTAGAAGGTGTTTTTCAATGTCTCACTCTAGGGGAGTACCACCTGTATAACATCGACACATTCCTTACTCCTCAAGAGTATGGTAACCTTCACCAACATCCTTGTTATGATCACCGTGTAGGAAAGGTTTTATCTTACGGTCATCCTCACCTCGCATACGAACTTAACCTATGAGGGATTTGATACTTCTACCTACTCACCTGAGCCACCTTCCCAAACATGACCATTTTCCTTTGACCTTCAATCTCTCACCAACCATTGCTTCGCCCACACTTTCCTCCATCGCCATGCATGGAAGGGATTTGTATTTGGCTTTTATGAAAAAGGCCACCATATTGTCATCCCATGTACCACACGTAAACACAATGACCACAGTGGTATTGGATTTTCTGAACCATCTTCCAAGAAATCTCACGTCAAACTCATTGAGGATGATAAATATTCTTTATCCCATTTACCACCTTCACCACCTTCACCCACGGAGTCTATGGATCCAGAATCTATTCCTCCTTAATTTTTGTTTTTGATAAACACCATTCCCTTAGGGCCTCTTACTTATCAACGTGATGGCAAGGCTCCCTCCTCTCTTCCCTTCTTGTATCCTAACATGATCGATGATGATACACCTTCTATTACTGTCCTTCAATGTAAGGATAATGAGTCTATTCTCACCTATCGGGTGCGGGGATTTTTATATTCATCGGTAGTTTCCTTTTGAGACGTAAACCATGTTAAATGAATCGAGCATTGAAATCAATATTAACACTTAGGATAACCCCCACATTCTAAAGATAGGCCAATCTTTAGACACTATTTAACAAGAAGCTTTTACCTCATTTCTCCAAGATCATAACAATGATTTTGCTTAGTCCTATGCTGATATGCCTAGTATTGACCCAAACATTATGGTCCAAAATATTTTAACTATTCCTCAAGCCAAACCCATAAAGCGAAGGCTGCAAAAATATTTCCTCGCATTGCCCTTCTTATCAATGGGCTATGACTTATATCTTTTATGATATCATGCATCACATATTGGGAGATTATGTAGATGATGTTCTTGCTAAATCCAAACATCGAGCTAAACACCTTACAGTCCTTTATGTCATTTTGACCATCTCATCAAGTATTGTGTTCAACTTCAACCTAAGAAGTGTGTCTTCATTGTCCTCTCATGCAAACTACTTGGTTTTATCATTTCTTTACGTGGCATAGAAGTCAATCCTACTAAAATCAAGGATATTGTCAAAATTCCTCTATGTACTAACCTTCACCCCTTTGTATAGTTTGCAAGGAAAGTTACTGGTCTATTCATTGTTTTATCTCACAACTTTCCAATTGCTGCCACCCCTTTCATCATATCCTAGAAAAGGATATCTCTTTCAAATGGGATGATGAATGCGACAAATCCTTTGAGGCCTTAAAATAGTACCTCCTCCAACATCCTATACTCATTCCTTTTAAGGATGACCACACATTTACCTTTACATTTCTGCTATAGATAATTCCTTGGGATCCATGCTCACTCATTGTGATGAGCAACACAAGGAGCAAGTGGTTTATTATATAAGCCATACACTTTTGGATTATGAAACCTGATACACCCATGCCAAAAACTCCTCTTAGCATTAGTTTTTGTCACTACTAAACTTCTCCATTACCTACTTAACCAAAAATAATTTTTGTCACCAATACAAACCCCTTACATTACATGTATGCCAAGCCCTACCAAAATCAACATGATGCACGTTGGCTCATGATTCTTGAAGACCTAGATCTCGAATTCACTCATCAAAAATATATCAAAGGCCAAACTATCGTTGACCAACTTGTAGATGCACCTCTCTCTGAAGATTATTCCTCTAACTTTGATTTCCCAGGATGGATACATTGCTACCCTTTCTTTGGATGATACCATTTACCACATGACATTATTCTTTTATGGTTCCAAATTTCAGCATGGGGTGGTGCTGAATTTTTCCTCATTCCTCTCGATGGTGAACCTATTTTGTTATCTTTCAAACCAGATTTTTAATGTATTGACAAGTATCACCAAATATGAAGCACTCGTATTAGGACTTCAAACTACCATTTCCTTAGATGTCAAATTAATTAATATCTTTGGTGACTTTGGCTGGTTGTAAATCAATTCAATGGTATATGCCGATACCATAACGAAATACCTCAAAAGTATAAGCATCACGTGGAAATAATTTTGACTACCTTTGATCGTTATAAACTTCAAACCACTCCACATTCCACTAAACAATTTGAGATACCATGGCCTACCTTACTTCTCGATACTGATTCGCCCTCCGACATGAAAATCCTTGTCACAATACAACGGTTGTAATCAACTTCCTATTTATTTTGAGACGTCGACCTCATGAGAACTATTCAACCTGACCCATGTGACCTTTGGTATAAGCAATTTTATGATTTCCTTTCCCTTTCAATTCTACCTCCAAACCTTACTCACAATGGACAACACACATTTCTCAAAGGTGTCTCTAAGTATGTCATCATGGGAGGTGTTATTTATGAATGTGGCTTTGATGGTATCCTCTTGTGATGCTTTAAAAGTTCTAAAATTACCTACACCATTAAGGAATTTCACGATGGAATTTTTGGAGGTCACTTTAGTGGTTTAGCTATCACTAAACACATTCTTCGCCTAGGCTATTATTAGCTAACCTTAAACCGTGATTTTTGTGATTATGTCAAACACTTTGTGTGATGTCTTTGGCAACATGCTAATCTTTATCACATACCTAGTCACACCTTACAGTTGCACGAGACCTTTGGTCTTTCTCTCAATGGGGTTTGTTGGTGTGTATTATTTTCCACATCATTAGGTGAGTCATCTCACTTAGGTGAGATCGTAGGTCCATGTGTCATTTAGGGGTCATTATGAGATTCTCTTACGCGTCAGTGCGTTAGTGTATCAGTGCGTCATATGCGTCATTGGGAGTTACACTTATATTTTGGGAATGTAACTCCCCCTCTCTACTCAAGTTGTCATGATTGCAACACTAGGGGTTACTCAACACCTCCTATATGTACACCCCATTTGATCTATGAGATAGAGGAGAGTTTTATGGCTTAACCAGGTTCTACCCATGTTTCAAATCTTTGCATGCACATTTAGTTGATGCTCGCTCCTCTTGAGATCTCTTCACGTTGTCATTCACATGTCTGTTGATGTGCATGTTATCCCTTGTGATCCTCACTTGTGGGTTTTAAACCCTCTTTCATGGTATCAGAGTGGATCTTGTGGTTCCGTGCACTCCTTGGCATTTATGTGCGTGTTTTCTAGTTTTTGACATGATATTTAGATTCTCATGCGTGTATCGTAATGGATATTCTGATCATACTCTAATTACACTGATTTTAGGGCATTTATACCTCTCCTTGGGTTGTTCATGTGTTTGAAGTGGTTGTTCAAGTTTCGGTGTGTTGGATTCTCTTGTTCATGGTTTTCTAGGCACTTTGTCTTGGAGCTCCATGTTGTGTATTCACCGTGGATCCTCCGAATTCTCTGTCATTGATGTGTGTTGTTGGATCAGGTGAATTCAGGCTGTAGCTCGTATGTTTGCATTCACGGTTCTTTAGCTTGCATTTGGACATTGGTTGCATCGTGCTCTACCTTAGGTCTGCTCATCGGCCCCTGCGTGCCTTGGAATCCAACTCAAAGTCAATTTACTCCTCGTGCTTTGGTGACTCAAGTGTTTGTGACTATTGCATTATCCATTGGTGCATTATCCTTTGGTGCATCAAATACAAGTGGTGTAACAATCAACTCGAGCTCATTCCTTGGTTAAACGGGATCATTTTTTGTTTGTTGCATTGTGCTCATGCCTTAACTCAGCTAACTCATGTTTCTCAGTCCGCTCATGTTCCTACCTCCCTTTCCCTTGGCCACTAAGTATTACATTCAACTTAGACTACGTTCTTTTGCATTGGATTAGCTTGTGCATCATTTTCCTTTTCGGTATCCCGATTCTTGGGTTGGGGCATTGAAGCCACTTCCTACCGCTACTCCACCATGGAATTTCCTACCCTCTCTACTCAAGTCGTTTCCCATCTATGGCAGATCTTCGATAGCTCAACAGCTTACCCACATGCCTGTAGCATCTCCTAGCTCCACATAATCCACCACCGCTTCAAATTCATACATGTGGCCTTAGAATCAGACATACTTCATCCTGACAACCTGCTCCTACACGTGGCTGACTGTTTGGTGGTTTCTCTGTGGACGTGGTTACTTTTTCCACTCCAACGTATAAATCAACTTGGTCAACAACCACATGGCTTGACAACATGGGCCCCCATCTCCCTTTTAGAATTGTTTGGAGGTAAAAACAATCCTGTTTTTTTATGTTTTGAGGCAAAAACATTATTTATGGCATTTTGGGCTCTATTTTTCTTGTAATTAAATCCCTTCCTGCGTGTGTTGAAGATGGAGGGCAAGGTCCAGGGTTGGTAGGAGGCTAATCCCCCTCACAAGAAAAACAAACCCTGCCTAAAATTTGATGCCATTTCCAATGAGTACCCACACGACACCCTTTGCACCCATTTCAGCCTTTTTAAATCAGTTTTCATGTTTATTGGCTTTTTCCATCAGTTGTGGGAATCGTAATAATGCCATAACTTTTGACTCGCTACTCATTTTTGAGCACTTCTTTAGTCAAAGTTACATGATTTTTGCACATTATGTGATGACATTGTCAATTTTGTGAATGCACTACTTTATAAAGTGCCACATTCTTGGGGTTGACTAGTACTCTTAGGTTTTCACACATAGACACATTATTAGCTGAGTCTGACGTCTTGCTTTTGTGCACCTTGCACTTTTGATTTCACATCATAGAGAGTGCTCTTTCTAGACTTAAGCATTGTAGGATCACCTTACAGCCTCTGCCACTTCTCACTGGGAGAGGGAACTATTTATCTTGGCGTGCTTCCATGGAATGTTACTTCGCCCATGAGGGTCCTTTACCCTTCTTGCTTGGGCTAGTTCCCGCACTCCGCTGATCATCTTCATCTAAAGGAATTTGTTGACACTTGTGACCATTTCTTTGGTCACATGATGATGCATGTCTCTCGATCACTCGGTTTCACGTGGAAGACTCGGATCCACCTCACCGTGTCGGAGAATTCTTTAGTCCCTCTATGGAGACCCTTCACATACTGCCGCCATTGTTGCTACGATGATTGGTTGTCTCCTCTTCTTCATGTGATGACAATTTCATTGACATAGAATCACTTGGTGGATGAGGATTATGCACCTAGTTACGATGTCGAGAGTACTACAGAGGACTCTTCTCCTCCTTCTCTCACTATTCCAGAGAGTGTTGACACTTCCCACATATCATCAGATATCGATAAGTCTCCTTCTCATTCTCATATAGTAATCACACCCACCTCTTTTCCACTTCCTATGTATGAGTCCCCTTTCACTCTTCTACCTTCATTAGATGACTCATACCTATTTGACATCGTTCTTCTGTTTGTTGAGGGATGAGTATATCGCTTCGACCTTAGTTGTCTTTTCACAGAGTACACTTGTGATGCACTACAGGTTCCGCATCCATCTATAGGTATTTCAGAGGAGTTCATCATCTCTATTGTTGGGAGTGCCCCTTCTGGGACTCTTACCACTTCCACTTTTCCGGAGACCTTCATTGATCCACCCTTGCTTGTGGATCCATTTTCTATTATGGGGGATGTTTTGTTGCCTTCACATTAGTTAGACATCCTTTCTACAGGTGTTCACCCTTCATACTCTAATAGTTTTGCACTCATGACATTACCTTTAGTTCCTTTGCACTCACTTGCTAGACCTATGTCACACTTTCATGGACCAGACTCAGAGTTCTTCATGCTATTGCCTTGATTTCCTTTGTGGAGTGGGTAGAATTTCAGCACATCATTTCTATCCTTCCTAAGGGTAGGCACATAGTTCGGTGTGGGTGGTTATTATTCAATCCATAGGTAGAGGATCTTGTCATTGACATTATTTTGGGTGACCTCCTAGAGCTGCAGAGTTCAGATCCATCCATGGCATCTTCTACATCCCTCTCGTCTCCCTCTTCTTCTCTCTTCTTCTTATTTTGAGAGATTTCCTCTTTGTACATGGGTACCTTTTTAGGCTTGTCTAGATTTGGCACCCATATTTGGCATTTTTCTTAGATTAGAGAGTGGTTTTTTCTCTTGTGGTTGATGTTTTTCCCACTGGGTTTTCCTTCTTTGCTTGGGACTTCTTCTTGTATATGGGTACCTCATTAGGCTTTGTGCCGAGACCCATTTCTCATTTCTAACTTGCCACCTCATCCTAAGTTACGATGAAATGGGTGTTGGTGTGTATTATTTTCCACATCATTACGTGAGTCATCTCACTTAGGTGAGATCGTAGGTCCACATGTCATTTAGGGGTCATTATGAGATTCTCTTATGCATCGGTGCGTTAGTGTGTCATATGCATAATTGAGAGTTACACTTTTTTTTTTGGGAGTGTAACTCCCCCTCTCTACTCGAGTTGTCATTATTGTAACTTTGGGGTTACTAAACACCTCCTATATGTACACCCCATTTGATCTATGAGTTAGAGGAGAGTTTTATGGCTTAACCAATTTTTTCCTATGTTTCAATCTTTGAATGCACATTTGGTTGATGCTCAATCCTCCCAAGATCTCTTCAAGCTATCGTTCGCACGTTTGTTGATGTGCACGTCATCCCTCATGATCCTCACTTGCAGGTTTTAAACCCTCTTTCGGGGTTTGGATCTTGTTGGAGAAATCAATCCCCATTATTCACAAAGTGCCATCAATGGATTATTACCACTCTTTGAATATTACACTAAATGGGTAGAAGTAATACCTCTTATTTCAACAAAAGATGAGAAAATATGTACATTCATCAATCATCACATCATTAGATGCTTTGGTGTTCCACATCATCTCATCACTGATAATGGAAAACAGTTCAAAAACAAAACTCTACGGAAGCTTTGTGATGCCTTTGGAATTCAACTCAGTTTTTCTTCACCCTACTACCCTAAAAAAATGGCCAAGAAGAATCAACCAATAAAACCTTGAACAAAATTCTTATGAAAGTTGTGGATGATATTGGAAAGGATTGGCATACGCATATTCCTTTTTCCTTATGGGATTATCGCACTAGTATTCGTACATCAACTACTACCACACCTTTCTCTTTCGTCTACGCTACGGAGGAGGTTTCGCCTCTTTAAGTCCAGATTTCATCTCTTCGTATCTCACTTAAAGAGATGCTCAACGATGATATTTTCCAAGACCGTTTGGCATAACTCAAGTTATTAGATGCATGTCAATCACCTTCAAATATACCTAAAACGTATCAAATGTGCCTATGAAAAATGCATCCATGAACAAACCTTCCAATTCGGTGACCTCGTCTTGAAATAAAATCAACATGTAACAAAAGAGGAAAAAAGTAAATGGGGAAAATTTTCTCCTAATTGGCTTGGACCTTATATTGTTACTCATACCTATGGATCAAGTGCTTATCATTTGTCTTCACTTGAAGGTAAACCTAAACTTGAACCCCTCAATGCCTTGCATCTTTGACCATTCTACTATTGAATTAATTCCTATATCACCTCTTGTCTATTCAACACCCATCCCTTGAGCACCATTCACCTTCCATTCTATCTATTTTAAGGATCAACAACTAAACCAGGATCATGTGATTACCCGTTACCTTTAAACCTTGTCTTCAATATGAGTACCATGGCTCTACTCATGTCATGATTTTCAAGGATAATTTTTTATCTTTTTCAAGATGGAATCCCATGGTAATTCATCACTTAAAACCTTTCTATCATATTTAAACTCTGTGTCTTATAGTTTTTTCTTCAATAACACGAGCCTATTTTTCTCTATAGTCTTGTCCATGACTTAAAATTCCAAAATAAAAACAATTTCAAAAGTAAAATGGGATTCAACTCCTTGAGTCAAAATTCCAGCAAAAATATGACTCCCTCAAAAAGGACATCTACACTTTTTATCTCACTGCTATAAATAGAATGCTCCCTCAAAGGACAACTATATGAAGCTAGCGGTATTGTACTTAGTCTATCATCAAAAGAAGACTATTCTTACAAAAACTAAAATAAAAATATTTTGAAGCTTCCGCATCGATCAACTTCATGAAGACCTCAAGGAGAAAATATACTCATCCCACATAGACTCCCCACATCGATCAGTCTATCAAAAACAAAAACAAAATCAAAAGCAAAGATTAAATTTTTCGTCATGGACTTGCCTATTGTGATCTTGGGTCGCTTGCCAAGTCAGCATGTTTTCTCACACTAGGTTATGCTAAAACTAACCTATTTTTATCTTATCACCTTTTCATCCTAAATCCCTACCCACTCAAGGGATGTACCGCAAATGTGACATTTCGCAATCGTGTGACTTTCTTCTATCTTAGAATAGTCCATTATTCAACGCATTTAAGGTCTTACATTCATAAGCCCATCTTAGGTATGACAATATTGTTTTGGTTCTTACAAATTAGGTAACTCTTTTGGTCACCTCTTACCCTTCACCTTTTTCATTACTCGTTGATTATCCTATACAGGACCAAGCCTTCGACACCTCAATTTAACCACACCTCAATGACCTCAATTCACCTCTACCTTCATGACCTAGACTCAATCATGCCTAAGTGACCTAAAATCAACCATACCTAACTGACCTAGACTCAACCATGCCTAAAACCTACCAACCCATACCTCTACCTTGTCACATTTTCCCTAGATTACGAGAGAAATACATCGGCTTGAGGCCCCTGTTTCGTTGGGGATATGTAGGAAGAACTTTGAGGCATGGGGCCCTTGAAGGTTAGCTCATCCATTCTTTAACCTAACCAATTTCGCCCCACTTTTTAAATTAAATTCTACCATTAGTTAGTTTCCATCTTCTACATTACTTGGAAATTAAACAAACATACAAGTATATAATCATGTATACTTACCTATTTCTTACAACATCATACCATACATATTCATCATCATTTATTTTTTCATGTTACCAATAACTTGGAAATTAAATAAAAACAAAAACCTAACTCCACCATGCCTAACTGACCTAGACTCAACCATGTCTAACTCACCTAGACCCCACCATGCCTAAATGACCTAAACTCAACCATGCCTAATTACCTAAACTCAACCATGCCTAACTGACCTCGACTCAATCATGCCTATACCTAACTCCACCATGCTTAACTAACCTAACTTAAACACACATATACCTGACTCTATCATGCCTACATGACCTCGACTCAATCATGCCTAATTTACCTATTTTCCATCACATACACAATAAAAAAAAAAATTCAAATGCAAGTCTATTATCCATACCATAAATATCATCATTTATAACAATGAGAAAGTATGTGTATTAATACAAATATACAATGATATAAATAAATACTCAAAGTATCTCAAGACCCTCATATACTTCTTCACTATCTTTAGAATACAGGCTGGTATAAAATAAAAATATCAAAAACCCTCATATAAATCCTCACTATCTTTCACACACAGCCGATATAAAATCAAAAAAAAAAACCCTCATATACACCCTCATTATCATTGGCATGCATGATGATATATACCAAAAATCAATACCACATGATATCCATGTCAGTCTCATCTATCTCCTCCTCCTCTCCTCTAATCCAACAACCTACCTACATATCTCCATGTAGCATGGGTATCACCTAAAATCTTCCCGCGCCTCTCACTTGAGACCGACCTATGTGAACTTATAGCCTTGCCTTAACCCTTCCTCTAGGATCATCAGCCCCATGTGCTCTTAGAACTATGAGTGTAGGATCTCGTCCTCTCACTCATTTCCTGTTGTGCCATATACTCAACATAGGAAGGGAAATTCTATCTTGGCACTCACCGGATGATCCTAGTAGTATCGTGGCTTGTTCGGGAATCCCTAAACCTCAACATTGACACTGTCTAAGGTGGTGCCATATGTCTCACAACAACCTATGAGCTTTTATCCGCTAACGCCAGCCTCGGACCCTATACCGGTGAGCCCTATCCTCCTCTCTATACCATGGGACCCTATCTTGCTACAAATTCTGTAGTGTGGGACCATGTCCCCGAGTCTGCATGGAGGTGGTGCATTACAACTTGAGAATGTGTAGTGGCCAATTTTCCCTAAAACCTACCACCGCACTGTAAGGTGACTACTTGTGCAGTGTTAGTACCTATGCTACCTATGCCTATAAAGCAACCACAGAGCGATAAAATGGAAATATTTTCCTATGACCCAATAAGATACCCCCGTAAAGCTGTAATCTTGCCCTAAAGGGAAGCCACCGACCCTATAAGATATCCCTCTACACTATGATGGTGGATAAGTCTAGATTCTCTAGCCTCGGTGGTGCTTCTTGTAGCTTTGCCACCCACCACTTCCTATATCTATCGGTGACCCCAACATCATCGATCCACCTATCCACTTCCTACTCCTCCTACCTTTTTGGCACACTCGGTCATGGTGGAGACATAGGTCTCTCCATGTCATACCTCTTGTAATATGGGAAAGGTGGAAGCATGTACTGCAACAACCTAAAATTCCATCTAACCCTATTAACAAGTATCATCTCATGCTCATTGGCACAACACCCTTGAATCTACCTCAACAACTACAATTCCTTTAATTCCTTCATCATGTCCCTATATGAGGGATAGCCAACATATGGCCTCCAAACAATATTAACTCCCGAGAGTCCATCTAGCAGTGATCTCTGTAATATGAAACATCATGTGTGGCCCTAGCCACCTCTTTCATTGCCCCACAACCGGTACCCATCATCTATATCCGACTCGACCAAGCCACCCCCAAACCAATCATGTCAGGGAAAACCAACTAGACATACACATACGATGTTCTCGTATGCCCAATAATGTAGAAGAAAGGTGCCACATAAAATGAACTACTGTAATCTCCTATAGGCCCATAGCTCCCTATAGAGCTACACCAGGAAAGTAGGTGCCCATGTAAAATAGGTTTGCTCCTCCATCATATCATATAGCACTCTCGTCAATGCTCATGGGAATATCCCACCCTCGGCATCTGGTAAGGAGAAACAACATATCACCTCCATCATCAAAAAAACTAACCTCATCTCCTGAGGATGGGCCATATACATGTCTCCATAGCTAAGGCTTGCACTATGGTACCTCATCTTGCCCATCACCTCCCCAAACACAACCACTATAGGCTCCATTGATGCCTCTAAAGAAATAGAATACACTCACTCACCAAAAATTAGTAGCCACAAGATCTTGTATACATCCTCTAGGGTGACAGTAATCTCACCCATCGGTAAATGAAAAGTGTTGGTCGTTGAATCCCATCTATTGATGAGTGCGACCATCAAACTAGGATCTCGGGCTATATGCCTATAGCACCGAGATACCAATCAAGTAAAACATTTGTCATATGCTCCCACTCCTCTAAAAATATTTTGTGAGAATCGAATCGAAACGAGGCACCACGAAGTAGTTGCACTCCAATGGAATCGTGAAAGCTCCAATGATATAAAGAAGGAAAAAATGATCGAGAATGGAAGAACTTGCTCAAATGTAAACAAAGCTTGCATAGAGGAAAGATAGTGGAGTGTCTTGGCATGCTCATAAATGAATAGAAAAGGGGTACATATAGGGTGCTGAGTAACCCTAGTGCATGACACATATGAAACCCTAAACCTAACCCTAAACCTAACCCATGTGAGATGACCCTCCAACATGAGAGGAGGACACATAGGATAACTCACACTAACACCCCCCCTTCATTGAAGCTGGGGTAGCGGCTGTGATGAGTCAGACGGAAGAGGAAGACACTCCTAAACAACTAAGAAAGATGTGTCAATGGGGCCTGAGAAACTAAAGGCCTGATAAGGTGCCCATATACAAACACAATCTTCCTAGAAGAAGAAGAAGAAAAGAAGGACTAAATAGCCCTAAGAAGATGGGTAGCTGCAGAAGACCTCACCCCAAGAAGAGACCGTAAGTGAAGAAACTTCATCTCAGTGAAAGGCTTGGTGAATAAGTCTACAATCTGATCAGCTGTCTGAATGTACTGAATGTCGATGATACCATCATGAATAAGCTCCCGTATGAAGTGCATATGGATCTCAATGTGCTTCGTCGCTGATGCTGAACTGGATTTCTATAAATAGAGATAGTGCTTGTGTTATCATAGTAGATAATGTTATGCCATCAAAAGTGGATGCCAAACTCGTCGTAATACCCTATAGCTAAATAGCTTCGTGGAAGCGTTGATCGCTCCTCTCGTATTCTACCTCGTAGATGATATCACAATTGCATTCTTCTTCTTGCTATACCAACTAATAGGACCCAAACTAAGAGAGAAATCAGAGCTTAAGTAGATTTCTGATGATCTAAGTCACCGGCCCAATCAAAATATGTGAACCCAATCAAGTCAATATCAACCCCTCCATGATAGTGTATGCCATCAACATAAGTGCCACGAACATAATGAAGGATCCATTTAGCTACTTTTTAATGCATCTCATGTGGCTCCTACATGAATCTAGACATGATCCCAACAACATATGATAAATCCGGTCGAGTGTGAGTCAAGTAGATCAAGCTCCCAACTAACTATCGGTAAAGAGTACCATCAACCAAGGGAGTAGAGCAATCTAAAACCAACTTAACCCCGAAAAGAAAAGGAGTAGGAGAAGACTTACAATCAGACATTTGAAACCGAGCTAGCAAATCAAGAGCATACTTAGGTTGCAAAATCAAGATTCCCGAGTTAGATTGTGAAATCTGGATCCCAAGGAAGTAATGAAGCAGACCTAAGTTAGTCATGGAAAACTTGTTGGCTAAGGTGATCTTCACATAATCAATAATAGAGGAAGAGCTGCCTGTGATCAACAAGTCATCAACATATAGAACAAGAATGAGTATGGAGTCATCTTTCTGTAGAATATAAACATTTGGATCAGAGTGACACCTAGTAAAACCTGATGTAAGTAAGAAGGAGTCCATCTTGGCATACCAAGCCCGAGGGGCTTGTTTAAGGCCATAAAGAGACTTCTTTAACTTACAAACGAGGGAGGAATCTTGGACATAACTCGGAGGTTGTTCCATATAGATCTCTTCCTCTAGGTCACCATGAAGGAAGGCACTCTTAACGTCCATTTGATGGACTTTCCATCTATTTGTTGCGGAAATGGCTAGGGTCAGTCGAATAGAAGTCATCTTTGCAACCGGAGCAAAGGTTTCTGTATAATCAACCCCAGCTATCTAGGAGAAACCCTTAGCTACTAATCACACTTTAAAATTTTTGATGTCTCCATCTACTCCATACTTTGTTCGGAACACCCACTTACACCGAACGATTTTTCTTCCTTTTGGAAGAGTGGTGAGATCCCAAGTATCGTTCTTCATGAGAGAGGAATACTCCTCATCCATGGCAGAATCCCACTCAAGAATACCAGAAGCCTCCTAGAAAGACTGTGGATTAGAAGTAGAGGTGAAGAAAGAGTGGGGTCTAATGAAATATGAGTGAGTATGTCTCATATCTAAAGTATCTCCAAATAAATCTCCAACACTTTGTAAAGTTTTCCTGGCCCAAAGGGGACCAGGCTCAGAGTCGAAAGATTCTTCACTTGAGTGAGAAGGGACATAGTCCTCATCATCACTACTGTCAGAATCAGAAGACTCAAAGGTCTGATGGTCGGGAGGATCTCGGAAGAGGAGCACGCTCAACAGTATCATCATCTGATGATTCAGAATCCGAATCAATAAGCTGAAGAACCTCAATAGTTGGAGAAGTAGAAGTCGAAGAAGACTCATCAAACCTAACACTTCTATCAATATATAGCTCATGAGAAGTAGAATTCATCAATCAATATCCCTTCACGCCATTAGGATACCCTACAAAGATACAAGGTTTGGATTGGGGTTCTAAGGCCTTGCGTTTCTTCTTGGGAATCCGAGCCATAGCCTTGGATCCGAAGACTCGAAAGTGCTCAAAATTAGGCTTGCATCCAAACCATGCTTCAAAGGGTCTCATCCCTTTTACTGCCTTGTGTAGAACATGGTTCTGAATGTAATTTGCACAATTCACTGCTTCGGCCCAATAACACAGAGGAAGAGACTTTGAGTGAATCATACAAGTGGCCATCTCCTTCAGAGTACAGTTCTTTCTTTCTGTGACTCCATTCTGTGAAGGGCCATAAGCAACTATATGTTGCAAAGAGATCCCTTCAGGAAGTATAGAAACCCATGAACCTATTGTTTACATATTCACCTCCATTGTTGGTTGAGAGAACCTTGATAGACCGTTCTCGCTTGTTTCTAAAGCCAAGAGCCTTAAAGTCCTGAAAATGTTCAAAGACTTTGACTCAAGCTTAAGAAAATATGCCCAAGTATATTGTGAATAGTCATCAATGAAGGTTAGCACATAAAGAGCTCTAGTAAATGAAGGAGAAGGAAATGGACCAGAAACATCACTGTGAACAAGATCCAAGGGACGAGTGGCTCTCCAGGATTTTCCTTTGTCAAAGTTCTTTTCAAGATTCTTTCCAAGGGTACAACCCTCACAAAGACCCTTAGAAAACTTGATGCGAGGCAACCCATTGACCATTTCATTTTGACTCAATTGTTTAAGGTAGCGATAGTTTAGATGTCCAAAATGCTCATGCCATAGCTTACTAACCTCATTTGCATGAGTGAGCAAGGAAGTGGGCGTAGAATTAAAAGTAAAGTGGGAGAAGGTGTACAATCGTGAATGGTGATCTCCTTTTCCCTCAGCCACTGTAGCATCATTTTTAAGCTCACGAATAATCACCTAGTTGGGACCAAATTCCACTCGCATTCCTTCACCAAGGTGAGTAATTTGGTAAATTGATAGGAGATTGGTAGAGAGATTAGGAACACTCAACACTTGGTTAAATGTTCTCCCATCCATCTCTACCGATCCACTACCGAAAACTGACACTGTCGTGTCATTACCCATCATGATTTGGGACATTCCACAAGGTTCGATGTTGGAAAACTTAACATGCGAAGAACCCATGTGGTGCAAGGCACTAAAATCTATAATCCATGTCGATGAAGGAGCAACTTTGGCTACAAGGGCCTTTCCTTTCTTCTTATCATTTCTAGCACCTTTTGCAGCAGAAGACTCGGCCTTTGGAGCACTTTGTTTTATTGATTTTGGAACACTTATTTTATTTTCTCAAGTAAATAAGATAAGTGATCAATATATTTCTTAAAACAAAGTGTTGCTCTTCGTGACTAGTCTTCTTCAGAACAGAACACAAATACTTGCTTTTCTGTGCTCTAGGCTCAGAAGTCGAAGTGTTTGTGTCATTTTTAGGTTTGATCTTGGTTTCTTTCTTAGGTTGATCCTTAGTTTCTTTCTTCTTTTCAGTATTCTTTCCCTTGCTAGTACTTGCTACAAGGGCATGTGACTTGGACTTGAGAGACCCCATTTGAATGAGTTTGTCCTATTCTTGAATGAGTTGGGACAAAAAACAATCAAAGGAGGGCATCATCCAAGTATCACCCAAAGCAGCTTTTGTAGCATAGAAAGTTGACACGAAGACAGAATATTTGGGACCTAGCTTAGAGAGAATTGACAAGATCAGTTGAGAATCTTTCTTTTCTACTTGACATCCTTTTAACAATAATCTAATGTGGACAAATTTTGAGAAGAAGGCTTGTAGGTTTTCAAAGTCACTAGGATTTAACCCTAGTAGTTCGTTTTCCAACTCATGCGCTCTCATGTCATCTAGTTGTCCAAAAATTGCATCCAGCATTTTCCATGTAGATGTAGGTGTTTCAAATGCCTCAATGTGGAAGAGCAAGTTAGGAGAAATAGACATGCAAAGAAGACCTAAAGCTTCATCACTACGGTTTAACCACTTAGATTTTTCAAGTTCATCGTCTGGTTCAGTCTCAGTTCCCATGGTGATGCGGTATAACCCTTTACCCCTTAGTTTCATTATTATTTTCAATCTCCATTCAAAAAATTTGAATGGCGTAAGAAAAGGAATTGAAAGTGCATCCATAGTGAGAGAGAGAGAAAGAAATGCAGAAAAGAAACACAACCACCAGGACAATAACAACCCCTTGCTTTTGGCACTTTATAGTTGAGTGCATTGATTACAATCAGGTCCGTGCATGTGGTTTGAAACACTTGGTAACTCTTTTTGCAATTAGTGTAATAACACGCAAGAGAGGAGACCACAATAGTGTTTCGTAGAGCACAATAAAAGAGGAACACCGTAAACAAGCACAAGCAAAAAATAAAAAGGAGGTGAAAGATAACCCTGGTGGTGAGAAAAAGTGTCTCACATCACATGAAAGAATCCCTTTGTTGTAAGACTGTGGCAGATGCACTCACAAGTCCACGAAAAAAAGGAATGGAACAAAGCTCAAAAGAATGAGCTGAATTAAGCAAAACAAAGACATCCCCGAATGCGGCACTTTATAAAATTAGTGAATTTACAAAGATAATGATCCCATAATCTAGAGTGTGAAAAAACATGTAACTTTGACTAAAGAAGTGCTCAAAACTCGAGCAATGAGTCAAAAGTTATAGCAAAAACCAATTCCCGCAATTTGATGAGAAAAAGCCAATAAGCCTGCAAACGGATTAAAAAAATACCCTAAACACATGAAAAGGGTGTCATATGTATGCTCGTTGGAAATGGCATAGAATTTGAGATAGGGTTTGTTTGTATTGTGAGGGGGGATTAGCCACCTGCCAATCTCGGACCTCACCCTTCGTCTTCGACACTCGATAGAAGGTTAGAAATACAACAAGCCAACAAACCAAATTTTATAATGCCAAAGAAATATAGTTTAAATAAGGTGAAATTAAATTAGATCTAATGTAATTAAATCTAATGAATGTTGAAAAAGGCTTTAATTAAGCAAATCACTAAAAAGCACTTTTTTGAATATTTTCTAAAACTTTCAAGTTTTAGAAAGAATGCGTTTTAAGAGAAGATTTTTAAATAATTTTTAAAAATAAATAATGATGGAAGAAATTTTATAAAGTTTGTGAGAATTGAATCAGAAACGAGGCACCACGAAGTAGTTGCACTCTAATGGAATTGTGAAAGCTCCAGCGATAGCAAGGAAAAAATGATCAGTAATGGAAGAACTTGCTCAACAGAAACAAAGCTTACATAGAGGAAAGACAGCGGAGTGTCTTGGCATGCTCATAAATGAATAGAAAAGGGGTACATATAGGGTGCTGAGTAACCCTAGTGCATGACACATATGAAACCCTAAACCTAACCCTAAACCTAACCCATGTGAGATGACCCTCCAACATGAGAGGAGGACACATAGGATAACTCACACTAACATCCTCCGCAGTCACACTAGATCATATCACTACTAAAAGAGGTGGGATCATGTCCTGCATCCGCAGCTGGTCCTTAGCCTACATCCAAAAAATCACAACATTGTTCAGACCTAATTACCTTCAATTACCTATTCACCCCAAAACCATACCCAACCACACCAATCATGCCTACCCCATTTACCTAATTCACTTACAATCCTACTACCCTTTACAATCATGACCCATCGTCTTAACATTATTGAACCTACTTACCTATTTTATCCCGTAAAACTAGCATTTTACCCTCATCCCCCTAACAACACTCTTCATTTACCCCTTCCCACCTATTTTCCTTTCATACCTAAACCTTCTTACCCCTATTCCTCCTTCACCCTAACCAGCCTCGCTGCCTTGATGTCACTAGTTTTTCTTGACCGACATCGGTTCCATTTAACTCGGTGTCTTTCACCTCGTCTTGACCGGTGTTGACCAAATCCAACGGATGTCGATAAACCTAGACAAACCTCTTTCTTTTTCACGACAACCAAAATCGAACAATCCCATCCCCATTTCTTAAAAATTAGCAAAAACAACTTACAAACCTACTTAATCCCACCCACATCTACCCCACATTTATTTCTCACCCTACTTAGCCTATATTGGACCTTTTCCTTGATTTCATTAATTTTTCACCCACAAATTCAAAATTAAAAACCCACCCAAATTTGTAACCGAAATAATTTCACCGATACTTGGTTGCATTGCCTCATACTTCATCTCAATGGTGTCTATGTGGTGACACATCTCGGTTGTTGCGTTGGTGGTCCACCTGACCCCTCTCCCGCCTCTATCATGCCGAAATCTACCTCGAATCTCTCCACCAATCACACGTCTCCAACTACTCTCATGGACCCGTCTACCTAGCTCCTCTCACCACTTAGTAACCTCCACCTTAGCCAAGTACAATGCCTTGTCTTTTTCTCCAAGAAAAATTCACAAGTCACTCAACTCTGTTGTTTTCTCAAAGTCAAAAGACAACAATGATTCCATAAAATACAAAATTTCAACCTTATAACCCTAACCCAACATGACCGGTGTCGGTCACCCAAAACTCGACGCGTCGGTTACCTTTATAATCAAGTTATCACCACCGCTAGTACCATTTCCTCTACATTTTTCCCATTTTGACTTAAACTCCTTACTGCCACATACCTTTTGGCCTTACCAACACTTATTACACCCTACCCACAAGCCTAAGTTACCCATACATTTCCTTAATTGCGTTTAGGGACCTATTATTTTACCTATACCTTGGCCTTACCCGTGCCATGACCTATATACCTTGACCTAAACTTGTGTACTCACTATACCTTGCGATGTTGTTACCTATGTTGTTTTAGCCTAATGACCTTACCTTGCCTATTGTCATGTTGTTTATCCCGACCAAACCTTTGGTGTATCGGATCATACCTAAAAATTCTTGCACCTAACCTAAGTTGTTTTTCTAGACCATATCTTGTACCCTGGATACTTGAATCACTTCAACCTTGTTTGGATAAACCTATTGACATTGGAGGATATAAAATTTGCATGCTCTTCAATCTAGTACCATGTCACAATCTATACATGTGCTTGCATTTGATTGTCATTACCCATTACCTTATATGACCCTTACCCATTACCCATTACCTAATTTGAACCTTACCCATTTCCCAAAGTGCCCATACCCTTACCTATAACCCACCAACATTAACTTTCCTCACCTACACATTTATCAAACCACTCACCGACTCCGTATCACACCTCATCAATTCCTAGTTTGAGGGGGATCACCTCCACCCACACTTGGGGAAACCTCACCTTTAGCCCTACTTGGGGCAACCCCACTCTCACCTATATTTGGGGAAACCACTTCATGTTTTTTTCAGCATCGCTTACCAATACAAGCTACACGACAAAAAGGGGCAAATGTAGACACCAAAATTAGGTCATACTTCCATTAAAACCCCATCAAATAAATTAACCATATCCTACCCATTCATATCCCCTACTGCACATGTTAATTGAATTAATTATCTTAATTTAATTAATTAATATCCTCACTTAACCACCTCACCCATCCAACTCACCTAGCCACCTCACTCAAATGACCCACTTAAACCTCATTAATGACCTAAGACCAAGTCTAAACCTATCCTAACCAACTCGGGACTTAGCCTAAAACTAGAATTAAATCCTAATAACAAACCTAAAAATACTCGTACTTATCCTCCTATGATCTATCACTCAAGACTCGAGAAAAATATTGGAGACCACACCAAAAATAGCAAGCAATTAAGCTATTTTTGGCCAACCTAGATATTCTCACCTTAACCGAAGCGTCCACCTAACCATCACCAATTAGGTTAAATACATTTCTAAAAACCTTTTCCTAGGTTGGTGATTCAATTCAAGATCTCACACAAATAAAGACTTGGAGGACTCAAAATTCTAAAGCACCGGTAAAGGAAAATATACGAAAGCACTACCAATAACCATTGACATTCATCATCTTCTTCACGATCACGAATTCACACAAAGAAGCACAAAGTTAAAAATTCCATGGCATGAACACAACTTATCTTATTTTTGGATCTCCACCATCACCATCCTTAGCACCTACATTCTCCAAACCTACTCTTCAGTAAGTACCTAACATCTCTTCATTTCTATTTTATTCCAATAATATTTATTATTCAGCTCAATAATTTATCTTTCTCCACATCCGTACACTCCCTTCCTCCTACCAACCTATCACCCTACCATACCCGACCCTTTCACCTAGTTTTATCCTCTTTTAATCATCTCTGAGCCTCCAAGGCCATTTTACAACCTTACCCTCACCATTTCCAACCTCTGTGCAATCACAGAGAGTCTAAAAAACAAGTTTTAAGTCCCTTTTACTAATTTTCCCTACCAACGTCAATTAGCCAACTAGCGTCGATAATTCTTCCTAACCGGCATCACCACACAATCAACATTGGTTAATGTGTATGGCAAGATAGATCAGGATAACGATCTAATACCTATTTCCCAACAACCCAGAATCACTTGTAACCTTTACTAGACCCTATCTAGAGCCTGTACCAGACCTGTAACCCAATACCAACCCATCACCTGACCCATTTTGACCTCAAACAATATTTTTCACAACCTTTCTTATTGTTTTGTACAAGATACCCAAATCATTTCAATTACAATAGGATCTTTATTTCATGTATATTTTGAATAACATTAATATTTTTATATAAAGTGGATTGAAAGCCTATTCAGAAGTATAAGGCTTCTTAGATCTAGTTTCCACTAGGCAGTCCACTCATTGGTTTTTTAACTTCATCTAATGGTATTGTTTTGTATTACAAGTAGTTCCTCCTAGAAAAAAGGGATCTCTCGCAGTCAAATTGGATCAAGAAATAAGAACACATGTACAACCTTCAACCGACATCACAAATAGGTATTCCTCCTTGGCTTTTAACCCTTATATGTTTCATTAATTTGTTAACAATCCAGTGAAACACATTCATTAGGATAATACTTAGCAATACATCCTATTTCATGACAAGAAAGTATTACAATAAAGTATTATTTAGCAATCATCACATCTTATATTCATCAAGAAGGAGTGATACATTCACTGAATCCATAAATATTTCAGAGATTACAAAGTGTCAAAACAACAAGTACAAAACTAAATATTATTACAACTTTATTTCCAACAAGTACATCTCAAGTAATGAAGCCACATATCATCATAATAAAGATGTAATTTCTTTAGTATAACAGATGTAACTTCCTATATATATATATATATATATTTCTCTTTTCATCTTTTATGAAGTCCACCTACAAAATTGTTAGCACAAGTCAGTTCATTTGAACTAAGCATGATAAGCACTATAGCATTAAAACATTGTGCTTTTAACTAACTATTTCATAAAAAGAACCATGCTATTTATGAAACAGTTCTGAAAACACAACAATAAAAATAGAAAGACTTTTCCATAAAAGAATACAATCCAAGAAGAATAGAGAAAAGATTTAAGGTTCAATATGTAGGGTTAATCAATCAACTTAACAACCTTATATTTTCATCATAAAACTCTTTTCAACATACAGAAAATAAAACAATAGAGTTAAAGAAGAAGAATTATCATTTCATCTTAACTTTACCTTCTCTTTCATGTAACCAAATTAAGTTCCTTCAATCAACCAGATCTAATTTTCAAGAAGAAATACAAGATACATAAAACTATATTTGATTAAATCTACTATTGTACGATAATGAATATTGCCTTCCAGCTAAATATCCTACTATCTTAGACTCATCCTAAAGTCTAAGATGAACATTTTTCATAAATAAGTTCTTATGGATAGGTAAAGATAACTTAATCATCATAACAATAAAAGTAAGCTTGATTGAAGCATCCTAAAAGTCATGGGTTCAATTTAGTATTCAATTCAAAGTAGCTGCCACAAATAATGACATACAAACCTTATCAATAGCAATTTCTTGCTTCTACTTGGTACATTGAAAAAAATCTATATTTTAGGTTCTCACACAAGTTTCCATCATCCACTAACAAATCCAAAAAGGGAAGGATGGTATAACTTCAAAAATGAACTAGAAAATTTCATTCCCTCCTAACTAATGTTAGAGTTCATCCAAAAGAAAGGTTTACAAAAGTAACATTCAAGAATTGAAGAGAGGGAGACTTATATCCCATCCTTAACAAAATCTTCAAGCCAAAAACCCAAAAGATATCAAGTATCTTAAAGATTCTAACCAGTATATCAGTTACAGAGAAAGGAAAATAGTTAAACATTAAACAAATTCAGTTTCCCAACCCCAATGTTGGAACAAATCGAGAAGAGAAATAGTATATAAAAAAACTCCCTTTAAAAAAATAAATGGAGCATCAAATCATGATAAGGAGGAAGCCTCAATCATTTCTCATTTTACAACTAATCAGTCACTCCATGCTAACATGGACAAAACAAAAACATAACAAGACACTTCAAGATAAGAACATGAATAAATTTTAATGTACCAAAAGAATCAACAAGATCAACTCAAGCACTAATGTAACTCGAGTTGGATAAATACAATGATCCAAGTGAATAACAGAACCCCATAAATTATGACAAGAAAACAGTTTGTCCTTCTTCCACATAGAAATAAAACCAACATTTAGTTATTCAAACGAATAATGAATAATCAACCGAACTACTTAGAATAAAAGTGAAAGAAAGAAAGGTGAGTACTCATACTCAGTTCAAGATAGTTCCTCAAGAAAATATTAATTAATAATCAAGGAGAAGAAAAAGAGCATTCGAGTAACTTTCTTTCCCTAAAGTTCAACAACAACCAATGATTCGAGAGAGTATTCTCCATACCTATAAAGATCTGCCAAGGTAAACAAAAGCCCAGAATGGGTTTATGAAAAATATGAAGTAAATACAATTAAAATGTTACCTTCAAAATTTTGAAGTCATTCCCTCTTTGACACTTAACCATACAAGGCTCATCGAATGAGCAAAGACAATAACAAATTCCCTAGAAATAAAAGTACTCCAAATCCAACACGAGATGGGTATTCCACTCAGAAATGGAATATAGTTACTAGCCAGTTTGAACATAATAATGTCTCTATTTTTATTATCAATAGGACAACCCAAAAGAAGATTTCACATCAACTCGAACAAAGATTTAATGTAAAACAAAAGTTTATTTCAAGCTAGATTCCTATAGACAACATTAAAGAGGCATGAAAATTAGATCTACAGATTTTTATGAGTCATGCAACTATTAATAGAATTAAAAACTTCCACAAACATTTCCAGTTAGACAGAGAGAACCACATTGGCTTGTTTTAAGGGCAAGAAGGTCTGAATTTACAAATAAGCTAGCATTATAGTCACGTTCACATTTCTAGATTTTGTTACCAACAATTAAGAACCAAAAACATCTAAGGAAACAAAACATACACCATTTAATCAAGAATGATCAATCATAGAAACAAAACCAGAATATTTACACAAAAAGTAGAGTTTTATTTATGAAGCATTTAAGTTAAAGAAAACAATTAATGGATAAGGTATATCATGCATGATAGATCTCCTGTCTTCACTTTCTCACAGAAAAATATCCGGGAAGACTTCAATCCCCTTCCAAGAAACACCAACCAACTCCTCAAAACCTTCTTCTTCTTCTTATAATTTTCATAGTACCAATTTTATCTTCTCACGCCATGCGGATAAACATTTATGCAAGAATTCACATTGTAGGTTCAAATTGCAAAAACCACATGCAAAGCTTAAGCTCGAAAAAGACCAAATGACCAAAAAAACCTGAAACCCCTCTTCTTTCCATCTTCCTCTTTCCTAGGTGGTTTTTCACCATTTCAAAATATTAAATGCCCAATAGGACTGACAGTCCTTCCATTTCTCCCACCACTACCATCTTATGTTTGGCAATGACTAAATTCAAAAATGCATGCAACTAAAAATTTGGTGGAGGTGCCAACTCACCCTCCTTTTCATATTTCATGCATTCACCAATTTTAGCAAAACATATTTTTTTAATGTCCACTAATGCCTCATAAACACCTAAAAGATGGTGTCATTGACTTGCCCCTCGCATATCATCCCATAGGTACCTTTTAGGTTAACCAACATTAGGTTAAGTTCTATATTATTCTAAGAACTAACTTAGGTCCTAAGTAATGTTTAAAGTTTTAGTTTTAGGTCCTTCCTTTAACTATTAACCTCTCACATTAATAAAAGAACGTAGTAACTTAGGTTAGGTTACAACTTTAGGATAGGATTAAAATCTAAGGAACATAATTTAATTAGGTTCCTAGTCTATAGAAAAAATTACATCCCATACTTACTAAAGAAGAACCAGATTACCATCCCAGATCACTTGCAAAGAAAGGGAAACATAGATCATTCGTGACTTCAGTATAGTTAGAGTTCAAGGATCCTTCGATTTATCCAGCTTGGTCAATATGACCACAAAGTTATGAATTAGAAGCATACCTTGGATCAATGAAATTGATCCAAGGTATTGTTGTTTTATAACCAAAAATTATGAAAATTGAAGCACAATTTCAAGTGCAACAAAGACTCATGGATTAATTTCTCATTTCCCAAGCAGTGAATTATTCAGCATAAGAAGAGATGAATTACTTCATTTTCTATTCAAAGCATAAACATGGCAGAATTGTACCTATTTTAGTAGATAACATATTATCTATAACAAACATGATTTCATAGATCATAAGAGTACCGTCTTAAGACAAGAATCACATGTCAACGTTTTCAACTTCCAAAACAAATGTAGTCATAGATATCATCCATGTTAGAGGCATTACAAGGAGTTATGAGACCTTATTGCACATTTTTTTATTTTCCTAATTGGGTACAAAATTACCAAGTTGACCTGAAACCCCACCTCTTTGAATTTTGTTGAGAACACAACACATGTCCTCAATTGGCCTTACATATTTTATTGCACTTTACACTTCATTATCTCGTCATCAAAAAATACACCATTGGACCCATTCCTCATTCAATTCTTATTTTGACATGTATTATTTTTCAAGAGTGGGGTCAATTTCTCCTTTTTACATTATTTGACTTGAATATCCTTTAGAATATTCATCGGGCTTCAGTCTAAGTTTGCACTTTGTAGCTATTATGTAAATAATATAACTTTGAAAGCCAAGCCTCGCTACAATGCAACCAATGGAAATATGCCACATATCTTTAAGTGGTGGAAAAAAATATGAAATGTTTAATGAAGGTCTAGAGGAAAATATACAAGGAATATTTTAAATATCAAACCGATCAATAATTGATTTTTTACAAGGATTTTTAGGGACAACATGACTACTACATTCCTCGAATGAAAAAGAGGATTCACACCCTAAACATGATATTTTATTTGCATTAACATGATCACATCTTTGAGCATACATTTTTAAACATGGGAAAAACAATCAAATAATTTTTTTCAAAGGCATGCATTGGATAAAAAGGGGAGATCAAATCGAGCAATAACACCGAATCCGACTGGGATGGGTACCCCTTGTGGGTGTCATAAGAACCACATAAACCAAACATTACAAACCAAGTGCCTAAATCCATTGGGATATGAAGTCATTCAAAACATGAAAAATGTCAAATAGAACCAACATACTTCATTGAAACATAACGAGATACCAAGGCAATTGGTCATTATAGACCAGAAAAATTAAAAGGGAAACAAAAATGAAAATAAAGAAAAAATACTATACACTATACAAAGTTTGTACCTGATTGCAGATTTTCAATCCAAGAAATGTTTCAGATGCCTACCATTGATAGAAAACTCCAACAAGTCTCCATTCAAATATTTTAGGAAGAAAGTATGCTCACCAATCCTTATATTGATAGAATAGGGGCCCATCCATAATGCATCAAACTTTCCATGCTTTCCTTTGTCCTCATGCTTGCTATCCCACAATAATACCAGATCTCTGACACTGAAAGCTCTTGGGGTCACTTTTTATAAAAAAAT
Source organism: Taxus wallichiana var. yunnanensis (assembly GCA_018340775.1). Lineage (NCBI taxonomy): Eukaryota > Viridiplantae > Streptophyta > Pinopsida > Cupressales > Taxaceae > Taxus > Taxus wallichiana. The sequence continues at coordinate 388,915,612 of CM031235.1, read as the reverse complement.
TCTTAAGTATTTCTCTGAATTTAAGGTGCCTTTGATGGGATTCCCTCCTTTCTTCATCCAATTCCACTATCTGATTGATCATGGATTTATAGGGGTTTACTTCTTCATCTTCAAGTTATTGAATGAACTGATAGGAGGACAACTGCATATGTAAGGGTAAGAGAGCTTGAACTCCGTAAAATAATTCAAAGGGACTTTTTCCAATGGATCTCTTAGCGGTAATCATATCTGCTCACAAAGAAAATTTTAATTGCTCACCCCATTTTCTCTTATTAACTTCTAATGTCCTCCTAATTATAATTGGATGCATGCATATGTCAAACTGATTCCATATTCTTGACACATAGTTACTAGTGGTTTATCCCTGAAGCTCATAGCATTGTCAAAAACTATTTTTGTAGGTACTCCAAACCTATAAATTATATTATTCAAAATGAAGTCCATGACTATTTTGTGAGTTTCCTTTTTGGTGGGGATAGCTTCAACCCACTTGGTGAAATAATCTATGGCTACCAATATCCATTTATGCCCTATACTTAAGGGATTTGAGATCTCTCCAATAAAATCCATCCCCCACTGTTTGAAAGGAGCTTCTATTGATACTAGTTGTAAGGGTAAAACACCTAAATATTTCATCCTCCTAGAGAACCTTTGAAAAATTTCACACTTTCTAACCAACAAAGTTGCATCCTTAAAGAGTGTAGGCCACCAATAACCTACTCTCAAAATTTTATGAGCAGTCACTCTTCTTGCAAAATGACCTCCACATACTCCCCCATGTAGTTCTCGTAATAATCTTGGGAGCTTCTTCTTCTATGATGCATCTCAAGAGGACCCCCTTAGGATTTTTCCAAGCCAACCCATATTTAGTTATAACATATTTTTGAGAGGCCAATTTTAGTGTCCTTCTTGGATTTTTATCTAAATAGCTTGGACACTCCAAATTCCAGACGTAAAATATTATGTCCTTATACCATTGTTGTATCCTAAAAAATGTTCTGAGTTTTCATAGAAAAATTCAAATTTTTTGAGCTCATGTCCTTTGTTGGTGTTTAAGCCAAGTTAGAGATTCAAGAATTTAGCAAAAGTTGTGCCCTAGTGCTATTTAAATCTCTATTTTGCTCGTTTTGAGAAATTCTCCATCTCCTGGTCTATGCACAAAATATCCTCTTTACAATATCCTTTGTGATCGAAATTGTTTGCCTATTCTATGGCCTGGGTCACAAATCATTGTTTTTCCTCCATGCCTCTAGTTTGTGAAGGAAATTCAAAAATTGGACTCAAAATGACGAAGTTCTCTTCCTTTGTGTATTTTTTCCACAGTCGGGATGACGGGTGTCTTTTCCCCATCAAATTTTGGCCCCAATGAATGCAGGTATGTGGTCAGATCCTATTGGATGGGGAGGAATGATTTTTTTGGTGAACTTAACACTTTTGGCAAAAATGGTAAATTTTCCCTGTGGACCCGAAAAGCTGAAATTTCTGATTATGGAAAAAGTGGAAGTTTTTGTCCCAGGCTGCACAAGTTCAATTGGGACACTTGGGACCTGAAAATATGAAATTTCCAATTGCAAAAATGTGGAAGTTTTTGTCCCAAGCTACACAAGTTCAATTGGGACACTTGGGACCCAAAAATCTGAATTGGCCAAAAAATTCAAAAGCATAAGGGTGGGCCAACGGAGAACTTAAATTTTTTTAGCCTTTTGATAAAAAAGGTTAAAAAGGATAAAGGTTCACTGCTTCCCCGAATCCCACAACCAATCAGAGGATGCCACGTGTTGAAATCCAAATCGGAGCAGTGGGCCAGCAGATGAAATTGAGTTTTTGAGCCTTTTTCCAAAAAAGGTTAAAATGTTTAGAAAAGAGCCATGACCCCATCTCCAACCAGAATGTGCCACATGTCCTAGTCAAATTAGAGAAGTGGGTTGGCAGAGAATTTTGTGTTTTTGAGCCTCTTTGTAAAAAGGGTGAAAAGTTAAAAAATGACCCGCACCCCGATCAGGCTATAAAGGTAAAAGTCAAAGTTGAAGCCCGTAGGGAAAAGTCAAAGGTGAAGGTGCCACGTGTCCTAGTCAAATCAAGTAGCGGGCTGGTGGAGGAAATTGATTTTTTGAGCCTTTTTCCAAAAAGGTTAAAATGTTGAGAAAAGGGCCACAACCCCATTTCCAATTAGAAGGTGCCATGTGTCTAAGTTGAAAAGTCAAAGTAGTAGGGGTGCGGGCCAATTTTTTCCAAATTGCCAAATCTCTAAAAATATCAAAATGCAAAGGGCTTTCCCCGTAACCACTCCAATCCCTTCTTGCCACATGGACGACCCAATTTCAAAGCTATAGGAGCAAATCAAATGGTCTATATTTAAACTGGAAAATCGAATGTAACGGTTGCTTTGCAAGATCTGGTTTTTAACCCGCATGAGCATTTTCTTCACAACAAAGGAATTTGAAAAGGCATCGAGGATTTGTAAAGATTGTAACCATTTTGGAAAAGGATATAATGGCTTCTCGACGTCATTCCAAGGGCTGGCAATTGATTTTTGAAAATACCAGAGTGCTCTGTACCTGGAAAAGACAGAAAATGCCATTCTTCTTCTATTTTCTCTTCTTCCTTGAATTTCTTCCATTCTCAAGCTATGTACAAACTCTGCTTGAGCTTCAATAATAAAAGAAGGAATTATTGCCTCTTTGATTGAGGAATTGATTGGTACTTTTTACGACCAATGAGTTTCATTCAGTCTTGTAGCTTCTCCTATGGATTTTTTTCTTCTGATTATAAATGCATGTAAATGAAATTTCTAATTAATGTGTGTGGGAATCTGATATTCTACTCACAACATTAGTTTCTTCTATCTCCATTCTCACTCCCTTTCCCCTTCTTAGAAAAAGTTCTTCTCTAGTGAGAAATTGCTAGCTTTGCCACAAGGTCATTGGAGTGCCCCTGTTGGATCTCTGGTCAAAAGGCCACTATTGAAATCCAATTTTTCATGCATGCACATACAGAATCTGCACCATTCAAGTAGAGGGACTTAGATTCCCATAGTGTTGGCTTGAAACTCACCAATTTGTCCATAAAACAAATTTTCTCGCCAACAACTATATGGAGTTATTCATCTTCTCTTGGACATCCATGTGTCCTTCCTCAATTTCATTTATCTCCATTACTTGCAAGTTGCTTTCTGCCATCAACTTTGCAAGGCCTAAACCCCTAACCAATTTAGTAGTCTATATATCCATATCATATTCTTGTAGCTTATTCACCCAATGACATATTTTTCTAGAAACTTCCATCTCTGATAAAATGTCCTTAACCATTGTGTGAGGAACATAAGCTACAATCTTAGAACTCAAGATGTAAGGCCTAAAATTTTTGGTAGCTCTTACCAAAGCAAAATCCTACTTTTCCATAATAGTGTATTTCAACTCAGCAACTTGCAAGGCTTTACTGAAAAAATCAATAGGCCTTTCATTTCCTTCATCATCTTTTTGTAATAATATTGATGCAATGGTATTCTTAGATGCAAAAGAAAAAATTTGAAAAATATTTTTATAATCAGGACTTTCCAATATTGGGGAATTCTTTCAATGCTTCTTTATTCCATTGAAATCTTGGATGGCTCCTTTTTCCCATTTAATGATTTGGTCCTTTTTCAACATGCTTGTTATGGGAATGGTTATCTTAGAAAAATTAGAAATAAACCTCCTAATAAAATTGATTTGACCAAAAATAATTGAATCCCCTTTTTAGTTTTAGGGATAGGAACCTTACTAATTGCTTCCACTCTTTTAGGATCTATCATGACCCCTTCCTTTGACACAATGTGCCCCAATAATTTTACCTTTTGAACTCCAAAATGACACTTTTTAGGATTTAATGAAATCCCATATTCCCTGCATCTAATTAGCATATTTTCCACATGGCTAAGGTGGTCATTTATCTTCCTAGAGAATATAGTTACATCATCCTGATATACTGCAATAAAGTCATTAATGTAACCTGCAAAGGAAACATCCATAGCTCTTTGGAAGGTATCCCTTGCATTCATCAAGCCAAATGGAATTATCACATATACATAGGTACCCCATGGAGTGGTGAAATCAATTTTAATTCTTTCGATTGCTTCATAACCACCTGATTGTACCTCAAGAATCCATCTAATGTAGAGAGCAACTCAAATCTAGTAACCAATTGTAGCATATTATCCATGTTAGGAAATGGATAGTTATCTTTGATGGAGGCCTTGTTCAAATTTCTGAAATCCACACACAACCTTATATCTCCATTTTTCTTTCTAATAGGAACAAGATTTTCCACCCATGAAGAATATCTTATGGGTTGTATTATCCCCCATCCCTCAACTTTGTTAATTATTCTTGCATCTTAAGGGAGAGTAGTGGATTGATAGGCCTCTTTTTTTTCCTAAATGGTTTAGCATTGGGTTCTAAAGGTATTTCATGTTGAAATAAATCTTCCCTATATGATTTTAATTCGAATAAGACCAAGCTAAGAAATCTTGATATTTTTCAACAATTCAACATAAGACTGATTTTCTTCCTTACTCAAATTGCTCCCTATCCAAAATTTCTTGGGATTTTCTCTAGTTCCCAAATTAAACTCTTCAACATCCCTTGAAGTAGAGATGTGTCTATGAACCACCCTATCAGCATTATCAAAGTTGGATTCTAAAGAAACCAACCCCTAGGAATGGTGTTGGTTTTTAATTGAATAATATCCTTGCCAAATAGGGTTTCTTTCCCATCACACTTTGCAACCATTGGTTCCCAATCCATGCACTGATTGGTGAATTCTCCTTCATTTAATAAAAAAATTTGTACATGGGCATCATCATCAAATACTTTCCAATGCTTCACATTATCTGGCACAGATGGTCTAGACAATATTTCAACATCATAATTACAAGTAAGGAGAGACTGTGCAATTACCAAACCTGGATGAAAGGACAACCAACTTGTCAAATACAACATTCTTATTTCTATCATGGTATAAGATGTTGAAAGAATCAAATAACTCAAAAAAATCCCATATTGCATGTTTGTATTATTTCATTCTTTGATTCTTTGTAGCATATAGTTTCCTCACTTGTTTCACCACAAGATCTAAATCTCCTTTAACAATTATATCTTTTATACCATATCTCCAAGCAATCCTTAAACTAAAGTGAAATGCCTCATATTCTATAATATTGTTTGTGCACTCAAATTTCAGTTTGAAAGAAAAATTAAAAGTTTCTTGGCTTGGAGATATAAGTACAACTCTAGCCCCATTTCCCATATTGGAGAAAGCTCCATCAAACATCAAGGTCTAGGGGGCACCAACTTGTTCAAATAACTTACTCTCATTGATACTATTCTCCTCAAAATCTACATAACCAAAAAAATTTTTAACATCCACATATGCATACAATACTTCATAAGAAGCATTGTTAGGATCTTCAATTAGATGCAACATATTCTTCTCCCCATACAACTTGACAAGATTTCCCTCCACTGGTATAGTGGCATATGACATGTCCATTTGCACACTTCCTCCCACACTAGTAACCCACTTCCTTGACAACAACATACCCCATTTTATAGGGTAGTCAACAATGACCACATTCATAGTTAAAAATTACCAGGGTAAGCTACCAATTGCACCACCAAACCTTTGACATACCCAATTACTGGTACTTATCTTGAATCCATAGCAGTGTACTTTCTAAAGGTTGATGTTACTTTGATATCTAGCTCATTCATAACTTCAAGGGGCATCACATTACATGAAGCTCCTGAATCAAACATGCAATTGTGAAAAGTCTATCTTTAATGATCAAAGTAGTGTAAAATGGATCAACATCAAGTTGAGACTCAACAAGGGAGGTGCCTAAATATACTTGAGGATTCCCCCAAATTTTCCAATTCTTTTGGAACTTCAAATTCTACAATTACAGGGGGAGATCAACATTATTAACATTCTTTCCTGGGGCCACTTCTTCCTCTTTGAATCCCAAGTACTCAAATGCTCTTCTTCTGTGCTTAGGGATCCTAAGAAACTCAACAATGGGTACAATAACCTTGATCTGACTCAAAATTTGAGCCATATCACAGGGGGTATACTTGGGTAATTTTGTATTAATAGGTACAATGATTTCCTTTTCCTATGGTACTTAGTTCTTCATGGTTTAGCCGGGGTAGAGGTACTCAATTTTTGGTAATCATTGGGCCTTTGTTTGGCATATCCTTTTTGAGGGGATCTTTTGGCATATTGGTGAGGATAGGAGTTTTGGTTTGGGTTGTGGCCCTCCCCTTTGACAATTCTATTTCTTAGATTGTACTCCTTTTCTTGGGCAACCACTACATTCATTAAAATCTTCCTATCCTCTTTAGAAGGAATCCCTCCATCATATTTCTAAATCATTAATGCTCTCAGGTATTCAAAATCATGATTGGGTAACTCAAAATATTGAACCATATCAACATCCAAGTTAGTAGTGGATGGGATAGAAATTACCCATTGTATACACTCCCAAAATCCTTCCATAGTCCTTGTGTATGTATCCAAATTGATTCTCCCTTAGAAATTGAGTAACATCAAATATTTAGCAAGACACCGAGAGACAGGACATATCATATTATGAGTTTTTATAGCCAGGAGGGATTCATTTGACTCTTTTCACTTAGGCATCGAAGAAATGGATAGCGCCTTCATTAAGGATTTGATCAATCCTCACTTCTTTAAGCCGTGCCTTTCGACCTGGGGTGAGAGGACCCATTTTTAAACTCTATTAGTGAAGGAGAATGAAAATATCCTTATTTACACAAATTTGAAAGGAGACCTTTTGAAAATATGATCAATGCACCAAAATTTAACTCTCATGAGTTGTCAGTTCTAAAGAATGGTGGTATTTCCTAAATAGGGTTGAAGGTTACTAGAGACATTATGGGATCCTGATTGCTTCTACATATTTTGGTAGTAGAATTTATACATTTGTGGACACATGAGGCAAACAGGGGTAGTTCAGGTAGGATTCATTGTTTTGAATAATTTTTGTGGGAGATTAAGCATGATAAAGTTGATTATGCTAGATCTTTGAGAACCTTGACAACATTTGGAAAACTAAATGACATAATGCTTTAGAATAGATAAAATATTCCTTCAACCAGAAGGTGTGCATCAATGGAGGCCCATATTTGCACATTTTCACATAATCTCCAAGAATTTAACATGAACGCTCGAGCCAAAGACTCAATTTCACATAAAATACCCCTGGTTCCTCACACCTAAGATACACTCAAAGGCTTATAGGATGATAGTAAAATGATTCTAAATTGTTTATCTCATTGCAGGATGAAGGATCTTCTTGAAATGAAATTTTAAATGCCACTAAACTATCACAGGATGATATCCAGTGTGATTCAGAGGGACTTTAACACAAGATTTCAATAGGAATAAGAAAAAATACTTGCAAACATTCTAAAAACAAAGAAGACACAAATCGGTCCAAGATTGACACAGATTAATTTGAAATTGATTAGACTCATCAGTTGGGGAATTTTTTTTTGAACATTCTCAGAGCTTGTCAATGGTTGTACACTCATAACCAACTTGACGTGATTGAAATCTAAAACATAGGAAATTAACCGGTTTCTCGGATTGGTCTCTCAGGAAGATGGGCTCTCTCAAATTTTCTCTTAAGAATTTAACCCCGAACCTTTGCAAGATTATTCTCATTACATTTATACATTTCACTCACTCACTCATCCCAAATTTCCCCCAAAAATAAGAATATTTGAGGAACCTTTGCTTCTTACCAAGTTGTCTCGAAAAGTGACGTTTAACAAATTTACACCCACAGCTGCCAGGTGGAAAAATCATGAACTGATCATGTTTCTCAGACCCTTGACTAATGACTGGGATGCCATGCCACAAATTTTTGATAGTCCTAATCATTCTTATTCTATCGTGTGAGAAATCCCCATTTTAATCATTTTCCAGTGGCTCTGTATAGCTAGATCTGACAGGCACTCCTTTTCAACCTCTCGGGAAAAACTTTGAGAAAGAAATGCCCCAACATGTATGCCTAAATTCATGCCTTTGAAAAATGAGTGTCCGTGCACGGATTATTCCACATACCTATGCTGTGAGTTCAATTTGCAAGAAAAACAATGCGTATTCGCACCTTCTAGAGTCTTGGAACAAAAAAGGTGGAAAAATTAGAAGCAATGCATAGAAACCGTCAATTTTGCCCCTTCTCAACTTTAGATTAGAGCCATCCATGTGTTTCCTTGGAAAACTATAAACGAGAAGTACAAAGGAAACTTTCCAAACAAGCACGGGACTTCCACGTGCCCTAGGCCCAAGAAAATTACCTTTTGGCCTTTGAAAAGTCTCAAGTATAAAAGGAGCCAGTGGAAGCCTCCACGTGTCTCCTGGCACAAATTTGAGATGGTTCCCAAAAGTGGAGACCCCAAACAAGCACAAGCTCACCACATGTCTCAATTCGACAGATTTTTTGAAAGAATTTTAGGGATTAGTGGAAGGTGCCATGTGTCTAGGGTCCGAGATAATTTTCCTTGGCCATTGAAAAGTCCAAACAAGGGCAGAGTGAGCGGAAACTTCCATGTGTCTTCATGGTGCTCTTTCAACAATAAAATTTAGGGGTGGGTCCCCAAACAGGTGTGGGCCCTCCACGTGTCTAAGGCCTTAGAAAGTCACTTGAAAATTTTAAGTACAGAGAAGAACCAACAGATCCTCCACGTGTTTCCTCGGCGTAACTTTGAGATGGTTCCCAAAAGCAGAGACCTTGAACAAACACGGACTTACCACGTGTCTCATTGGTGCAAATACTAAGGTAGGACCCTCGGGCAGATCCTCAAATGGGTATTGACCTCAATATGTGCATGGTCTAACCAAGCTACATTAGCCACATAAAAAAATGTCCAAGTCTGGGAAATGGTAGCGAGAAACCTCCATGTGTCTCCTGGCACAACTCTAAAGGTCAAACTAAGAGGTGACTTTTCGGATGAGTACCAACCCTCCACTTGGACAATATTTGTGCTGAATTGGTCCTTAGAGTTTAAATCACCCCACCGATCCACATCCAATTAGCAAGGGTCATGTTTCCATAGATGTGGAGATATAAATTGACAAGGGAAACACACCGTCAAATCGTAAATTGCAGTGGAAATCACCATTTGTGCCTAGAAATGAATCTTTCCTTAAGGATAGAGAATTTGGAATTGATATAAGGCACAAATGTGATCCACCGATCTACGTCCAATTAGAAAGGACCATGTTTCCAAAAATATTGGGAAAAAAATTGATAGGGAAAACAAAATGTGACTGTGGAAAAACGGAAGGAAGGGAAGAAACTCGATTTTACGCCCAAGTTACAAATTCTTTCACATGGATAGAGGAACAGAAAATAAATTTTGGGCTTAATGTGATCCTCAACCAAAGGAAAGGACTGATCATGGTAACCAAATGAAGGATAGATCTTTCATGCATCAATACAAGGAGATAAAAAAACATGACAGAGCTCAGTAAACTAAAGAATTTCGGGGACAAACTGGGTGAGATCAAATTGAGTGCGAACATCAGCTCTAACTTGGGGATGGTCACTCCCTGTGAGTGTCAAAAGAACAAATAGTATAACAAGTGCCAAAAATAAACCATTGGGCAATGGAGTCAAAGAACAAGCTTGTAGAGCAGAACAATAATAACCAACTCCCCCAAGGACAAACCGAGAAACCAAAAAAATAGCCACCAAGGACCATGACAAACAAAAATAGAAAAACACAAAAGCAAAATGAAACCAGAAGACTATACAATGGCAAGCATCTTAATTCAAAGAAAACAATCAAGGAAAATCTTCAAGTTCCTACCATTCTGGATATGACCATGCTAAGTAGTTATGATATGTCTTTAACAACTAGTCATATGATTGTCTCTCTTTTCCATCCAAGTCACTATCTGACCACATTTTTTAGGCTCATCCTTTGTGTTATGCGGGTTAAGTTTTTCAACATATTTCAAGGTGTGTCAAACATCAATGTCTTAGGAAAGTAAACCTGCTCATAATACCTACATTGATTGATTTCATATTCCTTGAAAACAACATAGCTCATAGAGTTATCAATATCAATATCTGCATGCAATACTTCATAAGAAGCATTGTTGGGGTCCTCAATGAGATATAACATTTTATTTTCACTAGGTAACTTCACAAGGCTTCCCTCAATTGGTATGGTGGCATAAGACATGTCCATTTGCACACTTCCACCCACACTAGCAGCCCATTTTCTTGATAACAACATTCCCCATTTGGCAGGGCAATCAACAATAACAACATCTAGTTTTAAGTTCTTACCTGGGTAAGCTGCAAGTTGCACTATCAAACCCTTGACACATCCAACCACTGGAACCTCTTTGGAATCCATGGCAATGCACTTCCCATAAGTTGTTGTTACTTTGAGATCCAACTCATTCATGACCTCAAGAGGCATAACATTGCATGATGCTCCAAAATCAAACATACAATTGTGTAACATCTTATCCTTAATAATCAAAGTAGTGAAAAATGAATCCACCTTCAGCTGAGACTCAACCAAGGATGTTCCCAAATATATTTCAAGTGGCTCACCTAGTTCTTTTAACACTTGGGGTTTTTCCAACTCTGTAATGGTAAGAGGAGTCTAAATAATTTTTACATTTCTGCCTTGGGTAATCTTTTCTTCTTTCAATCCTAAATACTCAAAGGCATTTTTCTTGTGCTCAGGAATCCTAAGCAGCTCAACAATTGGAACAAAAATATTGATCTGACTCAATACTTGGTCAATGTCATAAGGAACGTATTTGGGAAAGGAAACATTCGGAGGAAGACTGAGAAACTCATCAGATAGAAAAGGATTTTTCATGGTCTAAGCATGGGTAGGGATACTAGTTCTATTTGGGGAAACAAGGCCTTTGCCAGCTATATATTTCTTAGGAGTTTCTTTTGAGATATTGGTGAGAAATGGAGTTTTTGGTTTAGCCTGAGGCCCTGCCCCTTTGACAAATTTACTCCTAGTGTTATATTCCTTTTCATGACTAACCAAAACATTCATTAACAACTACCTATCCTCCTCAGAAGGGATTCCTCCATCATAATTCTCAATCATTAATGCCCTTAAGTATTCAAAATCATTATTAGGCAATTCAAAATCTTGTACCATATCAATTTCATAGGTATGAGTGGGAGGAAGAGGTAATACCCAGTGAATGCAATCCCATAAATCTTTAACAATTCTGGAACTCATTAGCTCAGTTGAGGTTGCTCCCTATTGTGAAATTCTAGAGAAATCCATTGTGCATGCATCATTATTAGTTTCATCATCATGAAATTCTTCCTCAATCCATTTTCAACAACACATGGAGAATGTGGTAAGAAAAACTATCAAACCACTCGGTTTTATGAGCTTTCAACAACAACTCGACAGTCAAAGGATCAAGCATAATTCTATTCTCACGGGCTTGGGGTTGTCTATTTCTTGATCCCACGAGTCCTTTTCCTCTTTCATCAGATCTTTGATCACCCCTAGGATGATTTGAAAATATTTCTTGACCTTGTGCTTTATGATGACCTTGGGAACCTTGTCCAATCCCCTTCTCTTCGCTGTAGCGTTTTTAGGATATTTCCTTAATGTGACTTCGGCCAAAGTTTTTACAACCTCTTCTAGATCCACAAACTTACTTGACTGAGGCTTCTCTAGATTGATCAGCTTGATACCTTCCTTCTTAGGAGGCTTACCAACTTCTTTGATATTATTTTCAATCTACAAAGCCATGGTGAAGGCCTACCTCAATGTTGTTGGGTTCTTATCCCTCAAATAATAGGAAACCTTCTTATCAAAAGAATCAGAGTATTTTATTAAACAAGAAACATCACTTGGCCTCAGGATCATAGGTAGCCTATTCAGGGTCTTATTGAACCTTTTATTGAATTCATGAACAGAATCATTAGGATTCTTTTTTATATTTTCAAATAATGATAAAAAAATCCGTGGTCTGTTTTATCTCCATACTGTAATCTAAAAGTATTCTTCATTTCTATCCATGAATCAATGGAGTTGTCTAGAAAATATTTATACCAGTCCCGCGCATCCTCCTCTAGAGTATGGATAAAAACCTTTATGTACACATCCTCAAATTCAATCTCAAAGTCTTCCATCGTATTGACAAAAATTTAAGATATGATCCCTAGTAATGGAATGATTTCCTTGAAATTTAGGAAATCTATTTCTAACATCTTGGGGCACAACATTTGGATATCAACCATACCTATGAAATCTATAGGGCAAAAGTGTCACAACAAACAAAGGTTTGGGTGGGGGTTGTGACATATAGTTTTAGGGATGTGATCTTACGGGAGAAACAAAATGATGAGGAATGAGGGGTCATGGAGCACATGAATACAATTATCGAATGAATGTTCTCTAAAAACTCTATTTCTTGGAAGATCCTATCAACTTTGGAGAACACAGGGACAAAATGAGATGCAAATTTTTCAAATACAAAAGAAGGACCCTCTCCAGTTGGAGAATTTGGATTTACAAAGAGACTACCTAATTCAGAAGCACTTGAGGAAGTATGGCAATATTTAATGATAGGTTGATCAGTTTCCACAATTGATAACTCTTTCTTGATTTCTGATCTCCAACAACTTTCTAGATTCTTCTTCCTTCTGAATTCATCTTTCCTAGCTCTAGAAATAACTTCAGTAGGGTCTCTAGTGAAGAAATATCTTCTTCCATATAGCATTGCAAAGATTAGTGATAGATGGAAATTGATAGAGGTTAAGACATTGGTATTTATCAAAAATTTATTAAATATAGAGTCGCCACTAAGGATTTTCACCTTAGTTGTGAAAATACACTAAAATAGATCTATCAAATGTCTATCAACACTGAATTCATGCAAAGCTTCACATATCTAACCTTCCTTTACCCATATTTAACATTGATGATGTAAACTTAGTGCAAAAAACCATAGAAACTAGAAATATTACACGCACAACTTGTAACGTTTCTTTATTCTTACAAATCAGGACACAACATGACATTTCAACAACGTGTTAGCACTTAGAGTATGTAATAAAAATTACCAGGGCCAAATATAATATTGCCTTGGAAGATCCCCAGAAACGATGCCAATCTAGTGTCATTCTTGCACAAATAAATATTAGAGCTCAATAATCCCTAGAAACGGTGCCATTTTGGTGTTATTTCCACACAAATAAATCTCGGAGCTCAAATAATCCCCAACAACGATGCCATTTTGGTGTTGTTTCTGCACAAATAAATCTTAGAGCTCAAATAATCCCTAGAAACGTAAATTAGATCCCTAATAACGGTGCCATTCTGGTGTTGTTACCACACAAATAAATCTCAGAGCTCAAATAATCCCCAACAATGCAAATCGGTTCCCAAAGAACGGTGCCAATCTAGTGTTGGTATCCAAATTGATCCTCTCTTGGAAACTGAGTAGCATAATAGATTTAGGTAAACACTAAGAGACAAACAAATCCTATCATGAGTTGTTTTATAGCCGGGGGGGATTATTCGACTCTTTGTCACATGTACATCGAGAGAAATGGATAGCACCTTCATTAAGGATTTGATCTATCCTCACTGCTTTAGGCCATGCCTTTTGACTAGGGTGAGAGGACCCATTTTGTAACCTCTTTCGGTGAAGGAGAATGAAGATATCCTTCTTTGCATAAATTTGAAAGGAGACCCTGAGAAAATATGATCAATGCACCACAATTTAACTCTCACAAGTTGTCACTTCTAAAGAATGGTGATATTTCCTAAACAGGGTTGAAGGTTACTAGAGACATTATGAGATCCGATTGCTTCTACATATTTTGGTAGTAGAATTTATACATTTTTGGACACACAAGGAAAACATGGGTAGTTCAGGTAGGATTCATTGTTTTGAATAATTTTGGTGGGAGATTAAGCAAGATAAAATTGATTATGCCAGATCTTTGAGAACCTTCACAACATTTGGAAAACTAAATGATAGAATGCTTCAGAATAGCTAAAATATTCCTTCAACCAAAAGGTGTGCATCAATGGAGGCCCAAATTTGCACGTTTTCACATAATATCCAAGAATTTAACACGAAGGCTCAAGCCAAAGACTCAATTAAGCATTAAAGACCCCTGGTTCCTCACGCCTAAGATACACTCAAAGGCTTATAGACAATATTTATCAACAAATGATAGTAAAATGATTTTAAATTGTTTATCTCATTGCAGGATGAAGGCTCTTCTTGAAATGAAATTGCAAATGCCACTAAACTATCATAGGGATGAGATCCTATGTGATTCGAGAGGGACTTTAACACAAGATTGCAATAGGAATAAGAAAAATACTTGCAAACATTCTGAAATAAAGCAGACACAAATTGGTCCAAGATTGACACAGATTAATTCGAAATTGATTAGATTCATTAGTAGGGGAAAGTTTCTTTGAACAATCTTAGAGCTTTCAATGGTTGTACACTTACAACCAACTTGACGTGATTGAAATCTAAAACATAGGAAATTAATAGGTTTCTCGGATTGGTCTCTCAAGAAGATGGGCTCTCTCAAATTTTCTCTTAAGAATTCAACCCCCGACCCTTTGCAAGAGTATTCTCATTGCATTTATACATTTCACTTACTCACTCATCCAAAATTTTCCCCCAAAAAGAAGAATATTTAAGGAACCTTTACTTCTTACCAAGTTGTCTCGGAAAGTGACGTTTAACAAATTTACACCCGCAGCTGCCAGGTGGAAAAATCATGAACTAATCACATTTATTAGACCCTCGACCGATGACTTGAATGTCATGCCACAACATTTTGATAGTCATTCTAATCATTTTTATTATTTCATGTGAGAAGTCCCCATTTTAATCATTTTCCAGTCTCTCTGTATAGTTGGATTTGATAGGCAATCCTTTTTGCCCGGTACGCAACACCTTGAGAAATGAATGCCCCCGCATGGATGTCTGCATTTGTGCCTCTAAAAAATGAGTGTCCGTGTATGAATTATTCCACATACCTACTCTGTGAGTCTGATTTTCAAGAAAAACAATGCGTATTCGCACCTTCTAGAGTCTTGGAACAAAAAAGGTGGAAAAATGAGAAGCAATGCACAATAACCATTGATTCTTCCCCTTATAAAATTTAGATTAGATTTTTCCACATGTTTCCTTGGCCCAAATGCAAAGGAGAAGTATAGGGGAAATTTTGCAAACAAGCACGGGCCTTCCACGTGCCCTGGGCCCAAGAAAATAACTTTTTGGCCTTTGAAAAGTCTTAGTATAAAAGGAGCCAACTGAAGCCTCCACGTGTCTCCTTGGTGCAACTTTGAGATGGTGCTTAAAAGAAGAGACCCCAAACAAGCGTGGTCTCACCATGTGTCTCATTTTGGCAGAGTTTTTGAAAGAATTTTAGGGATCAGTGGAAGGCACCATGTGTTTAGGGTCCGAGATAGTTTTCCTTAGCTATTGAAAAGTCCAAACAAGGGAAGAGTGAGCGGAAACTTCCACGTGTCTTCATGGCGCTCTTTCAACAATAAAATTTAGGGTAGGTCCACAAATAGGGGTGGGCCCTCCATGTGTCCTAGGCCTTAAAAAGTCACTTGAAAAGTTTAAGTACATAGAGGATCTAGCAGAAGCCTCCACGTGTCTCCTCGGAGTAACTTTGAGATGGTTCCTAAAATTAGAGACCCTAAACAAGCGCGAACTCGCCACATGTCTCCTTGGCTCAAATTCTAAGGTAATACCTTGAGGTAGATTCTTAAACAAGTGTCGGCCCTCCACATTTCCATGGTCTAACCAAGCCGCACCTGGCCACATGAAAAAATATCTAAGTCTCTGGGCAATGGAAGCAGAAACCTCCACGTGTCTCCCTGGCACAACTCCAAAGGTCAAACTAAGAGGTGAATTTTCAGATGATCACCAACCCTCCATGTGGAAAATATTTGAGTTGAAGTGGGCCTTAGATTTTCAAATTTCCCTACTAAGCCGCATCTAATCGAAAGGGCCACATTTCCATAGATCTTTGAGATATAAATTGTGAGGAAAAACACCCGTCAAACCGTAAGATAAGGGAAATCACCATTTGCACCTGGAAATGAATATTTCTTTAAGGATAGAGAATTTAAAAATGATATAAGGCCCAAATGTGATCCACTTGAGCTACATCTAATTAGAAAGGACCTCTTTTCCATAGATATTGGGAAAAAAATTGACAGGAAAACAAAACGTGTGCGTGGAAAAATAAAAGGAAGGAGAAAACCTGATTTTATGCCCAAGTTACCGATTCTTTCACATGGACAGAGGAATGGAAAAAAATTCTAGAGTTAATGTGATCCTCAACCAAAAGAAAGGACTAATCATGGAAACCAAATGAAGGATAGAGCTTTCACACATCATACAAGGAGATACAAAACACAACAAATCCCGCAAAATAAAGAATTTCGAGGACAAATGGGGCAAGATCAAATTGAGCACCAAAACTTTGTAATCGTAACTCAAGTAGAAGTAGCTTCTTATTGTGAGCTATTATTTCACTCCATCATACAAACATCACCATAAGTAACATTGTCATCAACCTCTTCACTTAGCAGGTCACATGGGATATGTGGGAGGAAACACTTATCACACTAGTCAATCACATGATCTTCTTCAACCAAGGACACTCTAACAGTTAATGGATCTGGGACAAATTTATTTTCTCTTGGTGGTTTCTTCTTATTCCCTAATCCCATGGGCCCCTTTCCTCTATCATTTAACCTATGATCTGTTAGCATAATTTAGCATAGGCATATTTATTACATTTTATTGCATTGTCTTTTATTTAATAATGTGCAACATGTGCACTCTAGTCTAGTGAATTGCATTCAATATTGTTATATTGGATAACATTGAATATTGTTATTAGTAGTAATTACATGTGCATGTGAGATGGGTCTTATCATCTCGTAGTTGGTGTCTGCTAGGGTGTCATGTCTATCCATATGAGGCTATCTAATATCTATAAATATTACTGACTTGCATTGTAATGTAATCGATTTCATGATCAATAATATTTGTGAGGCTTCCTTCCCTCTTTGGTCATTGCAATCTTATTCTATTCTATCATTTGGCATCTAAACTATACCATTATTATCATTTGGTATCGAGCGGAGTTCTATCCAAGCAAGGTTGAAGAGGAGCACTATTGGAGAGGATCCATTAGAGAAGAAGATCTGCATCAAAGGAGAGCCATTGAAGCATCCCACAACCTCCATTCCTCCCAAGCATCCATCAACTAAAATTTGACCTATCCACTTATTTGGAAGGTAAATTTTTTTATTAGTCATTGGCATAGCCAATTGATCTAACATATTGGTGGAATATTTCAGATTTGGAGATCTTTAAAAAAAAAAGGAGAAAGATCTTGGAAAAAATTGCAGATCTAAAAAAAAAAAAAAGATTTGTGAAAAAAAAAAATCTTAAAAAAAAAAAAAAAAGGAGAGAGATCTTGAAAAAAATTGCAGATCAAAAAAAAAAAGATCAGATCTAAAAAAAAAAAATCAGATCTGAAAGTGGAGGTGTGAAGAATTCAGGAGCAAAGGTTGAAGCAGTCCATCAACAAAATTCCAGCAGATAGCTCTTAGAAAAAGGATGTAACTTTTTCATACAATGTCGGATTGATGTGCCATTTTTTTTTCTAGAAAGATAAGGAGGCGCACAACTTTACAGTTTACATCATCTTCAGATTCAGCCTCTACATGTGATGAAAAGTCTATACAAGTCGGATCATTTTTTTCTAAAAAAATCAGATCTAGTGGTAAATTGGTAAGATCTAAAAACTAAGATTCCGATTCTTGAAATTTTGTGGGTTTCAATAAAAATATTGTATGATGCTACTGTCAAAATTTTAGAAAAACTCAGATCACGGTTTGTGAGAAAAGGTGAAAACAATATTTAGATTGTTTGTTTGGATCTTGGGAACAAACATGTCAGCGGTTCAATTCCCACTCTCTCCATATTTTTCTTAAATTATTTTTTGGAAAATTTGGAGAAATTAATAAATTTTGGGAGATTTCTAAATTTAGAAGCTCACCAAACACATTTAGAGCCACCGCTAAATTTAGCGGAAAAGCACCTATTGGGGGAAAAAATATTTTTGGCCTAAATTGTGTATTTTGTGATTCTAGACCCTTTTTTGTAAAGAGGGGGGACACAAAAACTTCATTTTGATGTACTTTGAGAGGATGTTGTACTAATCTTGGTGCATAAAGTGAAAAAAAAGGTGCACATTTTTTATTTTATGTTTGGTTCTATCACACGAGATCTTTGATCTCATAGCAGCATTCAATATATACGGTGCCTCTGGGAAGCGCTTACGGGTGATGCCGCCGTGACTACTACTGCACTTAACGCCTAACACAACTACCTAAACATCAAATGCAGGCATCGACCCTATAAAATCGACGGAAGTAATAAGGACACAATACACACACATTTGAGCCCTCCCATCTGTTTGTGCTTGCACAAACCCCTCTTCATCTTTGTCTAAGTACTACGTACTAAATTCTTTCACGTGCGTTAACACCTCTTTCCGTCTTGTGGGTATATTGAAAGGGTGATCTTCTTCCATGTACCGACGGGTATATCGGAAAAGAGCGTATATAGAAAGGTTTGGTATATCGGCTGACGGTATATTGAGAGGAGACCATAAACCTGGAGTGATAAGAGCCTTACCCTTTGTCGAAATTCGAGTTTCAGAAATTTAGATTACGAAATGGGTGCACAAGCACCAAAGTTCTTCTTGCGATTCACAATCTTGCTTAGAGGAGATAACTATGCTGCATGGAAACCGAAGATCAAGATGTTACTTGAGTTTGAAGACCTATGGACAGTTGTAGATGGACAAACAACAAGATCACTCGATGATGGAAGACAAAAGTTCAATTTGACAGGGCAAATCAAAAGGCCAAGTTGATCATCTTGTTTAGCGTAACAGATGATGTGCAACCCCACATTAGAGATGCCACATTGGCCAAGGATGCATGGGATAAGTTGAGCACAATCTATGAGGCAAAGAATAAGAATGCCATCCTCAACCTACTATCACAACTGCATACTCTCAAGTTCAAGCACAATGAGAAGGTTGAAGTTTTTTTGAGATGAGTTGCTACTTTGAGGGCATCTCTATTGGCATTGGGAAAAGAGATAATTAATGAAGACCTCGTACCAATTGTGTTGCAAGCACTTCCTCCTTCCTACAGAATCTTTGTGACAACTATCAATATGAGTGAACACACAGTCACCTTTGAGAAGTTGGTCAATCTACTCCAACAAGAAGAGGCAATGAACAACAAAGATCAGGAAGATGAGCAAGCACTATCTTCCAATCATAAAGGAAAGGGAAAATTTCAATCCAATCACAAGAAGTCCCAACAAAACCAAAGTCAACGAGACAACACCAAGAAGTGTCCCATTTGCAATAGAGGGGGACATGACATCAAAGATTGTTGGTACAATTCCTATAAAAAGGGTTCATCAAGCAATTCAAAACCCAATAACCATCAGGGTAACAATAATTCAAATAAAGGGAAGTCCAACAACAATAACAATCAAGGGTAGAAAAATGGTAATTGGTAAAGAAAACCCAAACAACAAGGGTACATTGCTGAACATGAGGATGATTCAGATGAAGGACACCACATGTATTCTACTCAATTTGATGAAGAAACCAAGTCCACACAAGATATCTGGTATGTTGACTCGGGTGCAACTCGACACATGACTGGACGTAAGGATTGGTTCTACACACTGCGTGACTCACCTAACAAGAACCATGTGTCATTAGGTGATGACTCATCATACAGTGTCAAGGGGATTGGAAACATTTCACTACCTCTTGGAAAGCATGACTGCAAAATCACAAATGTATTATATGTACCTGGGTTGACCAAGAATTTGCTATCAGTTAGTCAACTCCTTGATCACAACTTGAAGTTGGATTTTGACAGTAATAATGGAGAAAAAGTGTGCTTGATAAGAGATAAGTCAAGAGGTTCCAAGATTGTAGCAAGAGCCTCCAATGTGGGACGCATGTTCCAACTTGATTTTGTCCACAAGGATGATCAAGCTCTAGTGGCCAAAGACACACAATCTGCAGAACTATGGCATCGCAGATATGGTCACATCAGTTTTGGCTATCTCTAAACACTTCAAAAGGGAAACATGGTGAAAGGATTGCCTACACTCAAGCACAACACTGAAAAGTGTCTGATTGCCTAGCCTGGAAAGCAACACAGAGTACCCTTCCAGAAGAACACATATAGAGCTAAGGGAAAGCTTGATTTGGTGCACACCGATCTTTGCGGGCCCATGCAACCAAGTCATTCTGGATGTCAATACTTCATGCTTTGTGTTGATGACTACTCAAGAAAGATGTGGATATATTGTCTAAGAAACAAGAGTCAAGCCTTTGAGACATTTCAGAAGTTCAAAGCACTTGTTGAGAATGAAGTTGGTCACAATATCAAAACTCTCCACTCAGATCGAGGGGGAATTCACAAGCAATGAGTTCAAGACTTACCTGGAAGCTCATGGGATTCGTAGACAAATGCCTCCTACTCACACACCACAACAAAATGGTATAGTTGAGATAAGGAATCGTACTATCATGGAAATGGTGTGATGTATGATTGACGACTCAAGTTTAACAAAGACATTTTGGGCAAAAGCTGCAAGCTGTGATCTATTTGTTGAACAGAGTGCCCATAGTAGCTCTTGAAGGAGTGACACCTCAAGAAGCATGGTCAAATCGGAAACCATCAATTGCACAACTAAGAGTATTTGGGTGTAAAGCTAGCATGCACATACCCAAGAAGAATAGAACAAGTTGGATATGAAAGTTGAGAAAGCGATATTCATTGGATATAGTGAAGAAGCACTTGGAGTGCAGATTATGTGATCCGAAAGAAAAGAAAGTATACACAAGTAGGGATGTTGAGTTCTTTGAGAAGAAACAAGCAGATGCTCCACTCAATGACTCAACAAACATGCAGAATACACCTCTTGTGAAGACAGAATTTGATGTTCCCACTGAAGATGACAGTGATGAATTGGATGATGGTGAAAACTTGGATCCACCACAAGCCAATGGAATAGCTAAGAAGTTACCTAAATGGTATACTCAATTAATAAGAGATGTAATTTGGATGAAGCACCTAGCACATCATCCAATCCTAGACCTAGAACTCGCAGTCAAGCTCGTGAAGAGGTCAATTATGCCCTAATGAGCAGATTTGTTGAAACAGTTGAGCCATCTACAGTTCAGGAAGCCCTACAATCAAAAGCTTGGAAAGATGCCATGGATTGAGTATCGATTAGTGACGAAGAATAACACATGGAAACTTGTCGACCTTCCACCGGGAAGAAACCCATTGGATGCGAGATGGATATTCAAGACTAAGTACAAATCAGATGGGACTATTGACAAATATAAAGCAAGGCTTGTAGCAAAGGGGTATGCACAACAAGAAGGCATTGATTATTAGGAGACATTTGCTCCCACAGCCAAGATCAAGACAATCAGGATGATCTTTGCTCTAGCTGCACAATTTGGTTGGAAAGTCCACCAAATGGATGTGAAAAGTGCCTTTCTTAATGGAGATTTGCAAGAAGAAGTCTATATGACTCAGCCAGAGGGTTATGTAATACCAGGAAAAGAGATGATGGTATGTAGACTCATAAAATCTCTATATGGCCTAAAACAGGAACCCCGGGCATGGTACATCAAAATTGATGAGCATCTCATAAGTCATGGATTCGAAAGGAATCCTTATGACCCCAATCTCTACCTCAAAAAGCAAGGGGGGAGATTGTCATTGTGGTTGTTTATTTCGACGATCTAGTCATTACAGGAAGTTCTGTGAAGATGATCAATGCAACAAAGAAGGATTTCAATCGATCGTTCAACATGACAGATCTCGGGATCATGTACTATTGTCTTGGGTTAGAAGTATGGCAAAAAGAGAATCATATCTTTATGTCACAGTTGAAATACACCAAGACAATGCTCGAGAAATTCGAGGATGGACTGCACTCCTATTGCTACACCTATGGAAGTGAGACTTGATTATCTCGTCCGATCCATCACCACCGATGAATGCAACTCTCTATTGGCAGTTGATCGGGAGTCTCATTTACCTGACATATACTAGACTAGATATCAGCTTTGCAGTCAGCTATTTATCACGCTTCATGCAAGAACCAAAAATATGTTATTGGAAAGCAGCAAAGAGAATACTAAGATATCTAAAGGGTACATTTGACCTTGGTCTAGAGTACAAGAAGAATGACAATTTCTTCTTGACAGGTTATTCAGATTCAGATCATGCAGGAAACATGGATGATAGGAAGTCAACATCAGGCTTCGTATTCTTTATGGGATCTGGACTGATATCATGGGGAAGCAAGAAACAGAACTTTGTTTCTCACTCTTCTACAGAAGCAGAGTATCGAGCTGCAGGTGAAGCTGTTTGTGAAGCAATATGGCTACGCCGAATACTGGAAGGAATTGGTCTACCACAACAGAAATCTACTCCAGTATATGTTGATAATGAAGGAGTTCTAAAGCTTGTTCGCAATCCAGTATTTCATGAGAGAACCAAGCATATTGAAGTATAGGTTCATTTCATACGCGAGCATGTCTTGAAGCACAACATACAGCTCCATTTCTGTCCTACAACTGAACAGAAGGTAGATGTTTTCACTAAGTCACTTGCACGTGACAAATTCACACTGTTCAGAGAGTTCCTCTCCACTTCATTGGAAACTATGCAAAATTAAGGGGGGGAATGTTAGCATAATTTAGCATAGGCATATTTATTGCATTGTCTTTTATTTAATAATGTGCAACATGTGCACTCTAGTCTAGTGAATTGCATTCAATATTGTTATGTTGGATAACATTCAATATTGTTATTAGTAGTAATTACATGTGCATGTGAGATGGATCTTATCATCTCGTAGTTGGTGTCTGCTTAGGGTCTCATGTCTATCCATATGAGGCTATCTAATATCTATAAATATTATGCTCTTGCCTTGTAATGTAATCTGATTTCATGATCAATAATATTTGTGAGGCTTAGTCCCTCTTTGGTCATTGCAATCTTATTCTATTCTATCATTTGGTATCTAAGCTATACCATTATTATCATGATCACCTTTAGAATGATTACCAAATCTGTTTTGACCTTGATGTTGATCTTTGGGCCTAAGATTTCTTACCTATCCACTTTTCTTCCCTATCATGTTTGTAAGAAATTTTGTTCACTACTCCTACTAGAGTCTTAACCACTTCTTCTAGATCTAATCCCTTGTTTTCTGAGGATTTTCAAGATTAATTAAATTGACACCCTCCTTTTTAGGAGGATTTCTTGCTTCCTTGATATTATTCTTAATTTGTACTTCCATGGAAAAATATTGTCTTAAAGTCCTAGGGTTTTTTTTTCCACAGATAATATGTTTCTTTCTTGTCAAAGGCATCAGAATAATTTATCAAGAAGGATTCATCACTTGGCCTCAATTTCATAGGAAATCTAGTCAAGGTCTTATTGAATCTGGTATTGAAATCTTGGATAGGTTCATTGGGATTCTTTTTTATATTTTCAAACTCGAGAGAAGAAACCTTGGATCAGTCTTGTCCCCATATTGTGATCTAAATGCATTTTTCATTTTAGTCCATGAATCAATAGAATTGTCTAGAAAAGACTTGTACCAATCATGGGAATCTTCCTCTAAAGTATGAATAAACAATTTCACATATACATCCTCATGCTCAATCTCAAAATATTCCATAATATTAACAAAAATCCTGAGGTTGGTCACCACTAATAGCATTATTCCCTTGAAACTTAGGTAATCTATTTCTCACATCATTTGGAACTGCATTGGGATAACCCACCATAGCCTAGAAATCTATAGGTCTATATACATTTACAACAAAGGGAGGTCTAGGTGGAGGGTTAGCCATGTTATTTTGAGGAGGTGTTCCAATAGGTGGGTTAAAATGATGGGGAACTGGAGGTATTTGAGGTAATGGTGTATGATCTTCAAATTATTGGTCCTTTAATGATTTAGTCTCACAAAAACCCTATTATTTCTAAGTAATAGAGGAGGAGATGAGGAATACCCTTATTAGTTGAAAATGAAGGACCCTATCGATCAGTGGAGAGTAAAAATTTATGTAAGGAATTCCTGATCCAAAACCATATGAAGAACTAGAGTAATCTTCTATCAAAGGTTGATCACTCTTAATGAATGACACTAATTTTTCTTCAGATCTTTGATCTCTAAGGGCTTTCCAGACTTGTTTCTTCACTAGATTTAGTCTTACCAACTTTGGAAAAACATTTCTACCAAGATCTGTCTTGAAGAAGGACCTTGTTCCTTCCAACTTTGCAAAATTTATTGATAGATCATAATATTTGAAACTCAAGGTATTGGTGTTTACTAGATTTTTTGAATAGCATGGATTCACCACTAAGGTCTTGTACCTTCGGTGTATAAATAACCTTAAATATATTGCCAATTGAAACTTAACGTGTAATTTAAACAAATCTTGGCAAATATTAGTATCCTTTATTAATATTTACCCCTAGCCAAGTCAAATTTAATGGAAAGATTGCTTAAACTAGGAAAATATTGAGAAAATAACTTCTTATTAAGCCCATTTTTGTAAATATTGATAAAGGATGATGTCTAGATCATTTATTTACATCTAAAAATATTCATTACATTACCAGAGATTCATGTATCTTTGAATTTTCAAAAATAATCCTAACGAAGCCACGAGGGTGTTGGTACCCAAATCAGTCCCACCTTGTAAGTCAAACAACATCAATAAGCTAAACAAGATGCTTAGAGAAAGAAAGACTAGGATTTAAGTCATTTTGTAGCTAGGGATGGATATGGAAATCTCTTTGTCACTTTGACTTGGGAAATGTTGGATAACACCTCACTAAGGGTATGACCTACCCTGCTACTTTAGGTTCTTCCTATAACTAGGGTGAGAGGACCCATTTTATAACATGTATTTGTGAAAAGAATGGATAGGATAACAATATTTTATATTATCTCTTAGGTATTTGAAGAGGTAGCCTCAATAATACATGGTCAATGTAGACATTATCTAACTCTCATGAGTTTTCACACTAGAAAATGCAAATGTCTCCTAAACAAGGCTCAGAGTTACTAAAGACAAAGTGATAATTCCAGCTTGCTTCTACATATTTTTGATAAAGGATGGATAGAAATAACAAATTTCCTTAGCATTTGTGTATAAACAGGGAAAGCATGGGTAATTCAGATGGATCAAATGGTTATTGATTATGATTTTGATGTATTGATGGGAGATTAAGCAGGATAAATTTGATTATACAAAATCCTTAAATGAACCTTAACAAATGTTGTAGGTAATTGTTCTAGATGAAAAATATAGATCACATAACTCAAAGAACTCCTTCAACTAGAAGATTTGCATTCATGGAATCCCAAGAACATAGGATTTCACAAAACTTTGAGAACATAAACATAAAATCTCATGATAAATTATCAATTAAATGATGACAATTTCTTGTCAAATACATTCAAGACACCCTCAAGAACTGAAAAAAATCCTAAATCAGATAGATACAACTTGAATTTAAAACCGTTTACCGCAACATAAAGGAAATCTCCATTAACAATGCAATTGTAGTTGCCAAATTGTCACTATTTAAACTAAAAATTTGTGTAATTCAAAGAAATTAACAACATAAGATTGCAACAAGAATGCAGATAATTGATTCAAAGTAATTCATCTTGAAACAAAATAACATTGCTCATGAGAATACACACAAATTAATTCAAGAAACTCCAATACTTCAACAAGGGGACATAACACCTATGACCTCAATGTTTACCAATGACTGTACATTGCAATCATCTTGGCGAGAAGGTTTGGGAATGAATGAAAAATTCTTAGGTATCTCAGATTAGTTTAGCTTAAGACTGTACAAATTGGTTTTCTCCTTTATCTCTCTAAAATCTTAGAAAAATTTAAGCCCCCTTTTATGCAAGAACATTCCTCTTGCATATATAAAATTTCTTTCCTCTCATCTTTTTATTTCCCCCAAAAGTGTGAATCTTCAAAATAATATTCCCCTTTATGGAACATAATTTGATCTATTTTCATGTTGCTAGGTGGAGGAATTGTGAGTGATTCACATTCTTTCATTATCTGAGAATGATTGAGATGCCACATTATTTTATATACTTTTATATTTGGAATTTTTTTTTTATCAGCCTCCAATTTCAAACATTAACTTAGAAATATGCACAATAATCACCAGATCCCTTGATTTGAGTAGTCCTATGTGTGTAACTTTTTTCATGTTTAAGTATCTTTTATTTTAGATAGTAACCAATTGCTTCACCTTCACTTCCTTCATGTGGGCTGAGCAGGAAATATTTATTCATTTAATGGTGGTGATTCCATCTAGTTCAACTTGTCTGCACCATTTTCACTATAAATTCAGCTCCATTTCTTCATTGGTGTGCATCCCCTTTCCATTCTTAGACTTGAAAAGCTATTGAAAATCTCTTTGTTGGTGTAATGGTGAAAGTAGCTATAGAAACTAGCCTAAAGGAAATATCATCAGAAGATTTGAATCAAATCTTCGATTTATGACAGCCCAGATGAGGCATTTGTCATGAATTTATTCAAAATTGCATACCTAGGGGATACCAAAGGTGTCTTGACATATTGAGAGGTTCAACTTTCAATCCTTTTAAGATTGATCAAAATCAATCTTATTTTCTTAGCTTTTCAAATGATATATTATCATCTCTTTTGGTGGGAGCACCAGAAAAATCTAGAAGAATTGAAGAAATTCTAGATTAAAAGGAGGCCTATTGTGACAGGGATGATTGAATATGAGTCTCCCTTTCTGTGCAATGAAGAATTTGTGCTGAAATATTTTCCCCAGGAGTCCTACATACTTTATGACAAGACTTCAATTGATATTGTGCTTGCCATTTCTCACAAAGTAGAGGAATTGGAGCAATGAATCATCTCTCTCGAAAAAGGTCCAATAGGACCTATGCCACCTCAACAATTTGTAGTACCAACACCATTAACAAGAAGGAAAAAGGGGGAAACAATATCTCAACCCCCAATTTTCATTTTGGATGAGGAAGAAGCAGAGCCTTCATCTCCTCAATGCTTTAAGGCATCAATTTCTACCACCAAGGAAGGTAAGGGCAAGTCTTCTCTCCAATCTTCCATTCATTTAGTGCAGTGTGCTCCTTTGATGGAGAAAAAATATTAGGACCATTTCCTATTCCTACTCCAAGAGAAAATCCACCTTTCACAAGGAGATGCAGGGGTGAGTCTAGTTCTAAGTTCCTTGTTCCACCAGGTCCAAGGGATGCAGTACTTGCTCTTCTAGCTACTCCCAATGTTCCTACTTAGCCTACTCTTGTTCAATCTACTCCTTATAAATCAAAAGGGAGGAAGACATTTCCTATGAGTGGTTTTGACCTTTTGGACTGGGTATCTTCTTATCAAAAGAAGATAGAATTAAGGAGTATTAGGGATGGTTCTAGAATACATGTTGACACATTGATGGGTATGGGGAGGTCTCATAATTTTGCTAGGGCATTTTTGTTTCTCAAACAACCCAGGGTTCAAAAGAGTTCATACTATGGAAAAAAATCTATTAAAAAAGTCCCTCATTCAGAGAAGATTTTAAAGTAGTGATAGAGGATGATTGAATGTCCCTCTTCTCATATTGTCTCCCTTTTTGATGTAATATTCGAAAATGTATGTATATTTTCATGGGAAGGGGCCCCTATAGATCCCCCTTTTTCTTTTCAAAAATTATAAAAAACTTCAAATTGTTACAAATAAATCACATGCTTCACAACAATTTTACAATTTAATCAAAATGTAATGGAAATTTATTGTTTTTCAATACATCATTTTCAGAGTTTAACTACTCAAAGTAACTTTAATTTTTTTGGAAATAAAGAGTATCAAATGGAAAGAAATACAATATCAAGAAGACTTAGCCTTAGCATCTTCAATAGCCTTAGCTTCCACAACAACCTTGGATTCTTCAGTAGTGAGCATGGTAACATCATCCTCTTCATTGTCTTCTTGAAACCGTCTTTCCATGTAAGCATCATACCTCTAAAATAGTTGTAATTATTCTTTATCAGGGCCCTTGTGATTTTGAAAGATTATAGTTTCTCTGTTAATTTTTACCACACATTTCCCCATCCTGTATTTGATTTCCCTTGATTTGACTGTTAGGTCCTCAATTGCATTTTCTATAGTTATCAACCTTTTGATGACCTCATATGAATAATTTTCATCATGAATGTTCTTTTCAAAATATTGTATCAAGAAATCCATCTCTAAATCACAATAACTAGTTTTATTCTTTTCAAATACTAGGTTTTCCACTCTTATATTCAAGGTGTCGATGCCTCTCTCAATCCACTTCTTTTCTTCTTCCATGCTTCCCTTGACATCACTTAATACACCCATTTTGATTTTCAACCAATCTTCAAGATGAATTGAGTTCCCATTTTATTAGCTGGCAATATTCCTTCCTTTACAATTATCTCCTCACTGAGTTGATTGATGAGGTATAATTTGGGAAGAATTCCTTCAATATAGAATGATTCATTATTACATTCTTCAATCATGTCCTTGACAACATTGAGATGAGAAATGAATTCTTCATACCTTTTCTTCACTTTTTCTAAGACTTTCTTTCCCTTCTTAGATAATTTCTCAACCCAACTATCAACAACTTTCACCTTTTTAGTGGCCTTTTCTATGTTTCTTATTATTTTGGGGGTAATAGTAAGAGTTCCTTGATCTTATTTTGATGGAACTATTAATTTTTGCTAGCATGAGGTTAGAGACTTTACCTGCTCTTTTAGCTCCTTTTTACTTATTTTGTCTTCATCTACCCTTTCAAAGAGTCCTTTTAATTATATTAACATCATGTTTAAGATTTCCTCTAGTAGGCATTCCCAATTGGATTTGTTGAATGTTATAATCACTAACTATTAATTTATCCTTTGGGATATTAGAATGGGGAGTAGAAATTCCCAAAATTTGGACCCTGTTCTATCAAAGTGTGATCTTGTCATAATTCTACCTTTCTTAGAGGCTTTCACAGATGACCCAAAGCCTTTATTGTGACAATCTCCTTTCCCTTTTCCTTCTTCTTTTAATTTTCCGGAGAATTACCCCTAGCCATCCTTTCATGGGGTCATTATACTCTCCTATTTTCAAGGGGGAAAATATTGTGGTTTTAAGAAATGGCACCATTGTTGTTGATGTATCTTGAATTGTGAGCATTCTTGCAATTGGTGCTTTCACACTTGTTTTCTGGTCTACACTTTCAACTACTCTAGGTTGTTCCTCATTTTCTCCTGAGTCTGAGTATGTTGAACCTTTTCTTCTTCATTATTAGGTGTAGATTGTTAACCTAAAATACTATCTCTCTCTAAACTAGGAAGTGTGCTAGCGTCTTCTTTCAAAATTTTAGGGGGAGTGTGGATCATACTTGTATCCTTTCAAAATTTATCTGCCTTAGAATATTCCACACTTTATCCCCCTTAGGCTCCCTTGGTGGAGTGATATATTTCTTAATTATTTATTTTGGGATCTCTTTTTCATTACCTGTAGTTTCTCCTTGTTCCTTGTCCTTCATGGGAGGCTCTTGGATAGAAGTATTCACTTGGGACTCTGTCTCAACCTCTTCTTGCTTTGTATCATATTTTTCTTGTACCTTAGTTGGTTGGGCTTGGGTACTTGATTCTTGACTTACATCTTTATTTTCCACTGGTGTATCTGGTATAACAACATTTCCACCTTGTACACTTGGGGTGATGGTGACTTCAATAGTTTTATACTCAATGACACTAACAATTGGGACCTTTTCACTTTCTAACATTTCTCCTTCACTTGTGAATTGTGGCCCTATAACAAGAGTAAATTTGAGCAATGACATCTCCTGCATATCCATTTGAACATCCTTTTCTTTCACTATTGCATGAACCATATCTCGTAAGTTGAGTTCCTTGAAATTGGGTCTCCATCTCCACATTTGAAGTTTTGCTTGATATCAGTCACATGGATTTCTTTAGATGACATTCTCATAGTTTCATCTTTATCTTTATCAATCTCAAAATAGGGGCTTCTCCTAAGCTCCTTTATATTGACATCAACCATTTTAGCTCATTTCAATTATTGCCCTGGTGAAAATTCAGTCTCAACATCACTTTTATTATCATGCTACTCCACACTTAACCCTTTTTGTTCATGGCTTTCCCCCACAACATCTATCCCACCTAGTACCCTGGTTTCTCTGATGATTTCTTTCACCACCCCTATAGGAAATGTAAATGGAGTAGTGGGGATCATTGGTGTAAAGGGGTATACTTGAGTACCTTCATAGACCAATAATGGTATGGTTTGAATAATTGGGGGAGTTATAACCTTTTGTGGAGTTCTAATTAAACTAGGTTCACTGATTACCTCTGATTCTCCCTTCTTCTTCTTTTTTTTCACTTGGGCTATTTTCCTCAACATTATTTTCTAGAGGCACAATTACTCTAGATCTCTTTGATGATATTTCATAATGTTTGGATTCTGACACTTATTTTTCCCTGACACTTTGGACTATGGGAGATGGGTCAATATTTGTTAAAGATCCTCTCATTCTCGGAGGAAGGATAGAATTCTAGGGCAATGGTGCTATAGGAACCTTTGATTTGCTTGAACTGGCTCCTTTTGATTGTAAAGGTACTGCAAATGTAATAGGCACATTTTGCATTGTTTGTAGGAGTATACCTTCTACTTTCTAAATTAGAGAAGTCCTATATGTCCCAGTCTTTCTTGTAGCCATAGTCTAGGCATCAATTATCTCTGTGGTGGGCTTATTACTTGGTAATTGTGGAGGTGCACCATTTAATGGGTCCATGGTCTCAGCCCCCTCTACTAAAGAAGGGATATCTTCTTTCAAAGTAGCCAATTTTTGAATTCATTTAATACTTTAGTATTCTGGAGAGTTAAATAAATGTCATTTGTTATCAACCAAGTGAATGTACATCTTGTTGGCCCAATCATTGAGTTGTCATAATGTGCTTTAATTTTTCATGTCAAATTCTGCTCAGAAACATTTTACTTCTCGATTTGGTGGTCTGCAACTCGATTTCTCTAGTTGAATACTTTCAAGTGCCCATAATATTATTGTTTTTCCCTAATTTGAAACAATTTCCAAGTTTTCCCCTTTTTGTGCCCTAATTTCTTCATTTTTACGGGCTGTGTCATTTTTCCTTTGTCAAATCATGAAAAAACTTGAGTCTGATTGAATCCCAAATTTGTGCAAGTATTTTCCCAATCCCAAGGTTGAAATTAATGTCAAAAATGATTCAATTGGTTTAAGATCAAGAAATCTACCTTCCTTGTTAAAAATTTGATTTCTAGGGCATCCTCTGTATTTTTGACGTTTTGACGGTCATACGGGCGTATTATACCCATCAAATTCATCATCACAACATTATTGCAACATGGCAGGTTCCTATTGGCTAGGGGTGGTTGGGAAATGTTTTCCAAACTTGTCATTTTTGAAATTTTGGCTAAAAGGAAAAATTTGGTCTGTGGCTCCACCTTTTATAAAGGGTGCCTACGTGGCACATGTTGATTGGTCAAGGAGTGGCGGATTTACCTTAAGAATTTTGGCTTTCATTTTGGAAAAATTCTCAAAGTCAATTCTAGGCCCGAAAGCCTACAACAAATGGGAAGAGGACACATGGCTCGGGAGACATGCGGGTGGTGGAAGAAGTTGGTGAAATTTTGTGTTTTTTGGCTCAAGGTGTCAAAGTGAATTTTTGACCTAAAGGCCCTCATCCAATAGCGGATGGACACGTGTCCAAAAAGTAAAAGGTAGCAGCGGGCTTCGTGATGACTTTGAAGTTTTTAAACTTCAAATGGTAAAAGGAAAGGTTTGGCCCGAAGGCCCACAATGAATTGGAAAAGGACACGTGTCCCAAAAGACAAAAATGGGGAGCGCGGGCCCGGGGAGAATTTTGAAACTTTGCAAATGTGGCAGGGAGGTCTGAAGGAAGTATTAGAAGTTTGGACCCACGACAAATGGGAGGATGCCACGTGGTAGGAAAGAAGCGGGTGTTCGGGCCCGCGGAAAATTTTTGTGCAAAATTTTCTTTTGGAAAAATTAATAGAATTGGTCCACATTTTCGATGGGGCCCACATATGAACACATGGCGAGGCCCAGGAGGTAGGCGAGGAAAATTTGCAAATTTTTCCAAAATTAAAAAAGGTCACAAATGCATTTCTAAAGGATGGGAGTTCGATCCAATCACATTTTGACATGTGTCCCGCCCCATTCAAAGGTCAAAAAGGTATTTCTGAGCTTATTTTTAAATGGCATTGTCCACGTGGAGGGTTGATATTAAAAGTTGATCAAAATTGATGGATCTTTGTGCATTTACTCATTTTCATTTTGCGCCACGGGATCTCAAGAAACTTGGAAATCAAGTTTTTGCACCAAATTGCATCAAATTTTATATGATTTTACATCCTTTCAGCCTTCTGAGTGCAATGGCACCATTTTCATGAGCTAATTTGATGATCTATGATGTTTTTGATGAAATTTTTTCCTTACCTTGTGAAAAAATGTAAAAAGTGAAAATCAAAAGTTGTAGAGGTAAAATGATGAAGTGAAAAGGTGAAAAATGATTGATAAAGCATGCTGGCATGCCTGAATGAAAAAAACGTGACCCTGGGATGGATAAGGATCTGAATTTGTGTAATATTTTAAAAATTTATGCATCCCTGGCAACCTGTGAACTGTTTTCTAGTTTGATGTCATTTTCATGGAATCATGAAGAGTTGTTGTAAAAAATTTGATCCCTTAAGCATATTCTTTGCTTGGGAAGGAAGACTCCAAGCTGGCATGAGATATAAAATGTAATTTTTGAGTATGGACGAGGAGAGAGAAAAAGATGTAGAATTTTCAAGCAAAAATTGGAAGAAATCCATTTCTCTAGAGAAAACCACCTGAGAGCCATTTTCAATTCCATATTACATCAGATTTCATCATGTTGAGTTGGTTTCAGTTGTAAAGCCATCAAAAAGCTTTGAGATTGTTCCAATAACATTCCCTGCTGATGTATTTGATCAATTTTTGGATTATTTGGTGTTATCTCTTGGCAAAATTTGTATATGCTTATGTTTTCAGAATGATTTCAATTTGTGTTTATTGCTCATGTTGCAATCTTGTGTGTGGGATCTTCCTTGATCATACATGGTCTCATTTCTTGTTGAGGGTTTAATGGCATCTACAATCTTTCATTTAGAAGAGCATTCATTTGATAGAAGATAAATAGATTTAAATTCATTTTACTTTCCTTGAATATTGAGATTGTTTGTAAACCTTTGGGTGCACCTTAGGTCATGATCAAATAGGGATTCCTGGATACTTTATTGGTATTTTGCTTCAAGCTTTTGTGGTAGGTTATCAAAGGTTGTGTGGAAGAGTGCAGATCTGGGCCTCCATTTGGTGCACATATCCTAGTTGAAGGAGTATTTTAAACCCATTGAAACATCTCTACTGTTTAGGTGTTGC
Source organism: Taxus wallichiana var. yunnanensis (assembly GCA_018340775.1). Classification (NCBI taxonomy): domain Eukaryota; kingdom Viridiplantae; phylum Streptophyta; class Pinopsida; order Cupressales; family Taxaceae; genus Taxus; species Taxus wallichiana. Next base: position 388,881,866 of record CM031235.1, on the reverse strand, counting down.
AAATCTCTTGCAAAGGTTCTCAAAGAAGTTGGTAATTCCTAGCTAGTCTTGTCTAAACATCTCCCAACAAAATTTCATTCAAACTAACTCATCCTACCCATACTACCCCTGCATTGCATTGTGTGTCAACAAAAGAATACAATCCATTCACAAAAATGCACAAAGCATATCAGGATTTTATCATGTCTCTAGCAGCCTTAGCCTTGTCTTGAAAGCATTTCCATCATTTAGTAGTGACAACTCTTTTGAGTTTGAATAATGGATAATTGATCATGTTTTCCCAAGGCCATCTCCATACAATGTGCAAAGCATAAGGATATCTCCACCTCCTTCATCAAACAAAGGCTGCAATATAGGTTCTCTTACCTTGGTTGAAAGGCACAACCTAGAATAGTGAGGATTAGATCAAAATCCTTTTGAGGTGCTACCCACTCCTTCAAATCTTGAGTGCTAACAAGTTAGATAGATGTGTTCCCTGGCTACAAATGACACACAAATCATTTATCGACCTTGAGTGTCTTGTGAGATCCATGATGCTACTTGAGTTGTGAAGGAGATTAAGTTTGGGTACCAACACATCTCATAACATTGACAATTCTTCTATATGGATCATCTTCTTCTCCTTCCTTCAAATAGATAGGATCAACTTCCTTTGCATCTAGAATTTTTCAAGATACACACGACTCATAATATTTTCATCATCCTCAATTCCTTGAGGAATAACAACAATTTTGTAGTCAATGATCTACCTTAAGGTCATTCTTGAAAAATCTCTCTTCCTAACTTCCTCATCATCCCTGCAATTCATCCAAAAATCTTCAAATTAAGGCTCATGTTCACTAGAGGTGATAAGCCATATATTATCAAAGTTTGGCCTTGGGACAAACATGTCCATCTTGAATTTCTTCATCTCTTCATCCATCAATTTTTATTTTGTGATGGATTGACATGTGTACCTTCCAATGGTAAGGGGAACTTAATGTTGGTTTTGTGTTTCTTTGCAATTCTCCCATGCACAGGAACTACTTGTCTAGCAAGCTCCATTAAAACCCATTTGTCATTAGGATACCTAGGTAACTTGCATGGCTTCCCCTCAAACCCACTTATTCTGAAGTAAGTGAAATATTTTTATTGAATGAAAAGGTACCCATAATCCAAGATCATAGCATGAGTTGCAACTGACAATTTGTATTGTTCTAATTCAGGATCAAATAAACTAACTAGTGGAGAAATGAACCCATCATGTACTGGTCTTACATTCCTTTTCCAATTATCAATCCTTAGCTGTGGGAATACATCATAGACCTTATGTGTTTCAAATTTTCTATCTTTTTGTAGCACGGGAATGACACGAAACATGTGACATTATATAAGAAATACAAAAGACCTTAAATTCTTAATGAATTATGGCATTATATGGGAAGGTATTTTGTATCCCCTTCAATAATACAATTAAATCTTCTACTTCCTCAATAAACAAGGATCGAGAAAAGGTTCTTGGGGATCCTTTTTATTGATGCCTTTCTTTCAATTAACCATTGAGAATTTAATACCTTGGCATATTCATCCCACCTATTTTGATAATCTTCTCCCATAGATTCCAGTCTCCATAATAGGTCCATCAATTTGGAGTCCTAATATTTTAATTTAATTTTTAGGGGTGAACTTAACCACACACTTTCCACTTCCCTCTAACACCTGTGGTTTCTCAGTCATAGTTATGGTCACACAACCACACAAATTTAGGAGCATGGATAGTAGGTGGGATGAAAAATGCTAGAGAAATGTGGCTTGTACTAATAGCTTTCATCAATTTACTTTGGTTTTCACTGCGAAGCCTTCTTATAAAATCCTCTAGGTTTATGTCAAGTAAATTTGTGTCCTTTATGTTATCTAAGTTTCTTGTGATACCAGAGGACATAAAGAAACTTGAATCATGAGTTTTCATATTGTTTCTTAATATATCTCCCCCAAATTACTATGAAATTTGTGAAGAAATCAACCTAGGTATGGGAAAATAATGTAACTTACCAATTTCTTGAACTTGTTTTATGCAACTCTTCTTCCCGTGATCATTTCCTAAATTCCATGATCAATCTCATCATTTTCAACTGATTTTTGTCCTTTCTCATGTAATTATCCTCTTCTTATTTGATTCCAAAATTTAGAGCTAAAAATCAACACTTCTCAGTTAATTTTCCTTTTCTCCTTCATGAATTCTCATAATTAGGGCACTAAAATCTTCATATGCAATAATAAAAAATTCAAAGTGTTTGAAAGTTTCAAATAATTTTCTTTGATCCATGCAAAAATGCATTAATGGTGAAAACCATAAATGCATTACATCTTTGCAGTCTATCCTACTTTATTCATTTGAATGTGGACCATCCATGTGGATCAATGTGATGCTTTGTGGGTTCTAGGGAGTATTTTTGCACTTTTGCACTATCTTTCAAATGCATACATGTTTACACATTTGACCCGAGCACCCATTTTTGAATTTCATTGAGATCATGACATGTGTTTAGATCTTAGAGATAAGGGAGTTGTGGACCTTTACGCACATTTTTATGTTCTGATTGGGTACAAATTTACCAAGTTGACCCAAAAATCCTCTGTTTTACTTATGTTGAGAACATGACATGTGTCCTTGGTGGGCCTTGAATATTTTGTTGAGTTATGGAGCTTAATTGCTTCACATTAGCATGCTTTGTTAAATTTTTGGAATACAAAGTAACTAGCATCGGTCGGAAGAAGCTGGAGTCGGTCACACTGGGACCGGTATTTTCAAGTCAAGAAGGAACAGACATCGGTTAGAGTAAGCCGACATCGATTACATGTGCATGATTTTTTTATTTAACTCATTGCAATTAGATCTAACCTATGATATAAAGTTGATCTAATTATTGTAATAGCAAATCTAAGTTGCCCTAATTTTCTATATGGCTATATAAGCTAGAAAACTAGGGTTAGATGATAAGAAGGGAGAATTGTAAGAAGGAATTCTTGGAGAGAGAAAAAGAGAATCTTGTGAGGAAGAAAGTATTACACATCTAGTAGGTGTGGAAGATTGTATATCTTCATTTTATATTCTCTACAAATATTTGAATAATAAGATTGGTTTTTCTTGGTGGACATAGCCAACACCCATGTTATATCTTGTGTATTATTCTTGTTTTATTTTTGCTCTATTGTTTATATGATTAGATCTCGAATAATATATCTATATAATCTGGTGTGATTAACCACAACAAGCTGGTATCGAGTTTTCTTGTTTGAGGGTTTTTTGTGTTGACATATTTACTCATAGAGGGATTTCTAATTGAGTGGGAACAATGACAATGGTAGAAGATGGAAATAGAAAGTTGAGAAATTTGACGGTTGTAATTATCAATTATGGAAGATGTAGGTGGAAGATTATATGTATCAGAAATATCTATACTTATTGTTGGATGAGAAGGAAAGATGTACAAATATGATTGCTGAAGATTGGAAAATTCTAGATAGAAAGGCTCAGGGATCTATAATATTGAGCCGATAGCATCTATGGCTTTGAATATTCTTGAAGTAGAAAATACGGTAGAGTTGATGAAATATTTCGCTAATTTGTATAAAAACGTAGTGCTTCAAATAAATTTTATTTGATGAAGAAATTATATAATTTAAAGATGCAAGAAGGTGAATCTACATCAAGTCATTTGAATGATTTAGATCTATAGTAAATAAATTAAAATTGGTTAATATTTTTTTAATGATGAAGTGAAAGAACTTTTATTCTTATGCTCTTTGCAAGATATTTGGGATAACTTGGTAATGTATGTTAATAATACATCTGCTACTAATATATTAAATTTTGATGAAGTGGTTAGTATAATATTTAATGAATAAATACACAAGAAATGTATAGGAGAATTATCATCTGGTAATGCTCTGAATGCATAAAGTAGGGGAAGGAAGAAGGAGAGATCAAAGAGCAAGAACAATGGGAAATCAAAGTCTAAGAATGGTAGATATAACTCCAGAGGTAAAGGAATAACCTGTTGGAATTGTGGAAATAAAGAACATGTAAAGAAGGATTTTTGGTTCAAGGAAAACAAAGAGAATGTATGTTGGACAAATAAAAATGGCCTAAGTGTTGGGTGCATGAATGTAGGGTGCTAGAAGAGCACGTGGCACTACAATATATCTAAAGCACCCAAGATCAAGACTTAGTTGTTTTTTTTTAAAGGCTATTTCAGGAGTTAGTGTGCTAAGCACACAAAGACATGAAGACTTGTGGTCCATGCAATGGTATTTTGGGAACAAGCAACAACTAAGCACCATGCATAGTTTAAGCTAATAATAGGATTTCTACTCAGAGTTAACTATAGGAAGTCTATTCTTAAGAGCACTTGCATGTTGTCCATCCTTTTGTAAAGTTGCATGGCTATTATTAACATGTGACCTATTTTAAGAAGTACATGGGTGATGAAGGGCAAGTCCCGACCCCTATATATATGTATTGATTTGCATAGTTTTGTATGTGTCAACTTGTAGAGTTATGTTGTTGGTTTTGTCACACACATGACTCATGGAGATACTTATGTAATGTAAGAAGCTTCTATGTTTTAGAATATTTAATACAATGGTTCATATTGGCTAGATAATGGTGTTGAACATGACTGAATTTGGTTCTTATATGGTAAATATTGTTATAGTCATTATTTAGTTCATCTTACATATACTCTAAGATCTAGATCTGGTTTATGCACTATGTGTTATTTACTATTGGTAATGAATCTGAATACATATATGCACCATCATGCTAACATTATGTACAAGCAACTCTAAAGAGGGACATGGTTCCTTTACTGCTTTGGGTGAGTGCTCAACTCAAGCTGAGTGATGTGCCGGCGTGTCAGGTTATTCACAGTGAATTCTAGGCTACATCATTGGTTCCATTTAAGGACTTGTTGGTTCCTCAAACATGCACCCATGTCTTAGATCTTGAAAGGGTCAAGGTGTTTGAGATCATAATGGAACCGTCCCGAGTTGTGGGACCTTGCAAGTTTGGGATGGATCTCCGAGAGAAGGCTGGTTCCTCTATCTATTTCTACTACTATTTCTACTCCTAGTGTTGAAAGGGGAAACTAAGTTAAGAATGCCAAGGGACCTGGGGAAAGAAGGATAACATGAAGTAAACTATACTAAAAGGAAATAGAACCGAAAAGAGGGATGAAAACTATCATTACGAGTGAGAATGACAGGAATGTGTGAAAATAGGCTAGGAACAAGTAGCGAAAGTGAAATACGTGTTCACCAAATCATTACGATGGAACACAAACAAATATTGAGCTGTAGGGAACATGAAGTAGCATAACCAACATACAACACAAAAGAATAGGCAAGAAGAAGGAATGTAAACATGTTAGGACAGAGAATAGTCGAAGACGATACTTCTATTACTTATAGAAATGCACATAGCTATTCTGATGATGAAGGCGGATGATATCCACATGCAAGAGCCATACATAGAGGTATGTAACTCAAAATATAGAAAATATGGAGTCCTTAGCAAAATGTGTAAGGATCCAAAGTGTCCAAGCTTTTACAATGAGCCCTGACCATTCCTTTATAGATTTAGCACAAAGGGAAGAAAGAGAGAGAGAGAAGCGGGAAAACTAATTTAAAGCTTAACCACCATCATCAATGCCTCCTATAACTCCACCCCAAATATATCATGTGCGCATCAATTACTTATTTGGGGCCTCGAAGGAGGAGGAGCGATAGATTAGATCAAATCGATCCGGTTATTGGGGAAAATAGAACCCTGTATTAATGGCACAAAGACATTTATTCATTCTTCCCCACCTAACCTCTCCAAAATTAAAATTTTAGATCTCCATGGCATAGATGAGGCTGAGATCTTTCCAATGGTGCCAGATTTGTCAGATTTTGAGTACTAAGTCAAAAGATATGCTCATTTGAAATTTGAATCAGGTCCGTACAAAATGGTGGGAACCAGCTACCAAAACAACCCCCCTTTTTGGAACCGGACACGTGGAGGGCTGACACATATCTAAGGGAAGCATTTTTATTTCACTTTTGAAGTTGCGTTAGGATGACACATGGCTTCTTTTGTGGCTCGCTTAGTTTCCTCATGTTTTGGCTAAGTCTTTTTGCTTGGCGAGATCATATATCGACTAGGACACACGGAAACTTGGCACTTTTTAGGAAACCTTACCCTAATTTTTCTCTTGAATTAGTGTTATGCTAACACTTAGCACCCTCCGCTGGCCTATCTCAATGTTTTGACTATTCAACCTTGACCCTGTCCCTTTATGAAACCAAACACGTGGAGGATATGCGCTCATTTGGGTCTCCGCTTTTGGATTCAATCTTTGGAGGTGTGCCGTTTTGACTAGAAAGAAGGTGAACAAGTGGAATGTGGGTACAAGAGAGAAGTGGAAGGAAAAAGGAAAGGGGCATGTAGGTAAACTGTGACCAAGGGAATGTGCTAAGTGATTTTAAACGTGCACAATTCTTTAATAGATAACTTAGGGTCGAGAATGTTTATCAAGCTATCCAAATCACTAGGGAAGCTATTTGGATAATAGTTTTGGTGAATTTTGGGGCCATCGTCTGCTGCTTTAGATGAAAGAGATCAGTATCCTAAAGCATCCATTAGGCATGGAGTTTGCTTTTTTAATCATAAAAATTCCCTTGTGATAACTTTGAGAATCATTTCGCACTATGTTTTAAATCTTTCAACTCGAGAGAGGCTATGCATTCTAGAGGTAACAAAAGAGCACGCACAGGAAGCATGCGAGAGGAAAGAACTATGTAAAAATAAAAATGTGTGTGGAGCACACTTGGAGGAATTGAAACTACTCTAATATATACAACATGATGTAATAAACCTAATGGAAGAGTTTGAGATAGATCCTGTTCATTGGGATTTACTGACATCTACCATCTGAATGAGTTAAATCTAAAGAGTTAGATTTATTGTAGGAAATGATGATGTATGGGCCACTCCAAAGTGTGTCAAAATTTGAATGGCACCCTAGTTTAGCTCTGTTAGCATCCCATTTTAGAACCAGGTCCCCAACTTTGAAAGCTTGAGGTCTAGCCTTTCTATCAAACCATTTATTTGTTGTTTGTTGATGTTGTTCTAGCTTGATCATGGCAGAGTTTATGAGCTCTTCAAGATGAACTAGCTCTACCATCCTGATTTCTCTCTGATCCATGCCCTCAAATTCTAGTTGTTGGGAAAGTGCCAATGAATTTAGTTCTAGTGTCAAAGGAAGGGCAGCCTCCTTGCCATAGACAAGCTTGTAAGGAAAATTTCCTATTGCCTTTTTTATTGTGATTCTATCTTCCCAGAGCATGCGTAAGACCTTCGTATGCCACTATCTTTGGTTGATGTTCATTGTGCACTTCATGATTCTGATCAGGTTCTTGTTTGTTGATTCTTCCAGACCATTTCCCTGAGGGTAATAGTTGGAAGAGGTTTTTAAGTAAATGCTCAAACTTAGAGCCCAATCAGTGATTTTAGCACCAAGGAAGGCCTTTTCATTATTAGAGATAATGGTTTGAGGAATTTCAAACCTTGTGATTAAACCCTCAATAAAGTCAATGATGATCGCCTCGGTTTATTCTTTAAACACTAAAGCTTCTATCCATCGGTGAAGTAATCTATAGCTATCGAGAACCTATTTATGTCCAGCACTTGAAGGTGGATTGATCATGCCTATGAAGTTGAGACCCCCTTTGTGCAAAGGGTTCATCCACTTGGATCGTTTAGAGGGAAGTGTTGCCAATATTTTCTTTCTGCAAAGAAATCACATTCATTTCATTTTGTGACCCACCTATGTGCATCTACAAATAGGGTAGGCTAAAAGATAACTACCATTATAATCTTTATTTTTGTAGTTTTGCAGAGAAGTGTCCACCAGAGAATCCATCATGAAATTCTGCTAGCACTTTTTAGTCTGCGCGCCATTGATACATCTTAACAGCATGCCATCTAGATTTCTTTTAAAGAGAATTCCATCAATTAAAGGGATAGATTGCAACCTCATATGTCTTATCTTTGCTTTGTTCAAACCGGGAGGGTACGTACCCTTGGAAAGGAATGTGATCATGTCCTTCATCCAGTCATGTACGCTAGGGTCTATATTTTGTTCATGTTCTACACGTAGGAAGTCTTCATCTAGAAATAATGAAGCCTCAGGTTCACTCTGTGCATCCTCAATAATCTTCTTACAGAGTGCATTGCCTCTTACCAGCTTTGTGGCCTTAATAGTCACATCATATTCCATGATTTTTGTCACCCATCACACTCTTTTCTCATTGATTTCTACTCCCATGATGAAGTCTCTAACATATGAGTGGGAGACTAACACCTGTTTAATTTGTGGTGAGCATGCTCTTGAATTTCTTGAGCATGTGCATGATGGAGAAGACTTGATTCTCCATGTGACTGTATTTTAATTCATAAGCCTTCAACATCTGGTTGAAGAAGGCCACTGGCTATTCCAACCCTTTTTCATTTTCCTATGTCGGACAACAACAATGCTTGTATTAACACCATAAGTATAAATGATGAAATCCTTTGAGTAATTTGGATTGATGAGTGTTGGTGTACAAGCAATATATTTCTTGATCTTTTTTAAGCTTTCTCTTCCTTCTACTATCCATCTGAAGGCTATGTCCTTTTTGAGCATGAGGGTGATGGGTCAAACCAGTCCCGCAAAGTTAGGGATAAAATGCCTAACAAAGTTAATCTTGCTAAGGAAGGACTGTAAGGCCTTTTTTTGCCTTTGGAAAGGAAAGGGCTAGGATGGCTGAAATGCACTCAGGATCAATCATGATGCCATCCTTGAAACCACATGGCCCAAGAGCTTTGCCCTGTGCCACCACAAAATTACACTTCTTGGGGTTAAGAGATACCCCAAATTCTCTACATCTCTCAAAGACCTTTTCTAGGTGCACCATGTGATCCACACTCTACTTTGAGAAGATAGTTATATCATCAAGGTAAACCAAGATGAACTCATTGATGTAACCTTTGAAGGAAATATCCATGGTGTCGTTGAAATGTTGCACCCACATTTGACAAACCAAAGGGAATTTTCGATATGCATATGTTCCCCACTTGGTTGTAAATGTTGTTTTGAATTGATCCTCTTCCTTAACCAGGATCTGGTTAAAACCCGAATACCCATCTAACATGAAGATCATCTACGCACTAGCTATGGTCTGCAGAGTCTCCTCTATTGAAGGCAAAGGATAATGATCCTTTATAGATGATCTTTGTATTCAAATATCTAAAATCAAAACAGATTTTGATTTAACTATTTTTCTTGTGCACTTTGGAACTAGATTCACGACCGGGTGGAATATTTGATGGGAAATATAGTATTTTCCTCAATGAGTTTGGATAACTCCTTTCTCACGAGGGGATCTATTTTTGGATTAAGCCAGTCCTTACATCCGCGGGATTTATACTGAGATCAAGCTCAATAGAGTGTTGAGCAATACTTGGATCGCAACTTTTGAGGTATTTATACTCCCATGAGAAAATTTCTTTGTATTTTTGATAGAGAGAGATAAAGGCTTGCCTTTTTTCATGCACACAAGTCTTGGCTTTGAGCAGCAAATCCTTTCCGCACATAATAATAATGGAGGAACAATCCTCTTATGTGGCACGTATGTATCTTTCTTCACCCTTGAACTCATCATCAGGGCTGAAAATTTTCTCTAAGGTGACCAACCCTTTAGGAAAATTATTTGTCTTTAGCTATATTACTTGGTCACCATAGCTGTCATGCAAGTCACTTGCATACTTGATGAAAATTTAGCTTCATTCTAGATAAACTGGATGATCTGTGTGTCATTGTCAAACACTTTCTAGCTGGTGTTATTATCTGGAATGGATGGTCGATTACCATCTTAATGTGTTGAGTGTTTCCTTTGACAAATTCCTCAGCAGGAGAAAACTATGAACCGAGTGTGACCATTTGGTCAGCTTCTTTGTTCATTCTGCGTGGGACTACCTGCAGATTAAGGGCATCAAATCTCTCAAGTAGGTCCCAAACTCTATATTTATAAGATTTAAGAAGATTATTATTTTTGACATTTTTTTGGTGACCTGGTGGATGATCAATTATGTGTCCCCAAAGATCTGCAACACTTTAATTTTCTTCTTTTCAGCAATGAGCAAGCCATGCACTAGTGCTTCATACTCTGCCACATTGTTAGAGCATGAAAACTATAGCCTATGTGTGAAGAAGAATTTCTCATCCTTAGGGGAAATGAGAACCACTCCTACTCTCGTGTCATTTCTACTTCTGGATCCATCAAAGTACAACTTCCATAGACTAGTTTGAACTTTGTCTCCCATGAGCATGCATGGAAGCGTAGCGTATTCTTCTAAAATGCAATAAGTACCAAGCCTAGTTTCATAGGCTTCCAGTTATTTAGCATAGGGATAAAATTTGTGAGCCTTTCCACCCATTCATCAAGAGCTAGTTGGAGCAGAGGGTGGAAGAGATTTCTCTTTCGGAACTGGAACTTGTTCTTCTTGGATAAGACAATTGGCTTAGAGAGGGGATGTGACATATGGCTCCACATGATAGGAAAATATAGGCTCAAATTGTATGGTAAACTAAGTACCATACCTTGTCTTGAGTAACATATGAAACCAATCAGAAGATAGGTAACCACCCACCTTGGTAGTAAATTCTCTTGATAGACATAGGGAAAACGAGAGGAGGCGGAGTTAATAATTGACACATCTTGAGTAATTATCAAGATTGGATATGCATAGAGGGTTAACTCAAGATCCCTGATGACTCATAAGGTATTTATAATTCAGCCATCAATTTTTAGGAATCCTTTGGATAAAGGGCTATATTTTAGACCTAAGACATTATCTATCTTCTTAGGCATAACATAAGTACTAGCACTTGAGTCAATCATGTAGTTATGCACTAGGTGTTTTCCTATAACCAAGGACATATAGAAGGGTGGCGTTTTAACAACTTTAATTACTTATTTCTCCTCTTCTTGGTAGATTCGACAAAAGCACATGGCTCATGCATAACTAGGGCAAGTGTGTGAGAGTTACGCTAGAGCTTCATGCAACAAGTCCCATTGAGATAGAATGGTCAGGGAATCCCACATTGTGACGTTTATGTTTGTTCTATTCATTCAGTCAACAATGTCAAATGGAAGCCCCCCATCTTGTGTATTAGAGGAACAACATCCCTTCTTATTTGTTTAGGCATGGAAGCTGAATTTTAGCTAGGGCATAGGCTTTGCCTAACAAATGAGGGGCACATTTTGTTTCATACGGAGCTTTATGAGGGCCTCTGTATAAGGATTTGAGTGTTTTTACTGCACGATGCCTTATATAATTCTTTCTTCTTTTGAGGATCTACTTGCATCTATGGGGAAATAACCTACATGCCTGATTCTAACATTATTTTCTTGTTTCTCGTGTTGTCTACAATTTAGGTGCATGGTCTGTTTGTATCTTCTACAGCTTGGTTGATTACGCAAAATTCATTCGTCGCAAAGAACATCAAATTGGACTCCAAAGGAACTTCTGGTCCTTCTAGATTATCTTCTTCATGGGTGCTTGTTGAGGGCTCATAGGATGAAGCATTATGGATCATGAAGGCTTAGGCATGTACAACATTAGCACAATGATATTGAATATGAGGCATTTACAAGGGAAGCACCATTCTGACTCTTGTGCCAAGTTGTTCGAACTAGTACAAGTGCTCAAACTTACACTTTGGTCTTTGGAAGGGAAGTCACGGGAGGAACAACTTGCAAGGGTAGATGTGCATTAGGCTACCATCTATCATTCTACTGATTGGGTGTGTATCTTTTATTTCCATATTGATTCTCAGGGATGATTTCCTTGGCCATGTGCCTAATTGGAATTTCCTCTATAGGCTTGCGCTTGCTACTTTTCTAATGATATGACCTTGTTTGATAAATTTATGATCAAGGCCTTCAATTCTTCATCTTCCTTTTACTGTGATGGAGAATAGGATGTTGAGGCAACTGGTTGCATGCTTTTCTTAGGGATAGGAATAGGGGCCACATAAGGTTGGGGTGCTGTGACATTTCTGGGAACCAGGGCATGGGTGGTCTAGGAGCCAACTTCCCACCTGAATGAGACTATTTTCTACCCTTACTATAATGCTATAAGAAGTTGGTAAGGTCCTACCCCTATAGATTGGATCATAATTGAAATTTCACTATTGAGTGCCTTCAGATAATAAAGGAAAGCATGTTGGGCTATAGGTCTTACCACAAGAGGAATTTTGTCCCAAGTCTTCTAAAATCTAATGTTGAAATCAGTCATCTACTCATTGGGTTCCCTCCTTATTGTTGTCAGTTTCTCCACCAAAGATAGGTGATTTGACTTGTCTTCAAAATAATTACATAGATCTATTCCCAACTCATCCCAGGTGCTAATACATACAAGTATGAAGCCTCTATACCACTAAAGTGATTTACCTTTGAAAAAGGATACAAGCAACCTAACTGATACATCATTATGTGTGATCAGATAGAGTGAACACACATTTTTCACATCTTGGATATGCTCCTAAGGGGTGAGTTGATTCTCACTAGTAAAGTAAGGAATACTCTTGAGTGCACTAGTTGGTATATCATGTTGCATGGATAGGAGTAAAGGACTCCCCCATCAAAGTTTCCAAAGATTCTTAATAGAGGGGGTTGCTGATTCGCCATTGCATGGCACATAGGTTGTGTGTTTTTAGGAGGAGTTGAATGGGTGTGGCGTGTTAGAGATAGAGATGCACGATCGGTCTTTCTAGAATGAAATATTCTTGGGGATAGCTAGAGGTATTCAAAATAATCTTCAACTACTGCACTTTTTCTTGTGTGAACCCTTCTCATGAAAGGCACTCAGAATCGCTAAAAAAGATCTTAAAATATTGGGAGTCACTAGATGTGTTTGAAATGAGCCTCCAAAGGCTAAAACACTAAGTTCACACACTAGAACTTAGAGATATGAAATTTGAGCTTTCAAATCTTGTCCCACTGGGTGTGCTAGAAACTATTGGTTCCTCAAACATGTACCCACGTCTCGGATATCAAAAGTGCCAAGGTGTTTGAGACCACAATGGAATTGTCCTCAAGTTATGGGACCTTGCAAGCTTGGGAAGGATCTTCGGAGAAGGCTGGTTCCTCTATCTATTTCTACTGCTACTGCTACTCCTAGTGCTGAAAGGGGAAACTAAGCTAATAATGCCAAAGGACCAAGGAAAGAAGGATAACATGAAGTAAACTCTTCTAAAAGGTGATAACACCAGAAAAGAGGGATGAAAACTATTTGTTCTAAGAAAGAATGAAAGTGAATGCATGAAATGAGGCTAGGTACGAGTAGCACATTAAAATACACATTCACCAAATTGTTCTCATGGAACACAACCAAATATGGAACTGTAGGGGATCTAAAGTAGCACAACTAACACACAATGCAAAAGAAAAGGCAAGAAGAAGGAATGCAAACATGTTAGGATAGAAAATAATCACAAGATGATGCTTTTATTACTTCAAGAAATGCATAGAATTGTTATAATGATGAGGGAGGTCGATATCCACATGCAAGAGTTATACATAGAGGTCTAAAACTCAAAACACAGAAAATGTGGAGTCCTTCGAAAAATGTGTAAGGATCCAGAGTGTCTAACCCTTTATAATGAGCCTCAACCCTTCCTTTATAGATTCAACATAGAGGGAAGAAGGAGAGAGAGAGAAGCAGGAAAACTGATTCGAAGCTCAACCACCATCGTCAATGCCTCCTACAAATTTGCCCCAAATCTGTCATGTCTACATCAATTACTTGTTTGGTGCCTCAAAGGAGGAGGAATAGTAGATCAGATCAAATCTAATCTAGTTGTTGGGGGAAAATAAATCCTGTATTAATGGCATGAAGACGTTTCTTTATTTTTTTCTCCACCTAACCTCTCCAAAATTAAAGTTTTAGATCTCCATGGCATAGACGAGGCCGATATCTTTCCAACGGTACTAGATTTATCGATTTTGAGCACGAGTCTAAAGATATGCTCATTTGAAATTTGAATCAGGTCCATACAAAATGGAGGGAACCAGCTACCAAAACAGGCCCCCTTTTTGGAACCGGACAAATGGAGGGTTGACGCATATCCGAGGGCAACCTTTGTATTTTGCTTTTGAATTTGCGTCAAGTTGACACATGGATTCTTTTGTAGCTCACTCGGTTTCCTCATGTTTTGGCTAATTCTTTTTGCTTGGCGGGATCATATATCCGACCGAAGGGGACACGCGGAGGCTTGACACTTGTTAGAAACCTTCCCTAATTTTCTCTTGAATTAGCATTGTCGACACTTGGTACCCTCCGCTGGCCTATCTCAATGCTTTGACTATTCAACCTGACCCTATCCCTTTATAAAACCAAACACGTGGAGGCTCCACACTCATTTGGGTCTCTGCTTTTGGATTCAATATTTGGTGGTGTGTCATTTTGACTAGAAAGAAGGTGAACACGCAGAAGGTGGGCGTAAGGGAGAAGTGGAAGGAGAAAAGGAAAGGGGTGCATAGGTAAACTGTGATCAAGGGAATGTGCCAAGTGATTTTGAGCATGTGTAATTCTTCAATAGATAACTTAGGGTGAGAATGTGTATGTAAGTTATCCAAATTGTTGGGGGAGCTATTTGGATAACAAAACATCTTTTTAGTTGTTTTCGAGGATGTTGCATGATGAAGACGTACCGGTTTACCTTAATAAGTGTTGAGGAGTGGATAGTAGATTTGGAAGAAGAGTACACTTAGAGATTCAACACTGTATATGAGTTTGATGCACACGCGTGGGTTAAAAAATATTTTTATGACTTCTTATATGAAAGATTATTTTCTATCTTCCCCATATAACTATACGAGTGGCTAGTTTTTATGCATCTAAAAGGAATTAGAGGTTTCACACACTTTCTGGACCCAAGAAGAATTTTAGGTTCTCTATGATGTTGATCTAATTTGTATACGCGAGTGGATACTTGGTTATGTGGTGTTTCGAATAGCTATATTTTGGATTACTCAATTTTCATTTACTCTTGTCTAGAGGTAGTTGAGTTTCAATTTTTACATTATCCTGGGATCATATCTACATAGAATTCCATTGGTGATCAAGATCTTGATGGTAACCCTAAATTTGGAAGAGAAGTCGATGGCTAGCTAAACCCCACCATGTGTGGGGGAAGGAGTAGGTGTGGTGAAGGATGGCGGACCTAGCGGTAGAGAGGAAAAGAGAAGAAAGGTAGCTTAAGTTCAATGAGGCATGTGAGAGGGATTTAGAGAAGCAACATGAGGTTGTATAATTTATGGCATTGTGGAGAGAGATGGCTCATGAAGGATCTGGAGCTCACACAGAGGATGCGGAGCTAGAGTATCTAGAACTCCCCCATTTGGGAAAGAATGATAGGGAACTCTCATCGACCACTTATGAGAGTGTGCCAATAGAGCAAACATGGGCCATGGGTGTGCATCTAAATCTACCTGGAAACCTAGCCCTTGCACTTGGTTTTCTTGTTTATAGTACAACCCATAGTTATTAAGCTAGTTTTGGCAGTAAAGTAGCAAGAGGTAGAGTTGACTTATCAACAAGTTCAGGAGTGAATCAAATATCAAGTACATTTATGGTCAAGTAGAAATATTCCCTATTATTTGTAGGATTGGCTCAAGGAACCTTTTTAGGCACATCATTGGTGCAAAACACAAGAACACATAACTTTGGACTCACATCGGGGAGTGACACAACATTGTAGACTTTAGAAGATCATTTTAGCACCACTGTTGGGACACAGGGTAGTGCATCCTCTGGTTCAATTCTTGTTATAGGTGGAGGATCAGGAGGAATAGGTGGCTCAGGATCTAGCAAATGTGGTGGATCTAGAAGCAAAGGTAACATAGGAGGTTTTGGATCTAGTGGGCATGGTCCTCACCAGCCCCAAAATATTTACATGGAGATGTCACTTCATCTCCCAGAGTATAGGGGATAGAATATGATTTTGTATGTGTGAGATACTCAACAACATATGTGGCATGTGAAAGGAGTTACAAATTTAGAGCACAAGGCCAGTCAATTTACAACTACGTTCAGGGACACACACACAACCATTGGGACATGAAGTTTGACCCTAATTAGACTTGTGTGGATTATACGGTGTTATGATATGCTTTTATTAAAGAATTTATATCTTGAGTTTGAGTAGAAAAGTATAAGTGCACTCAAGGATATCAAGCAGGAACTACTAAGAGTGTCCAGGAATATGATGCTCATTTCAAAAAAATCTTGTCTAAACTATCATATGATATCCATGCAATTCAGCATGCACAGTGGTTCTTCAGGAGGCCTGATCATGCCTTTTAGGAGGGCACTCTCACATAATACTTATATAGACCCATGTGTGACACTTAAAGTAGCTTTTCCCACTAAGGTATTTAGGAGCATAGACACTGGAGTGAGCCCATTATTGGAAGCTCATATTGTGGCAATGAAAAAATAGTTAGAGAAACTATCAGCCAATACACCACATGATACACATAGTGGAATTGGATGTACAATTTGTGAAGTAGAGGGGAATACTAAGGATAGTTTTCCTCGCATATCGGTGCACTTCTTGCTGCTGAATTGTGAGATATGTCATTTAGACCATGATATAAACCATTGTCCATTATTGCAATGCACGATAAGGAAGAACTTGTCTTTCTAATGTAATATTTTCCACTCCACAATTCACAATATTGAATATTTCAAGCTGATTGATCAGATCCATGATGCCATTGATATTAGTGTATGACAGAAGAGAGTTTTGAATAACTCTAAGGATAAAAGTGAGCAACATGATCATGATCATACTTAAGGGTGTTATGATCAAAATGAAGGGCACTTTGAGGGAGGCCGTGGTAGAGGTCAAGGATACCATGGTGGATTCAGAGGCCAAGGCCATGGTGGTGGATGAAGTGAGTTCCCTTGTGGAACATGCTATACATGTGGATCCCTTGACCATTACAAGCATGAATTTCCTTAGAACATTACTTGTTATTTTTGCAAAAAGAATCATAACTATGAAGATTTCTTGGATTCATATGAACATTTGAGAAAGGAGCACAAACAAGAGAACAAGGGCACATGGATGGTTAGAATACAACGTGTCGTGCAAAAATAATGGATGCCAAAATTAACACTGGATCCTAAGGTGTGAAGATTACTACATGCACTGAGGCTACGTTCACTAGAGAAACATTGCAATAGAAGCCTACCATTACTAAGGAGGAGGTTTTACATGCAAAATATCTAGATCCTACACATCAGAAGGAGGTTTATTAGGAAACCATTGAGGTACTCATAAATCTATAGGGTGAAATATAATGTTTAAAGGAAAAGTCATGAAAGTTGGAACATAAGAAGGCAACTGAGACTTTCTAGTTAGATGTTGATGATCTGAAGGAAGTATGTAAGATGTGGTGTCAGGAGGACATTATTCTTTTACTAGGGATTTAGTTAAAAGGAAACACTCTGTGCATTGGTATTGAGAATGGATAACAAATTTTGCATGCTAATCTCCCTCCTCATAGCTTGGATTATGACAAGGAGATCACTCTGAATGTTATTGTGGATGGATGGATTTTGAGCAATATTTTGATTGACACAAGCATGGAAGTGAATGTGCTTACCTTAGATGCATGGGTTTAGATGGGTAGACCTCCATTGCAGCCATCTTCCAATGTGTTGTATATGGAAAATCAAACTAAGGCCACACCAATTGGAGTATTGAAGGATGCATCCATTACTATATAGGGGGCTAAGTTCACTAGGGAATTTAAGGTCTTAAATCTGTAGAAGTGAACAAATTCCCAAATCTACTTGGGCACCCTTGGTGCTATGAAAAAAATGTTGGTCTACGATTCAATAAGGGATATATTAGTTTTGAGAACAAGTAAGAATGGGGTATTATCCCTTTGACAGACGAGAAATCTACACCTTATGTTGAGATCTTAAGTGAAGAAGACCTGAATAAAATTTATGTGTGCACCATTCAAGATCTGGAAGCACTTGAGACATCTAAGGAAGGAATTCTCTAGTGGGATGATGCACATTCCATTAGTGATACTACAAGTATTTCCTATGACAATTGGGCACATGGAACTTACGAGATGGTTGGGCATGAGGTAAGAAGCATAACTACGCATGTAAGTAGGTTGTGTTGTGTTAGGTGGTTAGGCAACAACCCCTGTGCCGCTATACACTATCAAGGAAACCTTGAGGTATTCCTATGAGCCATGGAAGTACAGTGGAAGGATCAGGTGGATAGAAGGAATATGTTAGTTTATACCTTATGTGGGACAACAACACGTTAATGGATGGTTCATAGGGATAATATCATAGAATGGAGAGAAGTGATAATTTCTCTATCAGCTTGGTTTTTCAGAGTAATGCACCTACTCAAATCTATGAATATCATGGTAATAATCTTGTTCAACACCATGTTCAGTAGTGTGAGAGACTCTAGACAAAGGGGAAGGAATATTTACCACCTTCATTGTGGGTGCACAAACTTTATTTCACCTTACAAGGTTGTGCACGCTTGGTATGTTTATGCAGAGTTGCATAGAGAGAATGGAAATTGCAAAGAATTAGCTCGTAGGAATGATCCAGAATTTTGACTACTTCTCCACTAAACCTCTAGTGAAAGAGGCATTACAGGTTATGAAGCAATTGAATATAGGAGATAGTGCAAAGGCTAAAGAACTCATTCAGGAGTTATTTGGTGAGTCATACCTAGAAGCACATTTTGACAAAGTAGATGAGACAAATGTAAAATTGCTTGAGTGCACTTTCCTAGAGAAAGAGAAAGGAAAGGTGGTCTACATGGTGGATGATGAAGAAGTGGAAAAGTTGGACATAGATCATTTAGAGGATATGCACGAGGTCTTAGAAATTATGGATGAGAAGGTACGTGTGCTTGCCATGAACCTATGAAGACAAAGAAAGTGAACATTGGCATGGATACTGAACCTAAGGAGGCCATAATTGGAGATTATTGGTTTGAATTTGAAGTGGCTAAGATAATTGAGTTGCTACGTGATTTCTAGGACTTGTTTCCTAGGGGATACCATGATTTGAAAGGAGTGCATGAATCTTTGGGTGAGATGAAAATTAAGTTAAAGGAAGGTGTGTGCCTAGTTAGGAAGAGACCTTATAGGATGAACCCTAACTTGTGTGTAAAAGTTAAAGAAGAAATTGACAAGATGTTGGAATCTGGCATTATTGAGCCCATAGAGGAATTAGAGTGGGTTAGCCCTATGGTAATCAACATAAAGAAAGATGGAAGAATCAGGATTTGTGTGGACTACAGGGAGCTAAATGCTGCATGTGTGATTGATCCTTTCCCTACACCATTCACTGAGGAAATATTAGAAGGCATTACAGGTGTAAAATTTACTCTTTTACAGATGGATTCTGGGTATCATCAAGTAAGAATTGCTAAAGAGGATCAAGAGAAGAAAAATTTCACCATTGAATGGGGAATTTTTGCATACATGGTGATGCCCTTTGGATTGAAGAATACCTTTGTTGTATTTTTGTGCATTGGTGTTCAAGCATTCCAAGATTTTATTCACAAATTCTTATAGGTTAACTTGGATGTTTAGATCATGTATGGGGTTATCAAGGATCATTGTGACTATTTACAATTAATGTTTGAGAGGTATAGACAATTTAGTATCTCTTTAAATATCGGGAAGTGCATATTTTCTACAGCTTTTGGAACTCTGTTAGGGAATATCATATGTAAGGAGGGTTTTTAGTAGATCCATATCATGCTATAATTATATTAGGATTGGAGGCACCCACTAGTCAAAGTGAGGTGCGCGGATTCTTGGGCCACATAGAGTATTACAAGAATTTTATCAAAGGATATGCTAAGATTTCAATGCCTTTGGAATAGTTATTA
Organism: Taxus wallichiana var. yunnanensis; assembly: GCA_018340775.1. NCBI lineage: Eukaryota > Viridiplantae > Streptophyta > Pinopsida > Cupressales > Taxaceae > Taxus > Taxus wallichiana. Next base: position 388,861,845 of record CM031235.1, on the reverse strand, counting down.
AAAGGTAAAGGGAATTTCTATTGGGAGAAGCTGCAACAACACACATTCAAAGCACTGAAGGAGAGGCTTACTACGACGCCTATTATACGTTTTCCTTCATGGAATATACCTTTTCATGTACATGTGGATGCATATGGCATGACCATTGGTGTAGTTCTAGCTCATCTTGGAGAAGGTATTGTAGATCATTCTATCTTGCTTTGTTAGTAGAAAGTTGACTCTGTAGAATATAATTATACAACTACGAAATGTGAGAATTTTTCAATGATCTTCATGTTGCATAAGTTCGATAGTAGTTGCTAGCAACACCTTTTATTTTCTATACATATCACATGGAATTGAAATAATTGGTGAACAATCCTATTTTATAGGGGCACATATGTTGATGGGTTCTCTTATTCCAGGAGTTTGACTTTACAGTGGTGGTAAATCCAGGTAAAAGAAATTCTAGTCTAGATCATTTATCAAGGATTTAATTAGGAGAGGACACGTAGAGTATTAAAGATACAATGTCAGATGCACAATTATACATGTTAAACCACACACCCTCAAAGTTAGAGGATATTGTTGTCTTTTTTACGCATGTATGGTGCCCAAAGGAATGAAGGCCTTGGAAAAGAAACAACTTGCAATTCATGTCACACCTTTCATGTTGATCAGTGGTGACTTATACAAACTAGGATGAGATGAAGTATTGCACCGGTGTGTACTGGAACATGAGCACATGGAAATCATGGAGGAGGCTCATGGTAGTATTGTAGGTGGACACTATGTAGGTGACACCACCGTGTGCAAGATTTTACTAGTTGGTTTATGGTGGGAGACCTTGTACAAGGATTATAAGGAGTATTGTAAGGCATGTGATCACTTTCAGCACCTTGGAAAACCTAGGTAGAGATATGAAATGCCTTTGAGGCCTATTGTTAATGCATAACCTTTTGAGAAATAGGAAATAGACTTTATGGGCCCTATTTACCCAACCACGTGCAAAACTGGATCACACTATATCATCACTTGTATAGATTATCTTACAAGGTGGGAAGAAGTAAAACCTATAAAGGATTGTATAACAACAACAACAAGGTTCTTGTGGGAAAATATTCTTACAGGTATGGATGTCCTTTAAGTTTGACAAGTGATAGAGGAACTCATTTCCTTAATGATACCATTAGGATATTATTGGATGAATTTATGGTTACACACCATAAGAAAACACCTTATCACCCTCAATAAAATGGGACTGTTGAGGATTTCAACAAGATATTGAGCCAGACTTTGACAAAAATTGTGATGTTGGAAGGAAAGACTAGGATGATAAAGTTTCTGTTGTGCTTTAGGCATATAGAACAAACTACAAACGGTTAAATAAGGAAATACCCTTTTAATTAGTGTTAGGCATAAAGGCAGTTCTGCCTATGGAATTCATGTTACCTTCTTTGCATATTGCACACACAAGAGGTATAGATGTTGAGTAAGCATTAGAAGAGAGAATTTCAAGTTGATACAACTGGATGAGAGAATCACTATAGAATGATGTAGTCAAAAGCAAGAAAAATACAGGAAAAAGGCATGACATGATATGCACATCAAAGTTAAAGAAGCTTGAAGTTGGGTAGATGGTACTTCTTTATGATTTGAAGTTTTACACTACCCAGAAAGATTAAGGTGCATTGGTTGGGACTGTATGTTATCATTCATATACTTGACTCAAGATCTTGTAACTAGAGGCGCTTGATGGAACACAATTTTCCGGTTACTTTAATGGGAGTAGGTTGAAGCCCTACTATAAATAATTCTTCTTGGTGTTTGTAATAAGGAAATATTTCCATTTAGATTATATTTCCCTTATTGTATTTCCTTTAGATGTGTTTCCTTCATCATCATTATGCTTTATCAATTTAGTTCAGTGTTATGTGTAATAAGTGCGTTTGCGCGCTAGAAGTTGATTACAATCTCAAGTGTTTTTATGTGTAGAGGACTGCACATTGTTAGGAATTAATATTTAGCTATTGTGAACATTAAATAATATTATTGTGTGTGATGAGTTGTATTTACAATTCATGTAGATATCTCTTAGAGAGATTCTAGGTGTGAGGGAATAAAGGGATAAGGTGAGAGATTGTGGGAGATCTATTTGATATGCGTTGACTCATCATTATAGGAGATCAAAGCATTATTTATTGTAGCCTCTCTTGAATAGAACACCCCAAATGAATAAAATTTGAGTCTTGTATTATTTCTGGTGTTATTTGATTAGATTTGTGTGCATGCAAACTAAACCAAATTAATATTTGGTATCATAGAAAAATCAATGAGAGTCATGCGTGTGTTTTGAAAGCAATAGATCTATGGTGTTGTTCCTAGCTCTTGTTATTCTTGTCATTCATACATGTGTGTTGGAGTAGTTAAAGAGTGGAATTTTGAGGTACAAATCTGTGCTATTAACATTCAAGCTTGATTTCAATAACCAAACAAGGATATCATATATAAAATTGATCTAGTTCTATTAATACATTTTTTTGTGTCAGTGTTTATTGATCTACTAGAAAGTATTCCATACTTGTGTCTTTGTAATTTTCTTGCAGATGGATATGCATGTAATGGGTCAATGATAGCAATCAGACTCATCAACACATTATCCCTACACATCGCATTAGATATTTCAACATGTTTGAAGTTTTATTAATGTGGTCAGTCCACCATTCAAATCTACGCCACCGGTCTGCATAATAGTGGAGTGCCTGTAGAAGATATGTCATTATTTGTGGGATTCTAAGATTACTCTAGATTTCACTCTAAGTTCTGCAGATTAGTATGCATAAGAATTCACATGGTAATAAGACCTTTACACGTGGATTTAACATATATTTACACCTATTTTTTCTTCAACATCCCCTCCAAGCTCATAGTCAAATTGAGGTCTACGTTTTAATTTATTGTCAATGCACATTAGTCTAATTGTTTGTTCTTCAATCTGGAGTTGTGTTGGTAAACCTAAAATCTTTGTAATTTGTTAGTCTCATATTTATTAAAATTCTAAAGTCAAAATTGTGGTGTTCCAAGTATTGGGTATATTTTAGTTTTTGAGAGTCATGTTATTTCTTAAAAGTTATTTGTTTCATTGTCTTCAAGGTAGAATACATGTCAATAAATTAAGTCAAAAAGTTTAAAAAAGGACAAATGAGTGCATTTTGGGGAAATCTGACACTTAATATTTAAGGGAAAATGTAAATGAAAACCGTTCTCAGCTGAGGGGCTCGCCCTTGACCCCACCCTATATCGCGATAGGGAACGTGTATCATTCTCGACTATAATTTGGTGAGTTAGCTGGGACATTCAATCCAGGCTAGAGGTAATGGAGGCAAGAGGATGATTCATGACCTCTCGTTAGGCACCATCGACAAGGCTACAAAATTATTTGGTGGTCGTGTTTTTCAATTGTGTGTTGAGTGTTTATTTTTAGTGTGTGGTTGAGAAATAAAAACACATGATTATGTGTTCACATTTAAGATTGAAATTCCAAATGTAGTTCCTTTAGGTGTTGTGATGTGGTGTGGAAGATACAGAATTATGAGACTTTGTTTACAGAAGGGAAGCTTGACTAGAGATCTTCTGACTACAGAGATCCTCTGACTACCTTCCTTCTTTATGAAGATGATCCACCAATGGAATGCTAAGTGCATTCTTTTCATGGAGTAAATGTAGGATGCATTCCTTCGCATAGTTTTGGTCATGTGTAGCAAGTTCCAGACAACAAGATCTAGATAGAAATTACAAAACTTTTTCATACTCATGTCTTCAGGTGCTACTTGCCCCATGTTCACACTAAGGGGGTGAATGTTAGGAATTAATATTTAGTTATTGTGAACATTAAATAATATTATTATGTGTGATGATTTGTATTTAAAACTCATCTAGATATCTCTTAGATAGATTCTAGGTGTGAGGGAATAAAGAGATAAGGTGAGAGATTATGGGGAGATCTATTTTATATGCGTTGAATCCATCATTATAGGAGATCAAAGCATTATTTATTGTAACCTCTCTATTGAATAGAACATTCCGGATGAATAACATTTGAGTGTTGTATTATTTATGGTGTTATTTGACTAGGTTTGTGTGCATGCAAACTAAACCAAATTAATACACATAACCTTAGTATTTGGTGGATAAAGAAGGTTAGTCTAGTATAGAAAAGAAATAAACTCATGGGTGACCATAAAGGGAACATGTTTTGAAAAGTGATGAAAAATTTAAGAGGATTTCTCAAAGTTAAAGACCACACATAAGGTTGTGAGTGCTTAGTATAACTCAAGGAGGCTACAACATTTGAGACTATGTATGTTTGGGTCATATTGGATAAATACTTTGGCATAAGGAAGCATAGGTAGAGGAGATCTATGACAAATAAGTAGTGGCACGCTAAAAAAAATATGACTGAGGTGTAAAATTTTGAGGTGTAAGAGATTGGGGCGTGGGACAAAGAGGTGAAAAATGTGCTCAAAGGGAATTAATGTTGTGTATAGTGGTAGGTGGAGCAATTAATGAAGGGGATTTTTGAAACTTGGTTTAAATCCAGCGTTTGTAATGGAATTTGTTACCTTACGAGTTTGAAGAAAATTGAGAAGTGTGAAGAAGAGCTAGAGATGACGAGAACTCTACAGAGCAAGTAAACCTGTCACATTTTGAAGCACATTGTTGAGCATCCAGGTACGGAAGAAGGATTCAAGTGGTGGTGCATGTTCACGATAGGAGGGTGAATTAGGTTTTATTTACATAACAACTAGGTTTTCATTCACACTCACATGATCGAAAGGAATGATGGCACCACAGAGGGCTCTAGTTATGGAGAAGGAGGTTGATGACCCAACAGAGGAGTGGTTGGTTGAGATGTTATATCCAAAAGAATTTATTGAGGGGTAGCCATAGAAAAAAAAATTACATAGTTTAGGGTTTCAAAATCAACCACCACATTGAAAAATACCTTAAGGATGTCACAACATAAGTTTACAGGAAGATAAATCGGTGGTTGGTGGATGACAATAGGGTTTTATATTCCTCCATGAAAATTATATAATTTCCCTATTTTGGGAAGCCCAAGCAGTTGTATCAGTGGCTCATGTCGCACATCCATGAATATTTTTTCTACTTTGTGCGTAGGAGAATGAAGATCACCATGCATAACTCTTGTAAAGTATGAGGAAGAAGAAAAGAGAAAGCACCAACAATATGTTCTTATAAAGGATAGTGAGGAGGAAGATTCCCCTTAGTAAAGCCCAAAAAATAAGGTGGACACCCCTATCATTAAGATGTAGGAGGATGAAGATATTAGGGAACCGGTCGTATATAAAACCATTGACGAAAGTATGAGTACCCATGAGAAAAACTCAAGTGAAGGGGAAAGAAACTCTGTGGGGGGTACAAAAGTTCTATAACACCTCGTGCCTAAAGGAGAAGAGAAAGAAGGAGAAGTAAACTAGAATATTAGATGCACTATACGAGAAGGATGCAAAAAGGCCAAAGCAAAATAAGAAGAGGGCACATTTGTTCTTAAGGACATTGGTGAACACATAGGTAGGCATAATATGAAGAGGCAATGGGAACTCAAAATTTGGGTTACTTGGATGACCAAGAAAAAATCATTCGCTCCCACTTTGGACTACCCCGCCTAATATACAATTGTATTTCTAGGAATAGATGGACCTAGAGATGGCCAATATACGTACTCACAAGAAATTATCATGGAACATGTAAAATCACATGGATTATCCTAGAATTGATGTTTATGAGGAGGCATGAAACTCAAAGAAGATGAGGAAGTTCCCACATATGTGCCATATGACCATCAAACCCATGTAATTTTCTGATGAACAGGTGAGTAACACATTGGTTAAAGTGTCCACTAAAGTAGCACGTTGGAATATTGATAAGGCAACAACAATACGGGAACTCCTGGAAGATAAGAAAGATAAAGATAGAAATCAAATGACTCACCCAGGAGTGGGATAATGCAATGGCCGAGGCACAAAATGTCAAAAATATGGTTGAGAATATTTCTAAGGAAATCTTACGAGAAAAGGCTCGATTTTTAGAAGAAGGTGCCAGAGGAGTTCAAGTCGGAACTACATTACCTTTGTAAAATAGTTCATTTTCTTTTAGAGGATGAACTAGTATGCCTCCCTAAACCAAAGGATGTTTTAAAATAAGCATCAAGGGTGAAGGCTTCGATTACAAGGAAGATATCTAGCTATGAGGTTATTTTGTAAGCCTTAAAAGATTAAATGAAGAAGGCATATATAATATTGGCTAGCCTAATAACTTAATACAGGAAAGGACAAAGGAAGAGGAAAATGAATTTCTACAGGAAGCAAAGGATGAAAGACTTGGGCACATAGAACAAGTTACCTTGGTAGAGACAAAATGTGACACACTTGATGGTACGAGGAAACATCACATGGATCAGATCAATGGCATTGGGAAGCTCATTGCCCGTGAAGGTGGATGTCATAGAAGGGATAGTATCGGGTATGGCCAACATCCTTAGAATTTTGAACATCGAAGGTAGAAACATGACTCTGGATGAGTTAGATGGTGTCATTTTGGACATCCCTGACAAGGAAAATGCAACACTTAAGGACTAGTACAAATTTGAGGGAGAAATTCAAAGTGAATATCCAGAATTCATTCTTCCAGAAGAATAAAAGGGTACACAATAAGATGACTCACTATATTCTTTATTCTTTGTTATTTCATTCATTTATCCTATATTATTTGAAGAGACAAGGTGATTACCCATTTTCAAGGCAACCCATTTTAGTGTGGGGTAATTTTGGATGGAAAAAATGGCCTAAGTGTTGGGCGCGTGAATGTAGGGCCTTTGGAAGAGTGTGCGGCGCTACAATAAATCTGAAGCGCCCATGACCAGGACTTATCTGTTTCTATTTTAAAGTCTATTTTGGAGTTAGCATGCTAAGCACACAAAGACATGAAGACTTGCAGTCCACACAATGGTATTTTGGGAACAAGCAACAACTAAGCGCCATACATAGTTTAAGCTAATAATAGGATTTCTACTTAGAGTTAACTATAAGAAGTCTATTCTTAAGATCACTTGCATGTTGTGCATCCTTTTGTAAAGGCACATGGCTATTATTAGCATGTGACCTATTTTGAGAAATGCATGGGCAAGTGAAGGGAAAGTCCCCACCCCTATATATATGTATTGATTTACATGGTTTTGTGTGTGTCAACTTGTAGAGTTATGTTGCTGGTTTTTTCATGCACATGACTCATGGAGATACTTATGTAATGTAAGAAGCTTATGTGTTTTACAATATTTAATACAATGGTTCATATTGGCTGGATAATGGTGTTGAACATGACTGAATCTGGTTCTTGCATGGTAAATCTTGTTATAGTCATTATTTAGTTAATCTTACATATACTCTAAGATCTATATCTGGTTTATGAAATGTGGTGTTTACTATTGGTAACAAATATGAATACCTATATGCACCATCATGCTAACATTTTGTACAAGTAACTCTAAAGAGGGACTGGTGCCTTTGTGTGAGTGCTCGGCTCAAGTGAGTGATGTGCTACCAAATATGGGTTATTCACATTGAATTATAGGCTGCATTAATGTACGAGAGAAAGGTAAAGAGGAAAACATTGCTACATTTGAGGTAATGCAAGATGCCCTTATTATCTCATTGGATAATAAAATTGAATCATGGGTTTTAGATTGAAGCTTCTTTCAATTCTACCCCTAATAAAGTTTATTTCATAAATTATGTCCAAGGTAATTTTGGGCATGTTTATTTAGGAGATGATGAACCATGAAATATTATTGGTAAAGCATAAGTTCATCTAAATTTGTATAACAAAAATACATGGATATTGAAAGATGTGAGGCATGTGTCAAGCCTCAGGAGAAATATAATTTATGTAGGATAACTAGGTTAATCTGGTTACATGGTTACATTCAAAACTGAATCTTAGAAGGTTACCAAGGGATCTCTTGATGTAGAAAGAGGTAAGAAGGTAGGAACAATGTATTTGTCTACCTATATTACTAATTCATTTTCTATCCTATCTACTTCAGATTCAAATGCAAACATGTGGCATAATTGGTTAGGCCATATGAGTCAAAAAGGAATGCACATATTAAAGGCCAAGGGAAAGTTATCATATTTGAAAGATGTAGATCTTGATGTCTGTGAGATTTTTCAAGGTTGGAGCAACAAAGGAGTAAAAATTGGAGCTTGTGCACTCAAATGGATGGGGACTAGCCCAGATAGCTTCTCATGGAGGATCCCAATACTATGTGACTTTCTTTGATGATGCCACAATAAAGGTATGGGTTTATTGTATTAAACATAAATTTGATGTTTTTGTTAAAAGATAGAAATCCTTTGTGGAAAATGAATCAAGTTCAAAATTAAGATGCCTTAGATCGACAATGGTGGTGAGTCGCGTAGAAAGGATTTCAATTATTATTGTTTAGTAAATGGAAAACTCAAACAAAGAATGGTTCTAGAACACCACAAAAGAATGGTGTTGTAGAAATAATGAACATGACAAACATGGAATGTGTAAGAAGTGTGAGGATACATGATGGATTACTCTTACAGTTTTGGTTAGAAGCAGTAGGCATGGTAGTTTATTTAATTAACCGTGGGCCTTCAAGTGCACTGGATGGTGGAATACCAGAAGAATCTTAGACTGGAAAAGAGGTAGATATTTATTTTCTTAGAGTATTTGGTTCATAAGATTTTGTGCATATTGATAAAGAAAATAGAAAGAATTTGGATGCTAAATCCAAGAGATGTACTTTTATTGGTTATGGCTCTAGTGATTTTAGATTCCATTTTTGGGATTTAGAAGATTCTAAGATTTTTAGGAGTCATGACATTGAATGGAATGAAAAGAGAATGTACAAGGATCAAGTTTTGGTACCCAAAGACAAACCAGTTGGAAATTTTGTGGAAGAAAATTCATTCTCGATTTAGAAAAGACATATACAGTGTATCAACGTCATTTTTACTAAACCAAGTATAAATTGGATAGAATCGATGTTGGTTAGCAAAACCAGCGTCAAATAAAAAATAGTAGGACTGACGTTAGTTAGTAGAACTATCATTGATGAAGGTGGTGAGTGTCGATCAATGTCGAGATTGATACAAATTTGTACAATGTGAAAAATGAGCCTCAACACTCCAAATATCGGTGAGAAGGTCACAAAGGGTAAGTATACCTCGAAAATATTTTCACCTTATCTTATTTATTATTGATGATAGCAGTGAACCAAAGAGTTTTTATGAAGCAATGCGGGATGAGACCCATGTTAAATGACATGGATGAGGAGATGGACTCCTAGAAAAAGAATCAGACATGAGATTTAGTTAAGTTGCCAATAGGTTAAAGGACATTTTAGAGCAAATGGGTTTACATGATCAAGGAAGAAGAGGGTGGACATAAAAGATACAAGGAAAGGCTTGTGGTAAAAGGATTTACATAGAAATCAGGTATTGATTTTGGTGAGATATTTTCTCCTGTAGTAAAAATGACTTATATTCATACTATATTGAGTTTAGTTGTAGTAGAAGATTTACATTTAGAACAACTTGATGTCAAGATGGATTTCCTTCACGATGATTTGGAGGAAAATATATATATGTAACATCTACTTGGGTATGAAGTTAAGGGTAAGGATAAATTTGTGTGAGGGTTTAAAAAGAGATTATATGGGCTTAAGTAAGATCCAAGGAAATGGTATATGAGATTTGATAAATTTATGCATGAGCATGGTTATATGAGATGTGAATCTGACCATTGTGTTTATTTCAAGAAGCTTGGAAATGGGAGCTATATTATTTTTTTACTTTATGTGGATGATATGTTTATTACGGGATCTAGTATGCAAGAAATTGATGAGATTAAATAAAAATTAGGTCACACATTTTTAATGAAGGATTTAAGAGCTGTAAAGAAAATCCTTTTCATGCAAATACAAAGAGACATGAAGAACATGAAATTATATTTGTCTCAAGAGAACTATGTTAATAAGGTGTTGGAAAGGTTTAATATATAGAATTCAAAACCTGTAAGTACACATATGACTGGACAATTTAAATTGAGAAAATATCAGTGTCCTACATCACATGAGGAGGTCGAGTACATGGCATGAGTTCCATATGCTTCAGCAGTTAGAAGTCTCATGTATGTTATGGTTTGTACAGACTAGACATTACACAAGAAGTGGGAGTTGTGAGCATATTTATGGCCAATCCAGGTAAAGAGCATTGGAAAGTAGTCTAATGGATTCTAGGTATTTGAGAGGGACATCCAACATGTAATTATGTTATGGAGGGTTAGATATTTCTTTATGTGACTATGTTGATTCAAATATGGTTGGAGATTTGGATGGTAGAAGAAGCACCACTAGATATGTTTTCATAGTATGTGGGATGGAAGTTAGCTAGATTTCAAGATTACGAAGGTTTTGGACTTGTCTACTATAGAGGATGAGTATGTTGCTACGAGGACTAACAAACAAATGATATAGATGAGAAGGTTCATGGGAGAGTTGGGAAAGGAGTATGAGAATTACAGATTGTATAGTAATAGTCAAAGTGCAATCCATTTGGCAAAGAACTCAATGTTTCATTCAAGAACGAAACGCATTCAGTTGAGATATCACTTCATACAGCAGGTGTTGGAGGATGGGCAACCGAAACTGGAGAAAATTCATACAAATAAGAACCTTGTGGATATGCTAACAAATCCATTAGAAAAAGATATATTGGAACTACACTCCACTTCTATTGGTCTTCGAGTTTGAGACTTGAAGAGGGAGAAATAGGCCAAGGAAAGGATCCAAGAATGGAGTTGTATGGTATAATGTAACAATTTATCTCCAAGTGGGAGATTGTTGAGTTGTGGAGCTTAATTGCTTCACATTATCATGTTTTATTAACATTCTAGAATACATAATAACCGATGTCGGTCGGTAGACCAACATCGTAACTTGGTAGTATCGGTCAATTCAAGGAGGAACCGACATCGGTTAGAGTAACCGACATCGGTTACCTATGCATGATTGTTTTATTTAACTCATAGGAATTAGATATAACCTTTTATATAAAGTTGATCTAATGGATAGAAAAGCTAATTTTTCCTAAGTTTGTATGTGGTTATATAAGTGTAAAACTAGGGTTAGATGGTAAGAAGGGAGAATTGTAAGAAGGAATTCTTGGAGAGAGAAAAAGAGAAGCTTGTAAGGAAGAAAGTACTGTACGTCCAAGAGGTGTGGAAGATTGTAAATCTTCATTTTATATTCTCTACAAATCTTTGAAAATTTTTATTGGTGGACATAGCCCACACTAGGTGAACCACGTTATATCTTGTGTATTGTTCTTCTAGTTTATTTATGTATTTATTGTTTGTATTCTTAGATATGAATAATATATACATACTGTTGGTGTGATTAACCATAACAAATTTTATTGCACTTTGCACTTCATCGGCTCATCATAAAAAAATACACCATTGGCCCCATTCCTTGCTCCAATCTTATTTTGACACGTATTATTTTTTGGGAGCGGGGTCAATTTCTCCTTTTTACATTCTTTGACTCAAATATTCCGAGAATATTCATCGGGCCTCGGGGCTAAGTTTGCACTTTGTAGTTATTATGTAAATGATGTAACTTTACAAGCCAAGCCTCTTTTGCAATGCAACTAATGGAAACATGCCTAAGTATCTTCAAGTGGTGGATAGAAATATGAAATTTGTAATGAAGGTCTAGAGGACGATATACAAGGAAGATTTTCAAGATTGAACCTGATCAATAATCAATTTTTACAAGGATTTTTAGGGATGACATGACTACTACATTCCTCGACCAAAAAGAGGATTCACACCCTAAACATGGGATTTTATTTGCATTAACATGATCACATCTTCGAGCATACATTTTTAAACATGGGAAAACCAGTCAAATAAATTTTTTCAAAGGCACACATTGGATAAAAGGGGAGATCAAATCGAGCACTAATATGACATACACCAAAAATCCAAATACTCATCTCTATAAATATGGGGTGTCAAATGGTACTTGAGTTTACAAAAATGGTCTCAAAATTGTCCATATCTCATCATAAGCGCATAGCAAAAACTATCCTAAATACAACTGAGTCAACTCGAGCATGAATCTTTCAAGGTTACTCACTCCTCTGGATGGTCTTAGTGACCTTGGTTTCCCTCTAAGGGTCAACGGTGATGATCTAGTGGGACTATAACCAAAGGGGTTCCCACTAAATTCCATGATGTTACTAGCTATTAAGACACACTTTCCATTATCTTTTGTAAATAACTAACTACTTTATGCTCTACGAGAGACAACTAACTTGTAAATATTTTGGTAATAAGTGGACTTACCCTCGAGTCGAGTAATACTGAGTCCAATGATTAACTAAAATGTGTATTTTCTAAGTTAATATAAACTGTTAAAAATAATAATGTAATATATAAAATGAGTAAATAAATATAGAAAAGTGACCCAAATACACTAAAACAATGAAAATGTGAAACCCTAATTGGCAAGTAGGGTTGGAAGGAGCTTATCCGATTCGTAGGTGACCTGGACTGTGTCATAAAATAGACTAAATATTTTTAAAGAAGGAATGAACATGAAGAGGTACCAAAAAGGATAGATCTAAAATGTTTGGCTAGGACCAGGGTTCTTGGGAGAGGATTAGGCGCCTATGGGCACCCCAGATCTAAGTTCTAGACACCTTGAGTACATGCGAGAAGGTGTAAAAATACACTTTGTAGAGTTAGGAGATGATTCAAATCTTTCATTACATGTCACATGTAATTCGGTGATCTGTGTTGGATGTCTCTAGTGATCAATGATGAAATATTGACCTACAATACCCTAAAAAAACATCAACCCTAAAAATAAAAATGTAAATGAAGGGGTGAGACTTCCCTCGGCTACCAAAATGGTCTACTTACTAAATGAGCATTGCACTACATCTTAGACCTGATGTAGTTCTATGTGCAAGTGCATGTAATCATGCCCTAGGTTTCTCTTGTGTCGATTGCACTTTGGGAAAGTAGCAAACAATAAATATGTGTAGAAAAATGTAATAGAATGGTGAATTAAATAGAATAAACTTCTCTCAACGCTTATTAGATGTAGATGAACCAACCTTGTGTCTTGTGATGGAGCTAGATGGATGAAAATGGAGCCTTTGATAAATGTAACTTTAGATGATGATAGTAGTGCTTAGTGTTTGGTCCCTTGTTATGGTATCATAACTTTATATCTATATGGTTATATTGATCTAATTTTGTGATTAACCTTGAAAAGGCCAACCACAAAAAATATGAAATGCTCAAATGGCTAGAAAGTTCCCAAAAAGTGGCGAGAAAAGTGGGAAAAGGATTAGGGCACCTCGTCTAGGACTAGGGTATCTGTGGGTGCCCCAATACAAACATGGACACCCTATTCAAGGATAAAATTATGGGGAATGAAAAAAGCAGATTTGGGAAAGTATATACTAAAGGTCGAAATGACAATAGAAACAAAAGTAAAATGGCCAAAAGACAGGGGTTAATTAGTACTTTCTTCACTCAAAAACCATATGAATAGTAGTATGAGACCAAAACTAAATAATGTCTAAATTTCATGATTTTATGACTAAATTTTCCCCCACTTTATGTTGGTGAGAGGAAATCTTAGTAGCATAGAGATGCATACCGATTTCCATGAATATTGTAATAGAAAATGCACTGAAAGACTAGACAAAGTGTGGAATGAAAAAGATGATGGAGTGTGGAAATTAAAGATGTAAAAGCACAAAAAAGTGATTAGAGTGAACATAGGGAAGAAACAAGTGTGTAGTTGATGATGTGTGTGATGTATTTGCATGGTTAGTATAGTTTGTTACGCCAAAAAAATGTTGTTATTATTACCCCCATTGCTATAGTTGTACTTGTTGTTGTTGAATACTTATTTCTCATACGGATGGAGCTCGCAAGGAGAAAATGATCAAGTAGTCAAATACACATATAAAAGATGTGTTTATATGTATGTAAGAGTATGTAAAACATGTAAATGAAAAATGGAACGTGTGCACTTTGATCCATATCAAGAGAAAGAGTGGAGAAAGAGAATATCATGTCTTGGATTTTTTTGGGAGATTTGATTTTGTAGGCCGAAGAAGTATAGGGAGGAATTTTTTGTATCCTCAAAACTTTAACTTCTTCTCTGAATCATATGTGAAGAGATTTATTTACTTCTGGTTTTTGGGTGATCCAACACCACTAGTGAAGTAGTGTAGGGAGGCATACCCACTTTAACCTCCAATACTTTAATTTCTTCCCATAATGTTAAGGACATCATGTCTTATAAAGTCATTGTGTATGGGGTTCATAGAATGGTCTGAACCCACTCACTATATAATCCCACAATGCCAAGGGTGGGCCGAATTGAGGCCCGAACCGGTGTAGAAGCATTGTATGGTATAAAACCCCAAATGATCCCCCTTCTTTGGGGGATAATTCGCCCCCAAAGAGGAAAAACCACATGAATTATGTAACTCCTCCCTACATAGGGAAATGAAAGTGCTTGGTAGAAACCAAGGCAATCACAAAAAATAGGCTAGCCAAAGACAAGTGTTAGTACCAACAAGCATGCATGTATAAGGCAATGTGTAATATACACAATCGGTGTTAAGCTACCAAGCAATGTAATAATGTAAACACATAAGAAGATAAAGTAATCCGCACAAAGAGGGCTGCAAACATGGGACATCACTCATGATGTTGCGAGGGATGCAAGGCCATCATGGCTGAATACAATGAACATGTGTGCACACCAAACAAAGGAAAGGACCGTATATAATAGAAAAGAAAATAAGGAAGTACAAACAATAGATAACCATGGAAGAAAATAATCCTATAAAACAAATGCTACACATGAAACACCCATTAGCATGTTAGAAAGATAACCAATATGTAAAAAGTGTGTATAACCATGTAATATAGAGTGCTAAGTACAAAATGAAACAATAACACTTGTGAGAGATGAATGTGGATACCCCGGTGACCAATGTAGGATGGGTAAAGGCGAGCATCCATGTTGTGTGTAAGAGACCTATATCTTCATTCACAACTAGAAAAAAATATGTAAACACACATGTGTGGATGATATCGAGAAATTAAATATAAGAGATCTAAATACCATGTGTAATAAAGCGACCATATACAACCAAATGCAAGCAAGATTAAAATCAAACAAGATATGCAATGTGTTGTGGATGGGTGGAATGGAATGTAAAAAGGATGATAGGAGCCGCATGCCCCATGAGTGAATGGAAATGTATGCAATGAGGTTCATTTGGTTTAACCCCTCGAAATTAATAATGAACCATAAATGATAGTGCATCATCGAGAAATGGTCTAATAGTGTGTTGTGTCTAATGCACTATGATGAATGTGTATGTGTGATGATATGCAACCTAGAAATGATGTGTGTGTGACCCTTATAGCTGAATTGAATATCACCACAAGATAATTGAAATAGTGATGATGTAGCCTAAAGTGTATATCACTACAAGATGAATGAAGGAAGTGGTGATGTAGCCTAAAGCATGTAGCACTAAAAAATTAAGGAATAAGTGACCATTTATCCTAAAGCGTATGTCACTAATCTAGTAATGTCGAATGATATAAGGTTGAATGATGGTCGTGTAATAATGATAAGGTCAATTTTATTAATAAACCCTTGTCAATCAAGTATGGACCAACAAACTAAAGTGTGTCATAAGGTAGTGAGTGCAGCACGTAGATGTGTGATGAGAATAAATGACCATGTGATGAGTATGTAATGTGTGATATGTGTAGTATGTAGAATGCAATGTGTGGAAATAGGGAAATAGTATGAAAAATGCATGTGATGTAGTATGGAAGATGAGTAGTATAAGATGTTAACCCTATAAATAATAGAAGTGTAATATGATGAATATAAGGATGGTGTAGATGATATGTATGGTGTATAGAAATGTGAAAACATGAATGATGTGACATAATGTAATACGCAATATATGTAGATAGTGTGAGAGCGTAAAATGTGCATGGAATGTAGATGCAGAGTAGTCAATGTGTGTAGCCTATGTGATGAGTATGGATGACCATGTAATGAATGCAATGTGTAATGTGTAAGATGAAATACAAAGTGTATAATCAACCCTAGTATAGATGTATGTATGATGAAGACTAATATGATGTGTAGAATGCATAAGGTGTGTGAATGTAGATGAAATGTAGAATGTAGTATGCAAGACATATGATGTATGAGAAGATGTGATGGGTAATGCTTCTTTGTGCACTATGTGAGGTTCATGTGTAGTATATATCCCTCAATAGTTTAGTGTGAACCGAAGCACAAGAGTTTGTCATCGAGAAATAAAAATGATAAAACATGTGATGAGTATGTCTAAGCTACGAGATTGATGTAAGATTATGCAAAGGTTATATATGTGCTACTACTAATATGTGGGGGTAATGTTTGCTTGATATTCCCCCCAAGTGTGTTGTGGGTAGTGTTACTATGTATCACTATCTAGGATATCATCATTGTCATGGTTGAAACCTAGAGGGTCGCATCGAAACCAAGTGAGAAATAGAGTGAGGCGGGTCCTATAAATATCTGTTGCAGCATAATGTGTACACATTCATTACATATTCCTCATCGGTAAAGGCTATCGGTGGACAACCATGAGCATTCTAATGAGAGATATTCAAAGCGTAAGAGGTTGAGGAGTCATTAGGAATAGAGAAATTTCCAAAATTCATAGGAAATGTAAGCAAGGAATGGTTAGTATCTATCATACCACCAATATGGTCAAGTTAGGATTGTCCAAGTGTGAGTGGAGAAGCACAAGGGTTGTGTGAAACAAAAGGCATCAAATGGAAAACACGCGAGCCATAAGCATCCGTAATATGAAAATAGCCATGATAAATATGTGGTGAATTGAGAGGTGGTAAGATGTCATTAAGTGTCAAGTCAAACCTAACCAAACCATCACGCGTACAAATAGTATCCAAGAAAGTAGATTTAATTGGGATATGCTACCAAAAGAACCTATTGATAAATAATGTGCATGTAAAAGGAGGCAGTGGAGTGGTAACCCATAGAGGAGAAGATGAAATAACATCTACATTATTTATAGACCCTAGTATAGTACCATAACATTAGTAAAAGGAGGGATCTTGAATTTATATTCACTGGGCCATCATCCATTAAGCTCTCTTCAAAGAAGGAGTCATCAACATCTATAAGAGTAAAGTTAAGTTGTCCTAATGCTTCATCAGTGAGTTCAATAGTATCGAATTTTTAATCGGTATTCCTTAGAATCATTGGTGTTAGCATTCCCATATTGTGTAACATTATCAAGTATATTGGTATGTGAAATAGGGGTGGAGCTATAGAAGGTTCCATGATAGGCATAGGAGGAATGCTCACGGGGAGGTTATACCATATGTGAAAGAATAATTGTGGTGTGCATAATAATAGTTGGAGTATGTAGTAACAGAGGAATATTGTGAAGTGCTAGTGACCAATTTCATATGTGTCCAAGCTACTATATGGAATGCATTGTGAAGGTGGGATGAGCATAGTAGTAATGGGGTATATGTGAAAATATTTGAATGGTTTTGGATCTATGGTGATAGTATGTTCAAGCCATCATTCAAAAATTTGACACATTGGTGAATAGTAGATAGAAATACTTGCATTGCATGAATCTAAGGTCTACCTACTAAGAGGTTAAATTGAAATGAGGCATCTATAACATAGAAGTCGGTGAGAACTATCCTAAGACCAACTTGGACATGTAATGAAATAGTTCCTAAACATATATGAGTGGTAGAGTCATAACCTCGAATGAGGGTATAATTCTTGGAAATTAGATTATTGTTAATACCCAATTGTTGTAAGAGAGAATGAGTACATAAATTGATGGATGATCCATTTTTGATGAGGAATTGTTTGATGTAAGTATTGATAACAATGGAAATAATAAGAAAAGGTGACATCCTCATCGGTGAAATATATAACATGTGGCAAATTGCGAAGAGATTATACGAGATGCATAAAGTCCACTTTGCATAATTTTCAAATTCAATATGAATAGCCCTAAGGAAGCTTCTAATGTGTTATGACAGTTTGGTGCATTACACAATAACTCATAGAGAGAATCTTGGTGGGAGTATTTTTAAGTTGCTCAATGATGTCATAGCCCTTAGAAGTAGTAGGAGGAGTTGTTGAAGTAATGGGTGAAGGTATAGAATTGAGAGGATTCACTAAAGGATTAAGGCAGTATGAAGAGTAGTAACACCATTAATAGATGGATCAAGCCTAGGTGTAACAAAGTGAGGGGGATGTTGAGTATGCATGTACATGAAATCAAAAGCGGTAGTGACTATACTAGAAACCTTAGTAGGTGAAAAATTAGGATACGAGGATTGATTCATAACTTGATAAGGTGATGATATGATCAAAAGAGAGGGTTGGATACATCAAGTTCACTAAAATAATTAACTAAAATGTATATTTTCTAAGTTAATATAAAATAGGAACAACAATAAATGCAATAAATAAATATAGAAAAGTGACCTAAGAAAACTAAACTAATGAAAATGTGAAACCCTAATTGACAAATAGGATTGGAAAGAGCTTAGCTGATTCATAGGCCGATCTGTACTATGTCTTCAAATAGAATGAATATTCTAGAATTAGGAACAAACATACAAAGGTCCCAAAAAGAGAAATCTAAATTGTTTGGCTGAATCTGGGGTGCTATGAGAGGACTAGGGCATCTGTGGGCACCCTAGTCTAAATTTTGGATGCCCTGGTCTGTGCAGGAGGTGTAGAAATTGATTTTGTAGAGTTAGGAGATGATCCAAAGCTTTTCTTCCTATCGCATGTAATTTTCTACTTTTTGTTGGATTTTTCAAGTGATATGTGATGAAAGATAGACATGCAAGACCCCAAAACAAGCACCAAACCATAAAAATACAAATAAAAATGAAGGGGTTGGATTGTCCTTAGCTTCCAAAAAGGTCAACTTACTAACTGAGCACTAACTAAATCTCAGACCCGATGCGGTTCTATGTGAAATCATACCCGAGGTTTCTCTTGTGTCATTCACACTTTGTGAGAGTATCAAAAATAACTATGCATAGAAAATTATAATAGAATGGTGGATGGAATAGAATAAACTTCCCTCCTATGCTTGTGTGATACTGAGATGAACCAGATCTTGTGTCTTGTGATAGAGATAGATGGATGCAAATGGAGTCTTTGATAGATGACCTTAGGTGATGATAGTAGTGCTTAGTGCTTGATCCCTCATTATGATCTCATAAATGTATATGTATATGGTTCTCTTGATCTATTTTCATAATTAACCTCGAAAAGTATGACTATAAGAAATATGAAATGATCAAATAGCTAGAAAGTGCCCAAAAAGTGATGGGAAAGTGGGAAAAGGATCAGGGTGCCTCAAGTGGTACTAGGGCACCTCACGGGCACCCCAATATAAACATGGGTACCACAATAAATGATAAAATTATGGAGAATGATGAAAATAAATTGGGAAAGTATATGTTGAATGTGGGAATGATGACAAAAAGCAAATTAAAATGGGAAAAAGATGGGGATTAATTAGTACTTTCTTCACTAAAAAACCATATTAATAGTAGTATGAGACCAACACTAAATAATGTCTAAAGTGCATGATTTTGTGACTATACCAACATATCTACCACACCACGACCTCGACCATTACTCGGGCACTATCTCTCTCTTGGAAAAAAATTATAATGTATCAATTAGTTGGTGTTCCTCTCTATGTGGGCTGATTCTCTCTCTATGCAAGCCACATTCTGTTTAATATAACATTTTCTCTATTAGATATCATATGTGTCAACACCGTGTCAAACGGGCCACCTCTATTGTCATTTGGGATATCTCAGCCATGTTATCTATACTCTATTTCCTTCCTACTATCGTAGTAATATCAATCTCTTGATACACTATCTCTCTCGTCAACACCTTCATCATTCTCTCGAATGTCATGTGTTTTTCCATAAGGACCTCTTATTGTATCAAAATCTACTTGCATCATAGAAGGCTATGTTGTAGAAAATTTTTATCTCCCCATCATTCTGTCACCACCATATCCTCACGGGGTTATCCCCATCCATCCCATTCATCATCTCCTCCAGTGAAGTCTTTGCATGAATTGTCACTCTAGCATCCCCACCTCCACCTCCACCTCCACCTCCATTTGATCCACTACCCCTTATGACTAATATTAATGGTGATATCTAGGCCTATACTCAAGCCACTTTATGCCTTATCACTATAGCAAGAGAAGCCTTATGTTGTGTCATTGTGACGGGAAATACTCGCACACTATGGTATCTTTATTTTGTTATCTAATTTATGCCCATATGTCTGTTGTTACTACTACCTTTCTGAAGGTTGTCCATGTGCTCACCCTAATATAATATATAGGTGACATCTATGCTAATCCATCACTACCACCTCATCCATGCTAATAGAACCATGCTTGGGTATAATAAGCTCTACTATTTTGAAGCTGTTGGTACCATACCCAATACTCTCATGTAGTTCCTAAACATATAACATCTAGGTGCATATCCTATCTTTATCTGGACCAAATTGGCACAATATTATGCTTCATTCGGTGCATATATGATGTAACCCCAATTTTAAACCTCCTTCTTTGACATGGGTAAAATGTGTCACGTTGAAGGAACTCCTTGTAATAAACTAAATAAATGTCATACCATGTCTAGCCTATATTGCTCTAGTAAAAATCATGGTGGCCCACTAAGTAGCACTCGGTGAAGGAATATGGAAGCTCCTATAGGTCTCTACATGTATTTGGCATAACCAAGTAAGGTCTCTATGTGATGTCAGCTATAACTATCTCATATGTGGCTTGTTGGTTGTTTTCGTGATAAATGTCTAGCATGAAAACTTGATTTTTTGCAATGACAATCAAGCCCACATTCAAAAAATTCCCAAATCAGGTAATGAAAACCCACCCTCTAGCCAATTGCTGACTATATAAACCCCATCATGGCTAAGGAAAATGTGATAAATATATTTTTAAATTGTGTTACATGTGTAGGTAGAGTGGTGGGAATCAATTCATGTATTCATTATGATTCACTTTGGAGTTGCTCTCATAGAGACCTAAAAAGGCCTATTTTCAAATATTTTACACACGATAAACATTCCTTGGGGATGTATCAAGAATATATAATGCCTAAAATTAGTGTATGATAGATCTATGATAACATTGGATGTAGTTTTACGTAGTTTTCAAGAAGAAACAAGTTTAGGAACAAACTATGCAACATTGGGCTACTTGTAGCACAATGCAAGGAAATGAAAGGAGTGAAAAAGATAGTGAGATTTTTCTAAATGTTTTATAATCCTTGATGATTTTTGTGAAGTTATAAAAAAATTGTAAATACAATGACTCTACTTCACATTGAAAAAAATTTCAGGAGATTTTTTCGTGCGGATTTTGAGATATTGGCTTGACAGTGCAAGTGAAGATCTTTGATCCTGGTGGAGGTTTAAATGGGAATGATGGGTGTTCCAAAGAGAGTTGGGACCTGATTAAAAAAAAATAATAATTTAATTCAAATATTTAAATGGACCATGTGATAAGCTATATAAAAATTCAAGTTTCTCTCAAGTGGCGGTTTGACCCTCCAGGTGCATGGGCTTGACCAAAATAAAAAAGTGGGGTAAGTTTTAAATTTTAGGAAGAATTGGATCCTAAAATTTGTACCATTAATATCAAAAGGAATTTTTCATTCAAAATCATATATTTTTTTCCATGAAACTCTCCGGGAAGCTCTAGGGGCATAGGACCACTCTTTCATGTTTATTTCTTGTAGTTGTTGGTGAAGAAGGCTTACTATAATTGTCTAGGTCACACTTTTTAATGCTGAAATAAATGTTACCATTTAACCTCGTGTAAATGTGAAATTGGTGTAGAAAATTTCTACCCCAAGGATGAAATACTCTTTCTTCACTTAAGTGACATCTTTGGTGGTTAGGTACTTCACTACTAAAGCACACCCCCTCCCATGACAAACCCGACCCTTGGCACATTTTTCAATGCTGCAGTGAAAATTGAACCATTGCACTATTTCACCTAGTAAAAAAGTGAATCAATTTCTATAAAATGTGATCCCTTTTCAGCCCTCCCTCCTCTCGACACTTGATCTTACAACTTGCATGCTATAAAATTGTCTTCAACTCACCCCAATGAGCAAACAAGTCTCCCTCCTCATGAAAGTCAACCCCATAGAACAATTTGCAATGTTGCAGTGAAAATTGCACCATTTAAATATTTACCAATTTTTAAAAGTGAAATGGAGGCTCACATACCTCATTTATAAAGTCTTCACTCATCTCTCAACCCAGGTTAAGGAGAAGAAGTGCATGGAAACCAAGAGGTGGGTTTTTAAACCATAGTTTGTGTTTAAATATATAAATATGAATTGAGAATTTTGTAGCCATTTTTATAAATCCCCTTTCCTCCATTTATTTTGTACCTGTATATTCTCGATTTTCTAAGAAACCCCATACTCAAAACGAAAAAATGCTCATATCTCACTCATTTTAACTCTGTTTTTCATGAAATTTTCTGAGCACTCCTCTTGAAAATGATTTAAGAAGCAACAAGAATCATCCCCATTTATTCCCTCCCCAATTTTTTTCACATCAGAAATTTACAGCCATGGAAAATTTCATCCTCAAATATCTAGAGTTGCAATGAGACAAACAATATAAAAATCAAAGTAATAGATCCTCGAAAAATCAACTTTACGATGAGCTATTTATTGCCTCAGAAAAATGTGTTGAATGAAAGTTACGGAGGAATATTATTTTATAGAATTATGCTCTATCAAAGGAAGAACACACCCAGAACTACAAGTTTCATTTTTGACTTCATGAAGATCCAGAGGAGAAAACCCCGAAAATTGGAGCAAAGCATCCCAGTGAGAAGTAGAATTTTTGGAGATATTTTTTGGTCCAATCTGACACCCCATGGAAAATTTATATTTTTAGTAATTCATAATTAAAGGAACTTACTAATTATATTAGGTCTGAATAAATAATGAATTTGAGACACTAAGTTCATCCCCTAGGAGGAAAAGTGCTCAAAAGTGACAATTTGGTGAAATTGCCAAAAATAGTCACCCATGAAAGACTTACTAAAAATAGTAAGTATCTAGAAAAGGATAAAAAAATTCATAGTTATTCATCCTTAATTCCTCACTAGTGTCAACCTTTATAGAGGAATAACTCATGATTTCAAAAGGGTGAAAAGTGACATTGTGTCTCAAACAGAAGAACATCCTTCTCAGTTCCTAATTTTGGTCACAATGGAGCATTATTATCTCAATGTGTTTCTCACTTCACAAGATGGGTTGATCATAAGTTGAAATCATTAGTTCTCACCACTTAATCTTCACTTAATTATCTATCCATGAGATTAGTTCTCACCACTTTCCATATTTCATATGGTTGATGTACTCTTCACTTAATCTCATGAATGGCTCTATTTTCCCAAAGCCTCGGATCATCAGTTCTCTTGTAGCGGCAGAATCAAGATCAAGGTTGTGTGAAAAAAGTGCATCCAATTTCTCCCATGTAAATGGTTGATCACAAATATTTGATAGTGTCTCAAGGATCGGAAGGATATTATCAATCATGGAATTCATCCTTCATGCTTCTTAATTGTCTACTCATTAGTGCTCACCACTTTCCATATCATTGTATCCAAATAGTGATTTTGGAAAGACACCATTTCAAGGAGTTTTGTAAGAGAAAAAAGTTTCCAAAGGATAAATCTTCATTAACAAATCATTTTAGTGTTATAGAGGGCCATCATGCAGTAATTTGTATCTTCAATATTAGTTAAACTGGTCTTCATAAAAGGCGAAGGTGTCTTCATTCTTGCTTTGAAGCATTCCTTCTTTCTTCTTCTCTCTCATTCTCCTTCTTCCTCTCTCCTCCTTATAATTCCTCATTGTGCATGATCATGGTGTCTTGTCTTATTCATTAAATTGATTATGTAATATATGTAATATGTAAACATACTTCCTCAAATTATAAGAGGATTATTTAATTTTTTTTCTTTCTGAGATAATGAAAAGTCATAGATTAAATAGGGTGAACAATCATGTGGGGGGTAGATGAAGATGTGAATTGTAAAGCTATAAAAGGATATGTCATCCTCATTGTAAAGGGATGGTTGATTATTGTTTATTAGGTCTCATCGTATTTATTAAAAAAAGTTTCTTTATTTCCTCTATTTATTATCTATTACTATTTTATCTCCATCTCAACTTGTACTCCATGAGCATTATAAATTGTGCAACATGATGTAATAAAACTTTGTGTTTCTTATGATTGTTCCTCTTTCTTAGTGAATTATTTTTTATTATTGATGTAAGTGAAGTGTTCTTATTTTAATGAAAGGAACTCTACTATGTTATTCATTGATTAAAATACCTTTCCTTTTCCTCTCTTATCTCCCTCACTAATAAATTTTCCTCCCTTGTATTCCATACAAGCAATTTCCACAAGTTTAGGGAAGTATTCCTATGTGATCACTGGTCTTTGGGCCACCCCAAAAATTAGTTTAGATTGTTTTCATTTCCTTTATTTCAATAAATGGATCTGACCCACTCAAGCATAGGGACGTAGTCCTAGAGAATTTTAAAATCCTAGAATTTTCCCACCCAACAAATTATTTTTCCATAAAATTTTGGCACCCACCATGGGGTAGATTTGGCTTATCCTGCACCCAATATACAAACCAAAAAATATAAAAAAATAAATAGTCCAAAAAATAAAAAAATCAGAAATTTGAAAATCCCTAAAATAAATTTCCATAGAGTCCAAAAATCTAAAATCCCTTTGAGAAATCTTGTTCTTGAGAACCTTTCTTAAATCAGCCCATTTTTTCCATTTGAAAGTTCCCTACAAACTGGTTGAAGGAAGATATACTAGGTTGAATAGATTGAGAGGAATTTTTGATCTCACTTTTTAGGATTTGAGAAATTAGAAAGAAAAAGTGAGAGATAATCCATACTACTTCTCTCAAGATTCATCTTCATCTGATTCATCAAGTGGTACTCCTAAAAATCCTATCCAAACTCCTCTGGTTATCATATTACAAATCCCATTGATACTCCCATCCTTCAACCATCATTGAACTTTGAATTTTCAATAGAAGGAGAAAAAGAATAATAATAAATGGCAGAAGAGGGGAAAGACCCCAATCCATTTCTCCATAGGGAAGGAATATAAGTCCACTTGCCATTGCACCTCCTCTTCATGATCTACCAACAAGTTCCCACAAGAACTTTCTAAAGTTCAAAGGTGATGAACATAACTTCCCAAAGAACACATCTCTTCCTTCATCACCTCATGCAAAATTATTGGAATGGGACATGAAGATGTTGCTATGAGATATTTTGTACAATATCTACAAGAAAAGGTAGATCTGGAATGACATCAAAAAAAGTTTTAAATAAAGGTTTAAATCTACTGAATATTTTCAAGACCTCATAGTTCAGTTGGTTCAGATGAAAAAGGAGCCCAACAAGACTATGAGGGACTTCATAGCTTATTATAACAGGTTTCTCAAGAGGATACCCTTTGAATCTTTTCCCTCTAGATGAAAATGTGAAAATATTCTTCATCAATGCTCAATTTCTTGAGGTGGGATTCATCCTCTGAATATTTCAACCAATAAATTTGGACCATGCTCAAGAAATTTCCATTGAAGTAGAAGATGACCTCATCCTATCGAAAAGATCAAGAACCCTTCAATGAAGGATAAGGCCCAAAATTCCAAAAATGAGAGAACTGATTCATTGTTATAGAAATTAGAAAATGAATTAATGATGTTGAAGAGGGAGGTTTCTAACAAACATCCCATCAAAATCATAACAAAAATCAGATTGTAGGAGCACCTGAAGGCTTTCCTTGGAGGCTCCACCTGTCAATGCAATTTGTAGAACTCAAGAAGATGAAGAAGGAATTGAACAAGAAAGTGAGGAAAATGATTTCCTAGAGATTGAAGAAGTAGAGAATGATGTACAAATCAGATTTTGTGAATATTTAGGAGGTGAAGAAGATGATGATGAAGATACACCTAGTTTCTCATGTGCGGTATTCACCTGTTCTCAATCCTAAAAGTATCTTCTTCCTCCCCTATTGTGTACAAGAATAAGATTTAAGATCCTCCTGTGGCGACTCTACAAAATAAAATAATTAGTCGAGGATCTCCACTTCCACCCTCCATGGAGTTTGCATTGGAGAAACTAGATCTCATGGAAAGTAAGACATTTTTGTGATTCCAAGTAAGTCTCCCAATGCTCTTAATTCTAATTTTATTTCTACAAAATCTAGTCCTTCAATAGTCTCTAATGTACCTTCAAAATCATCCTCTATTCCCCAAACATCTACTCCCACTTCTAAGCCTATTCTAACTTCTAAATCAGGTTCTTTTTCCCCCTTGTTCACATATACTTCTTTTGATATCATAGAACATGTGAATAAATCTAAAGTGCAGATTTCTGAATATGAATATTTTTAGACTCACCTAGAAAATTTTTAGAAGCTTATCCATCATATCAAGGGTAGTAGTTCGAAGCCCAATACTCGACTTGTAGTTAAGGACTACTACCAACCCTACCTACACCTCCATCATATAACATGCTTACTATAAGTGCATCAAAGATGGATAAGATTGATCCTTTATATGTCTCCCTTCTTGGTGGAAGATATCGGTTGAGTAACTATATAATAGATTTAGGTGCTTCAAACAATATAATGCTTATGAAGGTTTCAATTCTCTTGGACTCACCTTAACATGGGCCAGTGGATCTTATTACTCCATGGATTCAAAGGAATTCCTCAAGGATGTGAAGGTGGATCTCACCGAATTTTTAGAAAAGAAGGTGTCATTTAATATTTTGGTAGCAAACCATCTGAATTCATTTGGAATGTTGTTAAGTAGAAGCTTCTGCCAAACATTGGGAGGAAAAATTCAAATGAGTTAGTCTTCCAAAACCATTCTGGTTAAGGCATATATGGAAACGTTTCTTCCAATGAAAAATATGAGATATATGATGTAAAATTTAGGAAATACAGGAGCTAACATCTTGTACTAAGATAGTGGGAATATGAATCATTTCATTACATACGAAGAGGAGGATGAAATTCCTATCTTGATAGGACCAAGCATTCCTTCCCAATGTATTATTAATTATGAAAAAGCATAGAGAAATCTCAAGTTGCAAGAGGACAACCCTAAGTTTTTGGATGATGCAATCCATGAGGAAGATGAAATGGTTCTTAATGAGTACTAACATAAAAAATCATCTAGTGTGTTTATTTACGATGAAGATATTTTCTCATTCCCATTCAAAGATGAAGATTCTCTTGATCATGTCATCCATGAAGAAGAAAATACAACTTGCAATGGGCCTTCAAAAGGTTTGAAAGAAGAATCCATGTAAGAAATGCTTAGAGCTTTGGAAGAAGCGGGGAGATCCTCAACTCACCCTTTAATTCCTAATGCAAGCCATGAAATTATAAGACAAGTATGAATCTAGTGTTGAATCCTTAATTGATTCAAAAATTCATCATGATAAAACAAATGGAGAAGAAAAATAATATTTTCCTCATGGAACAACAATTGATGGATGTAATGATAAAATTGAAGTTTTCTCTTTTCCATTCGAAGAGGAATATTATTTCTATGATAAAAATTTTTGAAACAAAGAGTTCTGAGTCCTTTGGATTTAAGGATCCCTTAAACAAAGAAGTAGAAGAATGCTATGAGCTTTGGGATGATGAATCAATTCCTCCAAATTTTTGCCTTAAATTTCAAAACAAATATTCTTCAAATGAATCTAAAGGTGAGATTTTGGTAGTTTCAAAGGAGTCCATGCAAGATATGGAAGATCTTGAGCTAAGTCTTGAAATTTTTGCTCATGTTATGGCTATGCAAGATAGGTGTGAGACTATGTTTAATTCTTCTCTTGTTGCCCAAATATTGTAATGAGATAGAAAAATAAGATGAACTCAATTCCCTTCATTAAATTTTTTTCAATGAGCATGAATATGGGAAAGAGGAGAACTTAGAACATTCAAACAATCCAATAAAAAATAAGCCTTAGGGAAATGATGAAATGCTAAGTAAGAAATCAGTAATGTGGGTGAATGTAGAAGATAATTTGCAATATGAAATTGGTGAGAAAATATCAGAGAACAAAGGGACTATGTAGGATCACTCATCCCAAGCATACATGTAGTCATGAAAGCACCTGAATTTCATAAGAATGGAAAGGAGGATACTTCCTCGAACTAGTCAATGGCTTCGTGGAACACTATCAGTCAATGTTACCTATTCGCGAGTAACTTCAAGAGAGAAAATTAATTCATTGAAAGAGGGTTGTCCCCCGCATGTACCATAGGTGAATATAGGTTTTTGTGTTTCCCTTTCTATCACATGTTTTATTTTTTCATGTGTTGTGTTCAATAAATAAGGTTTTGTTGTATCCATCCTTGTTATGCAATGAATCCTATAGCCCAATGGATAAGGCATTAGTCCTCTTAGTGTCTTAAGATTATGGGATTCCTACTTGACATGTCTTCACTTTTTTCAATCTGAAAAATTCCCGAGATAAAGCCAACGATTGTCATGTTAAATGTCTACCATGAAAAATTGATCTTTTTACAATGAAAACCAAACCCACACTTAAAAATCCCCAAGCCAAGTAATGTAAACTTCCCCTTTGGCCATATGTTGACTATGTAAACCCCATCATGGCCAAGGAAAAGGGTTCACTTTAAGATCCCCCTCCAAAAATTATTACATAATGGGTGGCGCATCTCCAAAATAGACTTCTAGAAAAATGGAAAACATCCTAAAAAATGATTCATAGTAAAGGCAATTTCACATGTCACAGTTTTATCTAGTTTTTGCATTTTCAGTGTTAATAATGCTTTGGAGGAAAAATCCATGCAACTATAAATATGCTTGGCAGAATTATGACAAGAAAGGAAACTAAGTGTCTCCACTAAAATTGAGGAAAATTTCTGGTGTCTATGCATGTAATCGCCTAGCTCCATGTACAACT
Source organism: Taxus wallichiana var. yunnanensis (assembly GCA_018340775.1). Taxonomy (NCBI): domain Eukaryota; kingdom Viridiplantae; phylum Streptophyta; class Pinopsida; order Cupressales; family Taxaceae; genus Taxus; species Taxus wallichiana. Next base: position 388,832,553 of record CM031235.1, on the reverse strand, counting down.
AGGAGGCGCATACGTAGACACCCGACCGCATAGGTAAGGATGGAGAAAAATATTCACAAACTTCTAAATGCTTGACTAAATTATGAAAAGAAAAGAAACTAGGTGAATACTCTAAAATTGAGGTGAATGTTAGTCATCTGTGTATGCGATCACCTAATTGCATGTGCTGACTGGGAGGTGCGCATACACAAATGCCTAACAACATGTGTAGCTGGGAAATTTATGTATACAACCACCTGGTTGAACATGTAGCTAGGTGTCTATGTGTGTAACCACTTGGTTGCACATGAATTTGGGTGACTTCATGCAAAGACACCCATCTATATGATTAAATGAGATGCCTACACCAAGCCACTGGTTACATGTGTACATATGTGGTTGCATGTGTAACCACTCGGTTGCGGTTTACACACACATGTGCACGGTCTATTTGGTTACCCATTAATTTTACCACCACTTTCTCTTCCCCTCCCTCACCTATATATATCCTTGGGTCCTCGTGCCCTATTTCATTTTCTCATTTCTCCTCACCGCAACTCCAAGCTCAACTTGTGGATCCGAGACTCTATTGAATCAAAGTTATAAGCTACGAGGCTCCTACATGTTACTACAATCCAGAAATGGTAGCCCATTCAACATCCTCCCAAACTCTCTCACACTCATAGGATAAGCCCAAAATTCAGTACAAAAACCTTATGTTCCCCAAAATTTACACATTGCTCAACCTAAAGGATACATTAAGTGACTTGGTCAACAAATATTGCTTTTGAGGGATAATTTACATGCCGCAATACAACACTGATATTGTTTTATACAATTTATTTTATCCAATTTTAACAAATCCACATATGTCTTCAAAGTGAACCTTAAATCACAACAATTTTCTTTTGGGAAATCACTAGAAGATATCCAATTCTTAACAGGGCTTCCATACACAAATGTTAACCTTGTGATAAGAAAATCATTACTCTTAGATGATAATAAAAAGTATATGGTGTCCCAATTTGGCATATAGATTGAAGGTAATAATTTGTTTTTAGTATTTATAGTGTCTTTAATTATCACAATATTAATAAGATTATAACATGAATTTTCCTTTTCTCAATGACATATGTGTAGGTATTGCTAACACCTCTAAATCAAGATGGGGGTTATCTATGGAAGTTGTACAATAGACATGTTAGTATCCAAATTGATTCTTCCTTTAAAACCAAGCATCATCACAAGTTGATCAGGATGCTTAGAGACAAACAAATCATAATAGGAGTCATTTTGTAGCCGAGGATGGATTTTAGATGACTCTTTATTACTCTGGTTTGGAAAGGACTAGATAGAACTCGTGCTAAGGGTTTGACCTACCCTCACTACTTTAGGTTGTTCCTTCAACCAGGGTGAGAGGACCCATTTTGTAACCTATGTTGGTGAAAAATATCAATGGATTAACAGTATTTGACTCTCCCTTTGCAATATTTGAAGGAGACCTTGAGAAAACATGGTCAATGCAACATAACCTAACTCTCATGAGCTGTCACCCTAGATGATGAATATGTTTTCTAGAAAAGGTATAGGTTACTAAAGATACTGATAAAAGTGATTGCATCTACATATTTTAGTAAAGGATAGGCAAAATCAATGAAAATATTCAACATTTGTGGATATATAATGCAAGCGGGGGTGGTTCATGTAGGATTTATTACTTAATGTATAATTTGTTGTTGGGAAGTTAAGCATGATAAAGTTGATTATACAAAATTCTTGAGAACTTTTACAAAATGTGGGAAAATCTACAAATCAAAATGAAAAAAGGCTTCAAATAGTCAGAATGAATCATCAACTAGAGGATGTGCATATATGAAAGCTCAAAGACACATTGTTCACACATTCTTCAAGGATTCAACACAAAAACTCATGTTAAATACTTAATTAAACATCAGAAGTCCCTGATTCATCACGCCTAAGATACACTCATAGACTAAAAAACAATCTGTATCATCATAATGAAAGTAAAGTGAATTTAAATCGTTTATTACATCATGAAATGAAAAATCTCTTCATAATGTAATTACAAATGCCACAATACTATCATAAGGAAAATATATTTTGTGATTCAAAGGAACTCCTAACATAAGATTGCAACATGAACACAAATAACTATTTGAAGATATCTCAAAATGAAAGAAGACACAACTAGGTTCATGATTAACACGATTTACTCAAGGTTCTTCAAATTGATCGGGAAAGTTTATTTACAATATCAAAGCTTGTTAATGGCTAAACATTTGCAACCATCTTGACATGATCAAATTTAAAGATACATAGGAAATAACAGGTTTCTCATATAAGTTCTTTGGAAAAAATGGCTTCTCTCGGCTTTCTCTCCTTCTCTTTTTTTTGAATAATTCTCAGAAAAATTAAGCATACTGTCACGTGATTATCCTTTTTCCTTTTATATCACCCTCTCACTTGTTAACCTTCAAAAATTTTTACCCCCAAAACCAAAAATATTCAAGGAATATTTCCTTTTACAAAACTTGTTCTAGAACATGAAATTTAAAAAAATTTCTTTTAAACTACAGATGTACAAAATGCAAGTCTTTTCAATCAGATCCACTTGTTCTCGACTAGGATATCAAGTCATCATTTCTAGAAAATTACTTTAATCATTCTTTCCTGATATTGATTAGATAATCATTTCAAATAATCTTTGAACACTTCCAGATGACTTTGATATGACATATATCCATATTCACTTTTCAAGAATCCACCTTGGGTGCCACACACTCTATTTTATGTCTTATTAGCTTAATTGCCACACATTATTCGTGTTGAGCCACTTTTATTTACCATCTATGCTCATTCCTAACCTTTTCCAACTCTTAAATTCCTTTCTGTGTGAACTAAACAAAATATCCCTCATCTCATGGGAAATATTTTACTAAATCAAAACATATGTCTCCTTTTTATTATAAAACCTGGCTCAATTTCATTGTCATTATGTATTTCCCTTCTTGTTCTGAATATAAGGAATTTCATCAGAAAAATGGTGAAGGTACTCGTAGCACACAACCTAAAGGAGATTTCCTCAGAGGACTTAAATCAGATTTTTGATTTGAGTGGTCTAATGAAGCCTTTATTAGGGATTTGTTTGATGTAGAGTGTGTAGGTGACACCAAAGGACCCTTAACATATCAGCAAGTCGATTAGCACTTCTTACAAGGATAATTAGGATTAATCCTATATTTGCAGCCTTTCAGGTTATGTATTTTCATCTTTTTAAATGGGAACACTTGAAATCTCCCAAATATTTAAAGAGATAATGGGTTGAGAGAAGACCTCAGGTATCTAGGAAAACCAATTTTCAATGTCCCTTTTTATGTGATGAGGGATTTGTATCAAAAGAGATTCCCAAGGAATCATATGTGCCATATGATAAATCATCCATCGACATTGTGCCTGTTATTTCCCACAAAATAGATGAGTTAGAGTAGAGAATCAATTCCTTCAAGAAAAAGTAAGTAGATATGGTGCCTTCGCAACCAGTTTCATCACTGTGGTCATATTCGGGTAAGAGGAAGGGTAAACCATAACCTCAACCTATAATTGTTATCTACGATGGAGAAGAGGTCCAATCATTATCGATTTCCATTCAAGGAAGAAATATCCTTTGCTTGGGAAAACAGGAGATATTTACAATTCGGTCATCCAACCGCTCAATGCATCGTGTTCCTCGGTCGAGCATGGGTTTTGGGGCCTCAAGCAACTCCTTCTCACGAAAGATAATCCCCCTTTCACAAGGAAATGGGGAGGCTGGATCAAGCTCAAGACCTTGCAATCTGCCCAGTCAACAACATGTAGTGCTTTCCCTTCTAATCACCCTAGGTGTCCCCTCTCAAACTACTCCTAGCACGTCAAACCTTCACAAGGGTAAAGAAAAGAAGAATTTCTTCACAGGTGGTTTAGATATTTTAGATTGGGTGTCATCATAGTAGAAGAAATTCGAGATGGAGAAAACAAAGGTTCAAGAAAGTTTATGCTAAGGAAAAATAAGCTTTTGAATAAGCTTCCCCTGCTAGGAGGAAACTATGAAGTAGGACTGAAAAATGTCTAGATGTTTTTTTCCTTTCATTGTCTCTATTTCTAACATGTGTATATCTTTCTTTGTCATGGGCAAGGGCCCCTATAGAACCCCATTTTTTCCTTATTCAAAATTCAAGAAGCACAACAATATCAATCATTTACATGCTTATCCAAATGTATGTAAAACTTCATCAAAGTAAATATGACACTACTGCATTCTTCCACTTTACAATTGAAATAAGGGAACAATAAAATTCAGAAAAACAATTACATCCCATGTAATATAAGTATTTACTTTAAAGTATTAATTTAAATAATGAATATGAAAAGAGAATATAGCTTAAGGAATAATGCCTAAACATGTTCATCATCTTTTATATCTACATTTTCTTCTTCTTCAGCTTCCACTTTTGTATCTTGTTCTTTTGGAAACCTTGCTACATATGCATCATACCTTTTGAATAACTCATTAACCTCATCCTCATCTGGTCCCATATGATGAAAGATTAGTGCTTTCCTAGATATTGCATCAATGCAATGGCCCATTTTCTGTTTGTATTCCAATGGTCTTTCTTTTAACTCTATAATTCTATTCTCAATCCTTCTCATCGTTTTAATGATTTCATAGGAGAAATCATTCTTCTAAATATTCTTTTCAAAGGAATTAAGAAAAAGTCAATCTTCAGATCCTGTAGCTCTTTTTGAACTTATCAGCTACCATATCCTCTAACTTCAAGTCAATGGCATCAAGAGTATCATCAACCTAGTTTCTCTTGATTTCAAGCTTTTCCTTGATCCCATTCAAGGTTTCCACTATGATATTTGATAACTCTTCAATAGCATGATGGCTTCCTTTGGACTGCTCTTTGGAAAAATGTTTTCCTACTCAACTAATTCATCACTGAGATGGGTAATGCGGTCTAACTTGGGAAGAATTCCCTCAAAATAGAAAATCTCATCATCACATTTTTCAACTATCTCATCAATTTCATTGAGTTTGTTCTTGAGATCTTCATACTTTGACTCTGGCCTGCAATTGCTTCCTTTCCCCTCTTGGTTAATTTTTCAATCCATGTGTCCACTTCCTAGACCATCTTGATATCTTTATTTATTTTATACATTCCCTCAGGGGTATATATGGAGGCACTTGTCTGAGCTTGACTAGGTTTCCCAATCAACTGCTGCAAATTAGAGCTCAGGGCTTTATTTTTTTCTTTTAACTACGTCTTTTTCATTCTATTTTCATCCACTTTTTGTAAAAGGTCATTCACAACTTCAAATACCCCTTGTTTTAGTTGGTCCCTTGAGGGATTTCCTAAGGGAATGATCTAGACATTATAATCATTGGCTGTTATATCTTCTCTAGTCTTTCCTTCAAAGGGGATTGCTACTTCCAAAGTCTTGGCTCCTGATGAATCAATGTGGGTTTTAGTGATAGTTCTAGCCCTTTTTGAGGCTCTTACTATCTTTGGAAAAGACAGAGTAGTAAGGTCAATAGCTTGAACAGGGAGGACCTCCTTTTCCTCATTTGAAATTAATTCACCAATCCACCCTTTCGCCAAATTTGTTCCATCCTTTTCCTCTTGTGATTCTTGTTGGGGTTCCTCAGGGACAACCATCAATTGTTTGAATACCCCTTGTTCATCTGAACTAGTGATTCTTCCTGTTCTTCATTATTTATTTCGATAACCACCTTTCTATTCTCACCTGTGTTAATAATTATTTCGGATGTTCTTTTCCTTGGTCTAGAAACTGAGGTTGATCAATCTTTTCTTGGTTTGTATCAATAGTTAGGGGAGATTCCTTCCTTATTTCTCCAATTGATGTCATACTGGACCCAACTTCTCCTCCAACATTTTCTTGTATTACTGACTAGATTGTAAGCTCTTCCTTCCTCAAAATCTTGAGTTGGCATCCTACCCTCCTCATGCTCTAATGATGCACCTAGTAATGACATGGTAGGTTGTTCATCTGAAGCCAACTTCACGTTTCCATCTAGAGGCTGTATGTCTTTATCAACAATGCTTTTCTCACCAACAGTTGTGGTTTGTGCTACTTCTACTTTCTCTTCAAAAACATATTTTCCCTCTTGAGAAAGTTCATCAACTTTAGTAACTTTAACAGAAATAGAAACAATCTCATCTATTAACATCTTCTCCACCAAAAAATTCTAGTTTATCTGATTCTGTAACCACTTGTCTTATAGAAGGAACATTTATTGCTTGGGATTTTTCTTTACTAATTAATGGATGAGTATTTCTCTCTATTTCCTTACTTGTTTGGAGGTCATCTACCAGTGTCATCAATGGTTCACTCATAGATAATTTAAGTGAATATAACATGGAAAATCCCTCACCAGTATCAACATCAATTACATCAGCTTGGGCATTTGCAGATTCATACAATGTTCCAAATGAAGGCATACTCATATCCTTAGTAAGCAGGGTCTCAAATGTTTTATACATGGAGTTAAGATTTGGCTTCTTACTAAACTATCTACAACATTTTCCTGGGTTGCTTGATCTTGAGTGGCTTTCATTGTTGTTTCCTCCACAGATAGAGGTGGGAATAGAAAATTTGATTATTCCACTTGTGGCAGTGATGGAGCATGATGTGCCTGATAAACATCACTCCTTTCAAACTTAGGAGGATCGATTACCACATCTATGTGCTTTTGATTTTTGGGCATGTGGGCACCTACTCTCACCAAAATTGGTACATGAGAAACCTTATGTTTCTTGTGTACCCTTTCAAATTTTTTTAGATCAGGTGTTGCTCTTTTCCCTTCCTTATGTGGCTTAGATTGAGTAAGACCACTTGCTATAGCTCCACTCATTAATTTCTCAAGTACTATGAGGTTTTGGTGAAACACCTAAGCAAACCACATGGGATGCTAAAACCTTCCCCTTTGCTTGGATTCGCATTACAAAAGTAATGGGAGAATTTTCCATAGATTTTAAGAGCATGTCTTCAGTCTTGCCTAAGAAATGACATAGGAGTACCAGTCCCACTAGCAGATGAAGTCCACTTATCTATGAGTTTAGGAGTGGGCCTTTTTAGGGAAACTGAGGGGCCTTTCCTCCCAAAGGATCCATTCTATCTACTCCTTCCTTCAGGGGTGGAATATCATCATTCAAGTTTCCCAAACTCCTAAAGTTATTTAAGATTCTAGTATTCTGAATTGATAAGTCAATGCTCTTTTGAGTTAACCAATTCATCAGTTCTTCTCATTACATCAGTTATCCTTATATAAGAATCATTAGATTCTGTCTCATTCCAATCTAGAGGGATTATGGGTTTTTCTTCCACCTTCTGATCAACATAATACCTACTTACTGTATGTGGATCATCCATAATTCCTTATGGTATAACTATAATTTTGAAATCTATTATTTGTGAAAGGGTTACTCTAGAGAAATCCCTTAATCTGACCTCTTCTTCATCCCTAAAATTCATCCAATAATATTCAAACTAAGGCTCATGCTCAAAATTATTTACAATGTTGTTGAATACCCATTTGATGTCACAATTGGCCCTTACCTCAAACTTTTCCATGTCAAACTTTTGCATTTCATCTTCAATTAACATGGCTTTTATGATGGAAGGGAATGAATACCTTCCAATTCTAATACAGAATTTGATATTTGTCTTATGCCTTTCGACAATAAATTTATTCACATGTGTTAGCTACCTTTCCAATTCACATAAAGATAATTTATCATCTAAATACCTAGGCAATTTACAAGGCTTTCCTTCAAAACCACTAACCCTTATGTATGTGAACTTTTAATATTGAATGAAGTAGCATCGTACTCCAAAATCACTTGTCTGTCCTATTTAGAAATTCTATATTGTCCCCATTCTGGTTTGAAAAGACAAATTATTGGGGAAAATAAATCATCATTAACTAACCTCACATTCCCACTCAGTTGATCAGTTGTAGTTGAGGGAATATCTCATGCATTTGGAACTACTTGAAATCTGCATGTGGTAACAAACCTAGGAAACATCTATGCCCAACAACATTGTAAATTAAGTAAGTCATCATATAAAATTCTATCTCTGAAGTGTCACCCATCTCAATTTTTTTCTACTAAGGTGACCATGTGGCCATGGAGTGCTTCTGCAATGAAATTATCCCAACAAATGCTCCCCTTTCTCTCCAAAATGATCCATATGTAAGTAACCATCCATTCCTTAAATTCATTTACAGTTTCCAACCTCGTCATTCGACTTAATAACACAATGAAATATTCAACCTCTTTAATAAAATGTTCCTAACTAGCCTTTTAGGGATTCTAGTTGTTTTCTTTTTCATGATGAGCCACTTTGTATTTATGATCTTGGAATAATCCTTTTTCTTTTCTTCATAATCTTGTAAGGCTAATTTGATAGCAATGGTGATCGGGTTGGTGATTACAGGAAATTTTAACATTATTCTAATGGTTGTAGGTGTCAATGTTAAAACTGTATCCCCACTCCCATCTAATACTTCCCTCTTTTTGGGATCATAATTCATAGACACAAAGTCACACCAATTCTTGAAATGAACCAATAGTGGGATAACCCCGCTAGAGAAATGTGGCTATCTTGAATTTACTTTATGGATTCAATCTTATTGGGGCTATTCAATCTATGAATAAAATAATGTAGATCAGAACTCATCAAGTTCGTGTCTATAATATTGTATGAATCAATTATGACCCTTGACAACCGAGAACACATATGACATGGTCTTCATCTTAAAAAACCCTAGCTTTAATTTAAACAAAATTTCCAATGAAAGAGAAACATAGGAGTTTCTAATTTCTTACCAATCAACCCATGAGTTCTTGAGTAATTTAAATCCAAATTGACAACCTTTTCAGTCCTCTGGTTCACAATTCAAGCTTCACAATTAAAAATGTGATAATTCTCCACAAAAATCACAAAAGGTAGAAACAAAAATCCAACAAATTGATAATAGAAGATGAAAGCATTCACAAAATTTAAAACATCCTTGATTTGTGTAGCAACATTAATGGTGATAGAAATAAATACATTATATCATAACCATTCATTAAGTTTCTCACAACTTTGAAAGTGAGTCATCCATGTGGAAAAGATTTTCGACAACGCAGGATCGGGGGCACTTTTTGTAATTTTGCAATGTTTTAGAACTTACACACTTTTGGCTACCTTGATCTGCCCATCCACTTTTATCTTTCAACATGGGCTCGACACATGGTGTATGCATGAAATAGTTAGTAATGCAAGTAAATTTAAAACTAACACCTAGTATCTTCAATACAATACCAAACTAAACCTATGCATCATCATGCTAAGAGCTTAAACAAATCTAACCTATCAAAATTTCTACATTAAACATGAAATGAACATTTCAAGCTAATATGATAAATAAAATAACTTCTATCTCTTATTTAATGCTAATAATAAGATGATATTGAACCTAGGTAGAACTCTAGAAATCAAAGAGTTGATTATGTGTTTGAAATCCCAAGGTTTCTAAGAATGGAGTCTTGTAAAATCATGGCTACAAGACCACTTGAAATATCTCCATATGACTTCAAAACTTGGGTGGATGAATACAAGAAATGGAGAAGGAAAGCTCTTCTAATGGAAGAATGCTCAAAGATGATAAAAATGACTATAGTGTATTACTATATGCTCACTTTTATTTATCAAGGATTAGGTGTAAATAGAAAGGTAGGAGGAGGGCTCCTTATATAGCCCAATGGATAGAGGAATCTCTACATCCCTCTTTATGTGGGATAAATGGAGAGGTTGGGTTAGTTGTAGAAAAGGGAGGTTGGATTAGTTGTGGATAAGGGAGGTTTAGAAAAGGTTAAGTCAACCTTACGAGAGTTTAGCTTTGTCCTTTAGTGACCTATGGGGTTTGAGGGGTTTTATTGATTAACCAAAGTGATTAATTAATAGGTGCGTAAGATCACAAAATCTCTTTAGAGGAATAATTAGCATGATTTAGACTATGAGAGGGATTTAATCAAATAAGTGACGATTTATTGATTAAATAGAAGAGAGAATTAATTAATTAAGAATAATTAATTAATCTAGATAGAAAGGGGTATTAATTAATTATAAATAATTAATTAATCTAGATAGAAATGAGAGATTAATTAATTATAGATAATTAATTAATCTAAATAGAAAGGGGAGCTTAATTAATTATAAATCTAGATAGAAAGGGGAGTTTAACTAATTATAAATAATTAATTAATATAGACAGAAAGTGGAGCTGATTAATGGAAGGTCATTAATTGGCATCATTGTCAGATAGAAGAGTTATTTAACTAACGTAATGTAATTAATTAACAACGATATTAGATAAAATTTACTATATTGACGATATGTCATCCATTTGCGGGAAATGGTATAATTAGTGCAATTTAAGTATTTAAATTGCTCAAGCTAAATTATAGGTGTGTCTACACTTGCCCCTCTTTGGGGTGGCATAAGTGATGCTACTTCAAAGATAGTAGATAGATAAATTTTTAAAGTGTAGAAGAAAAATTAGTAGAAGTGAGAGATGCCCCCTCGAGTGTCGATGGGGTGATCAGAGAAGGTGATCGACAATCAAAAAAGGTGAGAGAAAGAAAATAGAAGAATGGGTGGGAGCAGGATGCCCCAGGTGAATAATAAGAATAGTGTTGATAGGAGAATGATGTAGAGGAGGAATGAAGACAGAAAGAAAAGAGCAATTTTTCATCCGGTTTATTGAAAAAACTTTATTGTCATCATATTGCCAAAGATCTACATCATCGGTCCTTATTAAAAATATAAGCATAAGAAAAATTAGGATGACATGAAAATCCACACTATGAACAATTGTCCATTGATGAAAAACCCACTCAATGAAATATACAAAAGCAATGCAATATGAGGAGGAAACAAGCTCATTTAATAGAGAAAACAAGTACAAACACATATATTCCAACCAACAACGGTCAAGACGGCTATACAAATGTTTTTTATCAAGTTGAAGATCCCTAGGTTGTTGTGATTGACTACAAGGGTTTAAAATGATGCCTTGAATAAGGATAAATGCAAGGGAAGATGATGAAGGACACCGGGTCCAACAAAAAGTTTAGTGCATGAAAAACAATACCAAGCAACTATATGTGCCCCAGAGTACTGACGAAGCAAACATGCTAGCTTTGAAAATGGTTGTAAATCTGATGATCTCGTGAGTCATTTGATCCATGAACACGTGAAAATTCTAACAAGATATGGAATGAATACCATGCGTAAGACACGAGTTTCAGCCGCTATGAGCTGGTTTACCTAGTTTTGCAAATTTTACATTTTTTAGGATTTTTGAAAAAGTTTTGAAATTTTTTGGATTTTGAATTGATGTTTTTATTTAATTTTTTTAGACTTTTGAAAGTTTGGATAGAGAATAAGGTAGAAGAATTAGAAAGAATCTCCTAGGATCAAACTAAATGCCCCAGGGAGAAGAAATAAGTAATAGGTGGCAAATAATGCCCCAGCACAACGGAAAGATTAATAAAATAATTATTTAATAAAAATAATTATTTGATGGAGTGTGTAGAAGAAGGGATATCGCCTAGGAGAAATAAAATTGTCCTAGTGAGAAGAAATGAGTACCAGATGGCAAATAATTCCCCAACATGGCGAAAAAGCAAGGAAAATAATTATTTAAATAAAATAACTATTCACAGCGAGTAGAAGAAGCATTAGAGTGTGATGTGATATGGTTTGATTTCACACTTTTATATGTATCATGATGATAGTTGAGATGTTTGTACCAAATGTGTTTGCTTTTGACATGATAGATCCATAGATGATATCAATTATATTGTATATGTGATGCTCTATATTAGTGGATGGGATGACACGATGATATTGGTGTGAGGGGATAGATTTTGATATTTACGATCCCTCTTGCCCCCATTTGATGATATGATAAATGATGATTAGCATACTATATATGTATGATGTACACACAACATTTTATTTATATATGATGTATAGATGATGTTAGATGTGATGATATTGATGGAGATATGATGATGTGATAAAAAACTATGTACATGCGACAAGCAAACACAATCAAATAGTAAAAAAATACACAACGCCAACCAATCATGAATTAACACAACTATGTACAATTATTTATAAGCATGAAAAAACACATTGCATATGTACAAGGAAGAATGAATCTAATTTGAGAAAGAAAAGACAAAACTTACCAAAGTATGTCTAAGCAATAAAATATACAAATGTATAAACAAGAAACAACTATACAAGCAAACAATGTGCACAAACAAAGTAAGAAACAAGATAAAGTAAGTAAACTAAAGTTATGTTTTTGTAAGATTGTTTTGTGAAGCACTTTTCTACTATTTTTTTGTGTTTTTGTGAAACAATTTTCTATTGTTTTGATTTTTGTGAAATAATTTTCTATTGTTTTGATTTTCTAACATTTTTGAATGTTTTTTTGTTTTTCCAAAGTTTTCGAGGTGATGCAGTAACCGAGAAATGTGGATGCCCCTAGTGTTAGATAGATAATATACAAAGGTAGGCACCACATGCTTATAAACAAGAAGGTGAAGTCACAGAAGTGCCCCCAACGTGAGATGGGGAATAGAAAAAGACCATCCCTTCACAGACTAACAATAGGAGAAAAATTCGGATCAAGGCTTGACAAGAATAGGCTCACAAGGAATCTCGGATGTGGATGTGGAACTATCCCTAGGCTAAGTAAAAGTACCCTCCAGATGCAAGATGCTTGTGAACAACAAATCCTCCCAAGGTGCTAGAAACTAGTTTTCACCCAAGGACTTATCCAAAGTGCCACAATTATGTGGTTTTCACTTATGGATGACCTGTTTTCTCTTTTTTTTTATCTTTTTAATTAATATTTTTTTGTATTTCGATCATTTTTACTTTTTTTTAGTTTTCATTTCTGATTTTTACACCATGTTTAAGCATAAAACCGCTTAAGGTACATGTCATTTATAGGTTCACAGAGCTCATCACCATTAGGATGGGCAAGTTTGTATGCTCTCGTACCATATTTGACCACAATGACATAAGGTCCTAACCAATGTGGTTTGAACTTGCCTTTCTTCTCTCTTTCTACCCTTGTGTTGAACTGATTTTCTTTCATGACCAAATCTCTGACCTCAAACTAATGAGGTATGATCCTTTTGTTGTAATTACAAGACTCTATTATGATACAATTTAAGATGATTTAGGGCATGGATGTGCTTCTCATCTAGGAGTTCTAACTCTGCTAGTCTAGCCACTATGTAATCCTCATCCTTGTCAGATAATCCCTAAGAGAAATTCATAGGGAGGGAAGATCGATCTCTAACGGGATGATAGAATCTCTTCCAAAACCATGGGGATAGGGTGTCACACCAGTAGGAGTGTGAATAGAGGTCATGTAAGCCCAAAGAGCTGGGTGGATTTTCAAATGCCAATTATGACCTGTCTTACTTACCATCTTTTCCATGATTCGAACCAAAGTCTTGTTAGTGGCCTCAGCCTGTCCATTTCCTTGGGGTAATACGGTGTAGACCACTTTAATATTATTTGAAACCGATGACAAAGATATTTCATGGTCTTATTCTTGAATGATTTTCCATTGTTAGTAACTATGGCTGCAAGAATGCCATACCAACAAATAAGATGATTCATGATGAACTTTGAGATCTGAGCACTTGTTACATAGGTCAAAGGGACAAATTCCACCCACTTGGTAAAATATTCAGTAGCTGTAATGATGTGGGTGTGGCCATTAGATGAACTAGGGGTAAGCTTCCTTATTAAATCAAGTCCCCATTTGGAAATGGCCATGGGGTCGTGATGGGTTGTAATGGTTGTGATTGGGCATGGATGGAATTTCCATACTTTTGACAGAGTATAAACTTATGCACATAGTTGCAGTAGTTAGTTTCCATGGTAGGCCAATAGTAGCCCACTCTCAACAATTTCTTGGCTAGAACCATCCCATTTGTGTGGGCCCCACACACCCCTTCATGTACCTCTTTAATCGCTTGTGCTGACTCTATTGTATCGAGAGAATGTAATATATTCCCATCATAGCCACAACGATAAAGCGTACCTCCTAAGAGGGTATAATGATCTATCTGGTGGATAAGGATTTTCTTTTTGGAACGGGAGATGTTAGGAGGGAACATACTATCTTTAAGGTAAGTGAAGATAGGCTCATACCATGGGGAATTGGGACTAACAACATCACAATCCAGATAAGATTCTAGCATGTCATATGTAGGTTGGTGTATATTTTTAGCAAGGAAAGGCATATCATTACTTTCCGGAGGAATGTGTAGTATAGAACCTATAGTTGTCATAGCATCTGTAGATCTATTTTGTGCTCTTGGAATCTGTTCAAATGTGATATGCATAAAATATTATTTCAAAGTTTTGACCAGCTTCTTGTAATGGACAAGCTTCTCATCCTTGACTTTGTACTCATCATTGACTTGTTTGATGATTAACTGTGAGTCACCAATGATCTTAACATGATGAATGTCCCATTTGATTGCGAGTTTCATCCCAGTGATGAATGCCTCATACTATGCAATATTATTTGTGCAAGGAAAACCAAGGTGAAAATCCTAAGGTATGGGGTATCTAGAAGGAGTAATTAGTACAACACCTACTCCATAACCATGAAAAGTAAAATATCTAACAAAGTGCACCTACCACATGAAAAATTCCTTAATGTATATTAATGAAGCATCTGGAAGATCTAGATTCATAGGTTTTGTTCCTTATAAAGGTGCTTCTACTAACTGATCAATAAGACCATGTCCCTTGACCCGATTTTGGTTCAAAAACTTGATGTCAAATTCACTCAGTAGAATGATCCAATTAGCCATTCTACTAGTAAGGGTGGGTTTAGACAATAGGTATTTGAGTAGGTCAACTTTTGATATAAGCTTGGTTTTAGTATTTAACAGGTAATGGAAAAGTTTTTGGAAGGTAAAAACTACAACCAAACAAGATTTTTCAATCTGAGGGTAGTTGAGCTTGTAAGCAATGAGAGTATGAATGAGATAGTACACAAATTTTTATTTATGGCTGAGGTCATATTGGGCTAGCAACACACCAATAGAAAATTGTGTGGTAGAAATATACAACAAAAGTGGCTCACTAGGAGTTGGAGGCATGAGGACAAGTGGATTGGCTAAGTATTGCTTAAGCAAGGTGAAATCCTATTGTTGCTCTGGTCCCCAAATAAAGGCAACATCCTTTTTAAGTAGGTGAGTGAATGAATGAAACTTATCGACAAGTTGGGAAATGAAGTGGTGGATGGCTCGTATCTTTCCTTACAAGCTGCACAATGGTTTGATGTTTTTGGGAGGAGGTATTTTAGTAATGGTAGTAACTTTAGCAGGGTATACCTCAATTCCTCTTTGAGATACAATGAATCCTAGCAACTTTCCTAACAGCACGCCAAAAAGACACTTCTTAGGATTTAATCTGACTTTGTACTCCTGCAAGAGTTTGAAGATACATCACAAAATATCAGGGTGATCTACCCTTGTCTTGGATTTCTGAGGATATCATCCACATAGTCTTCCATGATGTCATGGATCATATCATGGAAAATCACCATCATCACCCTTTGATAGGTTTCTCCTACGTTTTTAAGGCCAAATGGCATTACTTGATAATAGAAAGTACCCTAAGGAGTTATGAAGGTCATCTTGTGTTGATCTTCATCGGCTATCTTGATCTGATTATAGCCTAAAAATCCATCCATAAGAGATAGCATTTCATATCCTGCAGTTGAATCAACAATCATATCGATATTAGGCAATGGAAAATCATCCTTTGGGCATGCCTTATTTATGTCTCTAAAATTTGTATAGATTCTAATCCCAACAGATTCTTCTATACAGGGATGATATTTGATATCCATTCAGAGTAATCAATGGGTCGAATGAATCTTGTCATGAGCAATCTTTCTAACTCTTCCTTAACTAGGAGAGCCACCCTTGGGTGCATTTTTGAGCTTTTTCTTGATGGGATTCACATCTGCATGTACAACTAAGTTGTGCACTACCAAATTCAGATCCAAGCCTGACATATCCTTATAGGACCATACAAACACATCTATAAATTCCTACGAAGCATGGTGAATGTTTTTTGTTCTCGTGCTGAGAGTGAAGCTCCCAACTTGACCACTTTTGGGTCATCTTCTGTGCCAATGTTTACATTAATGGTCTCTTCTACTAGCATTTTGGACAAATCCTCCATATGCGTAGGATCGGGAGGAAGGTTGAGATCTTCTTCCAAGGGTGTCTCTATGAGATTTTCACCCTTGGCATGGTCACTTTCCTTGTCCATTGATTTTTGTACTTGTTTGTCATCCAGCACCTCAAAGAGGTTTTCACTGTGTGACTTGGACTTTGAATTTTTCCGAGGATTTTCATTGGAACTTTTTCCCTCACTTTTTCTTAAATTTTTGACCATAAAGCTTAGCTTCCTCTCCGAAGTAGGCGTAGGTATCTAAGTCAATGTAGAAACCCTTTTTGTGATCTCCAATGGGGATTGTATCCCGAATTCCCATGAATTCTGTAATGGATTCATCATTTTCAAAGAGATCCAGTGGCACATGATGTTGTTGGTCCCATTTGACAAGGAAAGGGTAAAAAGGTCAATTTTAGGTTTAGTAGGGGTTATGGTGAGGAAAATGGTATTCATGAACAAGTTCATGGAGGAAAGATCCTTGTATTTGCTAGCAGTGGGAATTTGCATCGCTATCTAAATAGTCGAACTATATTTACACACTCGAGCAGGTGGTATCTTGATCATTGGGGTATAACCCATAGGGTCAAATACTAATGCCATACCTTTCCATCTTAAAATGTGGGAGAGGAACTGGTTCTCTCATTCCTTGCTCATTCTTTCCACATCCTAGACCTTTGTATCCCATGGAATACATCATTCGGCTAGACTTCTCATACTCAGGGATTTGGTAGCAAGTTGGTTGAGTATCTTTTGGGACCCAAGTCGTAGGTGGATCTAACAATTTATCTTCAGCAAGTAACCCTCCAGGTAAAAATGACCCAATAGTTTGCTCATCTCTAGGCCATCTAAAATGATAATTGGGTCGACCTCTAGTTTTAGGTGACAATGAGAGGTATGAAACTAAAAGAGCTTGTTGCAAATTATACTCCCCACAACTGTATTCTAGAACCATTATTTCCCATGAATCAAAAGGGGAAATTGATGTAGAGGCACCACGGGTGTAAGAATTGATGGAATCTAAATCTACTCAGGACTCCATGGCTTCAAATTGAAGAGGAACAACTATATTAGTAGAGGGACACTCATAGGAACCCTTACACATAAAACTATTGAGATATCTGTAGTGAGAGAAGGGATCTGGATCTCCTTGTATCATGACAGTGTGTCCCTCATGTTTCAGTTTGATACATTGATGGAATGTTGATGGCATGGCCTACGTATGGCATGAATCCATGGTCAGCCTAGAAGCATATTGTATGGGAGTTCTAATTCCAAGACATGAAACTTCGTGTGATGACAAGTGGGTCCGACTTCCATGGGTAATGTGATTGTGCCAACTAAATCTCTTTCTACATTTTCGTAAGTGGTTATGGTAATGATGTGGGACTCGAGGTCTTCTTCTGTATGTCCCAATTGCTTAACTAATTTCAATGTGCATATATTCAATCTTGATCCATTGTCCACAAGCACCCGTTTTATCTTTCGGTGGGTAACGAATACCTCAATATATAAGGGGAGATTATGCATTGGATCTTCAATAGGGATCTCCCTATGATTAAAGGAAATGTGCTCAGTTGGTACAATATTGGCTACCACATCCTGAAGATGTGTAGGATCTACTTCTAGTGGCACTCCTAACCCCTGAAGATTTTTGTACAAAATTTCCTTATGTACATTTGATATTTTGAGGAGATCCAAGATTGAAATCTTGGCAGATGTCTTCTCAAGCTATTCTAAAAGGTTGTACCTACCATTTTGTGGGGTCGACAGAGAGGGTTTAGGAATCATGAGGTGGGCGTGCCTTGTTACCATAGCACAATATTTTCCCTTGATTCGAATGGTGTTCACATGGTCACTAGGAGAGCAGATACATCAATGAGAGAATCATAATGATTGTTGTCCTTCTTGGTATATAGATAATTCGCCACTTTATAACTCTGGGATGACTCTCCTCGATCCAGATTTGGATCCTCTAACTTACCATGTTTAGGGAATGGTTCTTTTTATATCCCCATATTTTCATTAGGCGTCTGAGTTTTTTCTAGGTTTTCCACTTCTATCTCCCCATTGTCGATGAGGTCTTGGATGTAGTGATGAAGTCATAGACATTTGTCTATTTTGTGTCCCTTGACATGATGTAATTCACAATAGTCATGCTCTTTGTACCATGATGGTTTTGGAGCATTTTCATCAAAGGGTTGTGTCATGGGATAAGTCACCATGTGAGCTACATCCAATTGTTTCAATATGACCGACAAAGGCTCATTGAGAGGAGTGAACATTCTATGTTTAGGTGGTGGTTGAATAGGTCCTTTGGTTAGTTTAAAAGGTTGACCGGTTTGAACCATTTACACACGTTTGGAATCTTTGATTCGTATCCAACCACGTTCTTGTTTTTGTTGAATATTTTCAACTTTTCCATAGGTTTAACGCTTTGGTTATCTTTAGAGTGTGATTTAATAGTTCCTTTGGAAATAAGGGATTTCTCTATTTGAATTCCCTTTTCAATAACCTCCTCGAAAGTGCAAACACAATGCATTTGAAGGTGGAAAGTGATGTCTGGATTTAGATTGGGCACAAAGATACTCACAAGATACTTTTCAAGGAATGTACAGGGGAAGCGACTAGCTATCCCTCTCCATATTTGTAGGAAGCTAGCAAATGTTTTATTGGGACATTTTTAGTGCCACACAAGTCTGCCATGGTTATGTCACTTTCTATATTATACGAGAAGTGTCGTACAAATCTTTCTTCTAGTTTGGGCCATGTAAAAATAGACCCATAAGGTAAGTGAGTAAACCATTCTAAGGCTTGGCCCCTAGACTCTTTGGAAAGAGTCATATGAGGTAGTTTTCATTGTAGGCCACTTCTTGGCATGCCATATAAAAATATTTTACATGGTCTCATGGATCACCCTTCCCTTTGTATTTGTCAAATTTTGGCATGTCAAATTTTTAGGGAAGGGTTGAAGCATCATAGTTTTTTCAAATGGATAGGGACATAGCTCTTCATATTGATATTTTTGTTATTCCCCAGTACTCTCTTGGAGGCTTGTAAGTTTCACTTTCATAGATTACATTTCTTGAGTGAGTAATTGTTCTTTGGTAGGAGAAGTAGGGATATATACATGATGATGTTCCATATTGTCTTCTCCTTGATTGTCTAGTTGAAGTTCACTAATTTTGACCTTAGGTTTTTTCTTTTGTACATTCTTGTTTGTTTATTTTTGCACATGAGATGTTAACAAGGCTAATTGTTGACTAAGGTTGCTAATTTGTTGTTGAATAGTAACTTCTTCTTCAAAAGGTTCCTCTTCTTCTTCATGCTATGGAGGTTGTTCAACATTTTTGTGTTCTATCCTAAATTTATGTGGTACTTTAAGGAAAGGTATTCTATATCCCACCACATTATCATTTCCTATGTTAGAATTAGAAGCATGCCCATGTGTTAAGATATCATCCATATTAATAAGGGGTTGCTCCTCTTCATTAGCATCATTTATAGGTGGTATTTTTCTTGTTCAATAGGTATTTTGGTTCCCAATTCTACAAGTCGTTCCAATACCCTATCCATGTTTCTAAAAAGGAATTCATCTAACAAGGTGGGGTTGAAGTAAAATTCTACTTGTGGGTATTCTAACTTATCACCACCATGATCTATCATTTCTTATACCTCTTTTTCCATGAAGAATAAAGGCCCAAGATCATGGCCAATAAAATGGTTTGACCTTTGTTTGTTTGAGGCTTCCAAAGTTTGCGCTTGTCTAGTTTCTAAATCCTACCTTTTGAGTCCTAATCTTGTTTTAGGATCCATGATGTGAAATAATTTCACTAAGGTATCTGTGAATGTGTTCAAATATTTTCTATCAAACCTAAGTGAAATGTAAAAATAATGTTAAGAATTGAATGAGTATAATGAATGTTAAAGTACCAATGTGATAAAGTGATGTCCTAAAAATGCACAAGTCAATAGTGATGCAATGTTTGGTATCAAGCCTATCAATTGAATGAAGTACTTCCTAGGTTTATTTCAGAAAGGTAGTCGGTGTTGTAAGATAATTAACAAGATGTCCCTACTTATGTCGAGTTCAAAGAAATGAACAAGGTATAAGTAATAACAAGAAGTTAATGTGACCTCCAAACAAGGTATACGAGAAGCAAGCCCAAATTCAATTAATACCTATATCTCAAAAAGTGTGAGTTACGATTGTGAGTGACACAACAATGTCACCAAGATATGTTAACCAAACTTTATGAGAAAGTAAGGTATTGATATCAAGATGATATTGATATAACACACACAAGTGGTAACACAACACTTTTCAAAATTGAGGTAGTAATGGAATCAAACTAAAATCTTATAGTATAGCTAAGAATTTTTAAAGTGTGTATAGAATAACCTTACAATGCAAATATTTAGGTCAAGTTTACAAGAAGCAAGACGTAAATACCAAAATTGTAGTGATACAATATAAACAAGGTAACCTTTCTAAGGAAGTTCAAGGTGATGAATCAATCCTAAATATGATGATAATCTTAATTTGGGTGTTAAGATCACAAAGGCTACCAATGATATGAAAATTTCTCCACATACTTTAGACGTTTAACTAACCCAACTGCAAACATGGATGGGCGTAAACGGACAAAAAAGTGGCAGAAACAATCAATTGATAATGCAAAGGTAGTCACTCTTCTTTTGATCAACAAAGTGTCAAAAGAAAGTGAAGGAAGTAGATCAATTGGTGGTGAAAAATGTTGGCCTTACTTTGGAAGAGTTTCACCTTACCTTAGGGTAAGTGAAAAACTAAGCAAAAGTAATGCTTCCCACATTTCGTGATGAATAATGGCTCATAACTCAAAATTGTTTTTAAATGGTCAAAGTTGGCTCCTGGTCAAAGATATCTTCCTAGGTGGTTCTCTCAAATAGGTGTTAAATTTTTTTCTTAAGCTAGCTCGATTTACCAAAAAAATTGCAATGACTAATTTGGGAGTATCTCGGCTTTACTTTACCCCCTTCAAGCATAGTGGGAAACTAGTGCATCCACGTGTACTATCACTAGGGTCACCATATAGACAACTAGTAACGCTAACTCACAAGGAACAACTAGTCAAGTAGGTGTGTAGATAACTTCCCATTTCGTCCACAAGGTTCCCTCTTACATGGAATACTTTGGGGTTCCTAGGACCACCCCCATTGTTGTAGCTTAAGGCTTATGCCAAAGGGTTTATGTCCTAGTTTTAAGTGGACAAGACGTACCCTTATCCGAACCTGCAAATATAGTGTTTTGAATGTGGTGTGATTTTTATCTTGTTTAATTTGGTGTGGTTTTCTTGAACACCTTTTAACACCTGCATGAAAATTGTATTATTAGTTTAATTTTGTTTCAAACTCTTTTCTTTGACAAGCATTTTTAGGTCCTACACTCAAGTGTTAGTAGTTCTCCAAGAAAATCACATTATTTAAAAGAGGATTAAGAGTTTATTTTTATTCTCAAGATCATCCAATGATGCAATAGAAGATCATATACAACAAATAATCCAACTAAAAATTAAAGACAATATTTTGCAATCAATGAACCATACAAAAATCTTGATAAATGTTTATTCCCTTAAACCAAAAGTGAAAGATGAAGTTTCCAATCTACCAAATATTCTAAAATGAAGAATAAAGTTTCTTTTGATTCACAAGATCACCCTAAGGTGTAAAGATAAGATCATACACAAACTTTATCCCAACTATATAGAAATGGAAAACTTCAAATCAAAGGACCATTGAAAAATACTTTGTAAAAGGTTCATTCCCTTAAGTAAAATAAATAATCAAATTTCCAAGTTTAATCCCAATGTTAAAAGATAGAGATCAAAGTTGTTTTGATTCTCAATATCACAAAAAGGTACAAGATAAGATCATACACACACTTTGTTCTAAATCAAATAAAACATGGAAATATAACATTCATCAAAACATTAGACATGTTAGAAAAGTGACCTATTTTGAAATAAACTAAAAACATGAAATTTCTATAAGTATAAATCCCAAATTTATGTATTCATTTCATATTTAACTTCAATACCTATCCAACGCAAAAACAATGGAGTCATTTTGAGTTCGCGAGAAAAATTTATGGCCTTCACAAGATGGGTTACACATATGTTCTTATGCTCATGGGTATGCACTTGACATGCACTAAAAAAATGTCAAAAAAATGTCCCTTAACCTGTAAAATGGTCAGATTTTTCTAACCAAGATTCAATTTTGACAACAACCCATCACAATAATATGTAAATATAAGACTCAATTTTATCAAACATTAACATACATGCTCAAGAATTTAAGATTTTTAAGAAATTGACAAAACTAGCATGTAGAATGATGAAAAAGTAAGCTCTAAAAATGAAAACATGATGAAATCTTGAAATTTTCTCACCAAGATTTAATTTTGATAGTAACCCACCACATTAATTTGTAAATAAAAGACTCAACACTCTCAAACATTAACCTACATGCTCTGAATTTAAGATTTTCAAGAAATTGACAAACTAGCATGTAGAATGTTGAAAAAGTAAGATCTAAAAATGAAAACATGGAGAAATCTTGAAATTTTCCTATCAATTCCAATTTTTACAACACTTCACCTCCTTTATACCTATAAGGAAGACTCAACACATTCAAAATTAACAAAACAAGTTAAGAAAAACAAGTTATGTCAATATGTGTAAAAGAGGGTTAGTAACCAAAAATGAAACTTAACTATAAAAAATTGAAATTAAGTGCAAAGGACAATGGAGTAAGTCCCACCAGGCATGCCATATGTATGCATGAAATAGTTAGTAATGCAAGTAAATTTGAAACTAACACCTAGTAGCTTCAATACAATACTAAACTAAACCTATGCATCATCATGCTAAGAGCTTAAACAAAGCTAACCTATCAACATTTCTACATTAAACATGAAATGAACATTTCAAGCTAATATGCTAAATAAACTAACTTCTATATCTTATTGAATGCTAAAAATAAGATGACATGAACCTCAGAACTAGAACTCTAGAAATCAAAGAGTTGATTATGTGTTTGAAATCCCAAGGTTTCTAAGAATGGAGTCTTGTCAAATCATGGCTACAAGACCATTTGACATATCTCCATATGACTTCAAAACTTGGGTGGATGAATACAAGAAATGGAGAAGGAAATCTCTTCTAATGGAAGAATGCTCAAATATGATAAAAATGATTATAGTGTATTACTATATGCTCACTTTTGTTTATCAAGGAGTAGGTGTAAATAGAAAGGTAGGAGGAGGGCTCCTTATATAGCCCAATGGATAGAGGAATCTCTACATCCCTCTTCATGTGGGATAAATGGAGAGGTTGGGTTAGTTGTGGATAAGGGAGGTTTAGAAAAGGTTGAGTCAACCTTAGGAGAGTTTAGCTTTGTCCTTTAGTGACCCATGGGGTTTGAGGGGCTTTATTAATTAACCAAAGTGATTAATTAATAGGTGTGTAAGATTATAAAAGATTTTTAGAGGAATAATTAGCATGATTTAGACTATGAGAGGGATTTAATCAAATAAGTGACGATTTATTGATTAAATAGAAGAGAGAATTAATTAATTAAGAATAATTAATTAATCTAGATAGAAAGGGGTATTAATTAATTATAAATAATTAATTAATCTAGATAGAAAGGAGAGATTAATTAATTAGAAATAATTAATTAATCTAGATAGAAAGGGAGCTTAATTAATTATAATTAATTAATTAATCTAGATAGAAAGGGAACTAATTAATAGAAGGTTGGTAATTGACATCATTATCGGATAGAAGAGTTAATTAACTAACGTAATGTAATTAATTAATGATGATAGCAGAGGAAATGTGCTATATTGACGATATGTCGTCCATTTGCGGGAAAGGGTATAATTAGTGTAATTTAAGTATTAAAATTTCTCAAGATAAATTATGGGTGTCTACATGTGGTCACATTTGGGTGATAGTGGGGATGCGGGCCTTTTCTACACTTTTATTCCTTTTCCAATTCAAGACCAAATATGTCTGAGTTATTCAACAACTGTATCACCGCATTTTTCATGAAAGGAGCCACATGTCCCTTGTAGGTCTCAGGAACCTTTTTACACCTTTACACTTTTCCCCTTAATGCACAAAGTTACAAATATGCGCCACTTCCCCACATCCACTCAAATTGTGACAAATGTACACTCCTGGATGCTAATTGAGAAATTACTTGCGCTACTTTATGATTGTGAATATTTGAAGAATATTTATCGGGTCACGGGGCTGATTTTTCATTTTTGAATGTGATAGAAAGTTACAAGTTTACAAATTAGACCCACCATACCACAATTAATTGGGAGTTGCCACATACCAGTGGGAAATGGGAGAGAAAACACAAATAAAAACAAGACCAAGGAACATTTTACAATGGGTGATCCCTCCAATTTCAAATCTTAAAACACAACTGGTTCCTGTAAGAAACTGCTAAATAATGCACATCCAGACATGATCCTCGACCAGAAAAAGAGGAAATACAAATCCATACACAGAAGAACCAAAAGGCAAACTTGCACCCCCATAGGAAAATAGAAAATATAACTGACAACGATGTCAAATATTAACCAAATAGGGGCAAGATTAATTCAAGCACCAACAACACATTTTTACAGTGCAATTATAAAAAAATTAGGCTAGGATAGTCTTGCATGGTAGATAATCAAACATACCCTACTGGGATCTTATTTACATCCTTCATTCCCTAAGTTGACAATAGTTTGATTGGTGTACAAATATATCCAACATGATATGACATGATTTGAAACATATGATTTGTAATGAGGGTGAAACATTGTCATGTTGTAATTATATACTTGCATTATATTATGAAGCCTATCTTGATTTGAACTCACAAAATGCTAATATTCCTACTGCACTTGATGAAAAATGAGAGTAAATTTCCTTTCTAATGATGAGAAAGAGGTAAGTTTAAAGTTTTAATTTGTGCAAAATATTTTCATGAATTTATTTGGAAAATTTAGCTAATTTTCAATTTTATTTCATAAGAAATAATTTTATCGCATGCAAGAAGACAAGCTCCAGTAAAAGGTCATCAACCTCCTGAGGATTCTGTAGATTCTTCCCTGGATGTATAAGTATCTTTGCCTCCAATTTTAAGACAAAAATGCATGAGGAATCCTTGGATGTACAAGTATCTCTGCCTCCAATTTTAAGACAAAAATGCATGAGGAATTATCTTACACCCACTCAATTGCAAGCATTTCAAGCATCTACATCAATTATTCTAGGTATTAATACCATTATGTTGTATAGTCAAGCTATGATTCATGAAGTAATGGAACATATATTATTTAATTTTTTATTAATCGATTATCAACTATGCGTATTTTTAAACATTACTACATATTTACATATTCATCGATAGTATTCATGAAACTTCCCGACATGAAGTTGAACCAACGAGCTCCACGGGAATGAGGATTCAACCACTGAAAATGGAAGAAACTACTACCCCTAGGCATAATTTACATGGTAAATATAATGTACATTATTATTTTGTAACTACCGATAGTGAAAGAAACTACTACCCCTAGGCATATTCTACATGGTAAATATAATGTCCATTATTATTCTATTCAAACTTTAACTTTTCTGCTAAATTTACTAAATATTGAATTCTTGTTTTTTTCAAATTTAAATTTTGCAGTTCCTTTTCACACTTCTCAAACAAAAACATTCCACCTCCACCGCCAAAATTAAATGTTCGAGAAAAGGGGAAAAGCATATCTTTTCTCGGCTCAAAGTGGTGGCATTGTTCATTTGACAGGAACTGAGTTTCCAAATTTCTCCTTTGGTGGTCTCCCTAGTGCAATGGGCACCACCATTTTGTAACAAATTGATCTTGATGATGATTTATTGGGTATTGAGAGTGGTATTGGTGATCCAGCTACCTTTAATCCCCATAATATTATTCAAGGCTAGACCCAAATAGATCCTGGTTTATAGGTATAGACTCCTAGTTCAAGTAGATGACACGCTCTCTCCAACTCATACAAGTACCACGGTCGATGATCGGTTAACATATTTTCCTTTGAATAATTTGTTGGTAGATAGTTATTATGCTAATATGAATGATGTTATTATTCCTGATATAGAGACATTGAAAACATGGGAATTGTGGGCAAATGTTTTGATGAAGGAAATAAATGTCCGTTATCACAACCATTCCCAAAGAAATTCATTATTTTCTTTAGTTCAAAATGAGCCAAGAAATATTGATGTATTGTTGAATAAGGATCTTTCAGGTGCCATTATAGTAGACAATGGATATAATGATAATGTCTAGATATAATGTTAAATAGGCTAGAAAATTTAAATGGTGAAGCCCAAGCTTACTATAACAAATGGGCTAGAGAAAAAAACCTAGTTTTCATTACAAATGCAGAAAAAGATAAAGTTGTCATAATTTTTCTTTCTTTACATTGAAATTTTATTTTTACATATTTAAAATTTTAACTAATAATATTTCTTTTTCAAATGTAGTCAAAATATGAAAAATTGAAGAATGAATTACAGGTCTTGGATCTTCATCCGAAGGGTGCGCAATTTTTTTGTAAATGTTGTTAGTTCATGAAGGAAAAACTTGTGCTCCTTAATAAACAAAACAATACGTTGAAGAAAATTATCAAGGAGCATGGCATGGATCTAAAGATATTGTTCAAGTAGAAATTTGATGTAGATCCTAGTTTACTTTCAGTAGGTGATGCAGTGAAACAAGATATTGAAAATCTTGCTAGTATCAATGCCACAACTAAAGATCTAATTAAATCAGGAGTACTAAAATATGAAATAAGACTAGAGCCAAAGGGAACATCATAGAATGAGACAATATTTTGTTATATTGTATGACATTGTAATACTCAGAATTGAAATATAAGTCTCAAATATCAACTGAGATGTTTTACACTTTTGTAAATTGTTTTGAAACAATATGAATTAACACTTTATTATTATAT
Source organism: Taxus wallichiana var. yunnanensis (assembly GCA_018340775.1). Lineage (NCBI taxonomy): Eukaryota > Viridiplantae > Streptophyta > Pinopsida > Cupressales > Taxaceae > Taxus > Taxus wallichiana. The sequence goes on along the minus strand of CM031235.1, from coordinate 388,805,159 downwards.
TGTTAATGTTTTCATAGTATCTTTGGTGTTTTTTTCACAACAATGTAAAGTATAATATATGTGTTCTATTCATAATTAATGTTTTTCGTATCTTATTATTGCATTATATAAAAAATTAAAAGGAATAAAGATATTGAAATAATTTATTCAAAAAAATAATTGTATCAATTTCATATGAAGTTATAGATAGGATTATATTTATAAAACATGCCTCTTACCAAGGTACAATCCTAAAAATTAGGTAGCTGAAACAATGTTTGAGAAATCTCTTTTTCCTTAGAGACATTTACATCTGTTGTGTTAGCAAAGCATCCACCTCTTGGGTCAAAACTAAGATCATCTTTTTTTCTCATTGTGTTAGTGAATCCTCTTCTTTCAGTAAGTGAAGTCCAAGTTGTAATTTCCCTTTCATAAGGAAATGCATCCACTAGATAATGTGAAACATATAATCTCAAACATGTCTCCAAATTTTTATCCAACCTATTTCAAAGCTTTGATTTCACAAAATATAATGCACTAAAGACATGTTCATCTTCTACTGATCCCAAAATCATCGTTTGGAAAATCTCATATAGCCAAAAATATTCACTAAGACTTTTATGGAGGACGTTGTTTGGAGTCATTTGTTTCCATAGCCTTGTTATAGCTCCATTTTCTGTTGGTTCATTTAGATGTTGATATTGATCAAACATTGTAAGTGAAAAATGTGTTGACTAAGCTGTCAGTAAATATTTTTGAAAAATACCTTTAATCTCAACACCATTTATCTATACAGTCTTTCTGAAATGCTTTACCAGAACAAACATATACTTTTGAAATAAATTACCTACAAGTTGTTCACTATGACCATCAAGGATGTTCTAGAATATGGGATTCACTACTCCCATAGCCTCTAGAAGATCATCCCTTTTAAAATGATCACAAATTTCTGTAGATAAACTTTGTGAAATATTTCTCAATTTCATCCTTGTATTAGAAATAACTTTGTCATATAAAATGTGTGTTACAGAACTTCTTCAATTTCTGCTCCAACCAAATCAACTCTTTGCTAAAATGTATGCATTGGTATCTCCTTCCCATTTACAACTATACAAATATAATCCTTAATATTGAATTTCAAATAGTAGTTAGGATCCTTGATGTCTATTAACATTTTCCAATTCTCAAATATAGACCCTTTAAAAGTGTTTGAGATATGTGTAAAATATTTAGATTTTGGCATACACGTTTCCTCAACCGTATGAAATCAACAATATATATTGACCTCTCTTGAGCATGTTTACTCAAATATTTGATTTTCTTTAACATGGGGAAAATTCCACTTAATGTTATTAATGTTTCCAAATATGTAAACGACACAAAAAATCTTTTTCCTTGTCAACTTCTATATCATATTTATACATTAAAACTACCAATGATGAATATTTTTCAAAATTCTACATGCGGAGACTAATACATAGAAATCCACCTTGTATCTACATCTTTAAGAAACTTTTTACCATTAGTCACACCAATTGTAAATTTTTGAAACTTTAGGAATATTTTGGGACTACTAGACATATATGCATGAAGGTTGTGGATTAGCTCTTCAACTTTTACAACACTGTCAAATGTGTTAACTATTATGTATGAAAGATTCATTTTGTGTGCCATGCAATGGATTGGAATCATGTATGGGGAAACAAAGGTTTGTAGTCGAATGCAAATACCATTTATGTTCCCCTACATTATTGATGCACCATCTTGTACCAATACACACCAATTTATTGGTTATACTATAATCATCCATTCCCACTATATTCCTCAAACTTAAAATAACCAACTTGTAAATGTTCTCTGCATTACAGTTTTATGTAATTTTATGTACTATTAATAAATGAGGTATCCTTAGATGGTTCTCAAAAGTATAGATATGAATGTAAACCCACGATGTGTTGTCAACTATTGTGACCTCATCAATAGATAGTGAAAAAAGATTGCATTTTTTTACTTTTTCTTTCAAATCTTTCTTCTCAATCATTGCTAGACACTTGGCAATTTCCCAAACACCATTTTCTGACCAATGTGATTGTGGAAGATTAGGAAATCCATTAAGTTGAAATAAAACTTTATAATCCTAAAAATTGGAAATAGGTCTACCCTTTTTCAAAATATGGTAGATAGTTGAGAACTATATATTTTTGGCTTGTAGATTAGTCTGAACAACTTTTCCTAGCTGAGATGTAATTTTTCATCCTTTCTCAACAAGATTTTCTAGGTGTTTCTTTTCATTTTCATATTATTATGAATATCTGTCATGTGTGCATTATTTTGTATTTTTCCATTTGTGTGTTCATTTTTTTGACCATCTACTTGTTTAACTGCCACATATACTTTACCATAATGTTTCTCAATTGTGTCTAGTTTGAGTTGCATTTTGTGATCCTTTCCAAGTTTCCAGCTACAAATAGTACATTTACATTCGGTTTGAATATCATTACCTTTTTTAAATGTAATGGTTCAATGAATGAAAACTTATCTACCCAGTTTAACTTAAAAGTACTTCCAATGGTTAATGTGCTTCTCTTTCTTCACACAAATTTTTGGGTTATATTATCACCATTAATAAATGTGTGATCACACTTTGTACAAATATCTTCAGTTTGTTGGATCTCATCAACATAAATGGGATTGTTGTCTATTCTCTTACTTTTCAAAGAATTGAGAGTATGGTTTCCAGTTTAAGTTGGTGTTTGATGATTGGAAATGTCTTCTCTTTATTCCATTTTGTAATTAGGATTTCCTCAAGTGGAGGCATATCTTCATATTGTTGCATATCTTCTTCTTATATGTCTAATGTAGGCACATAATGAGGAATTTCCTCAAGTGAAGCATGTCATCATCAATGGTATATGATGCATCTGCAAAAAAGGGGATTTGGAAACTTGTATTAAGTATATTATTAGAATTTTTAATTTGAAAATAAATAAGGCTTAATTATTTAGTTCATTCAATTACTTGCATTTGGTGTGTGGGGGTTACACTTTCATCCGATTCTTCCTAATCCCTTTTTGTGGCTACATAAAATATTCCCTTTTATTGATCTTCCACATTGCGAGCACCAGATTATCCTGGCAAGGCATTGTCACATGTTCAAAGCACACAATTTGAAATCAAGAAAATGGGGTGGGTGTCTAGAATATGTTTGTGAATTCCCAAAGGAAGCAACCATGTGTCTAGAATAAGCATTCAAGAATCAATAATAAGCATTCGGTCATCTAAAGAAGTAACTTAGCGTCCAAGAATACCTAGTTGTGCATCCGCAAAATTCAACTAGGCATCCACAATAAATCATCGGGCATCCGGAGTGGTCAGTGTCTCGAGTAAGAAATCACATGTCTAGAGTGGTCGAGTGTCCGGAGCAAGCAACCTAGCATTTGGAATATGATGTTGGGTTTTGTGTCGACCTATGCTATTTTCAAAATAACATATCTCTATGCTTAAGATGTATATGCTATCTAATGTAACCAATTTATGTTTTGATGCACTGGTGATTCTAAGTATATATATGAAATTTATTATAAACACTAGGCGAGATGGCCCACTAAACTAAACACACACCCTCCCGTGACAAATTTGACCCTTAGTGCATTTTTTTCATTGATGAGATGAAAATCACAACATTATACCATTGCACCTAGTGTAAAATTGTATCGGGTGATTCCAAGTGTGACCCCTTGGCAGCCCTCCCTCCTCGATACTTGATCTTACAACTTACATGTTAGAAAATTGTCTTCATCTCACTCCAATGTGCAAACAAGCCCCCTCCTCATGAGAACTTACCCTATGGCACACTTTGAAATTTTGAGGTGAAAATTTCACCATTTCCTTATTTACCAAATTTGGTAAGGTGCAATGGAGGATCACATACCTCATTTACAAATTCTTTACTCATCTCTCAAACCGGCTTAAGGAGAAGAAGTGCATGGAAACCAAGAGATGGGTTTTACTTAACCATATTTTGATTTTGAATATTTAAATATTACTTGAGAATTTGGAGAATTTTTTCACAACTTCCCTTTCCTCCATTTCCACTTCACCTATACATGCTCTAATTTTTCTAAGAAACCTGATACCCAAAACAACAAAAAATGCTCATATCTAACTCATTTTAACTCCGTTTTTCATGAAATTTTGCTCGAGCACTCATCCCGATTTTTTTAAGAAGGTCCAAGAATCATTCCCATTTATTACATCCTCAACTTATTTTGGACATCAGAAAATTTCAGCCATGGAAAACTTCATCCTCACATATCTCGGAGTCAGAAGAAGCCAAACAAGCTAAAAATCGGAGCATGAGATCCTTGAAAAATCAACTTTCCAATGAGCCCTTTCTTGCCTCGGGAAAATGTGTTGAATTAAAGTTATGGAGGAATGTTATTTTCCATAATTCTAATATGTTAAGTGAAGAACATGTAGACCTGTAATTTTCCTTTTTGAATTCGTAAAGATCTGGAGGAGAAAACCCTCTAAAATTGGAGCAAAGCATCCTGGTGAGAAGTAAAATTTTTGGAGATATTTTTCGGTCCAATCGACACCCCATGATCAATGTATATTTTTATTAAGTCCTCATTAAATGTACTTAATAATGATATAATTTCCAAATAAAGAATGTATTTGAGACACTAAGTTCATCCCTCACAAGGAAAAGTGCTCAAAAGTGATAATTTGGTGAAATGGCCAAAAATAGTCACCCAAGAAAGACTTACTAAAAATAACAAGTATCTAGAAAAGGATCGAAATGGTCATGGTTGTTAATCCTCCATTATTCACTAATTCTAACCTTCACAGAGGACTAAATCATGATTTAAAAAGGGTGAAAAGTGGCATTGTGTCTCAAACACAGAATAAAATCCTTCTCAGTTCCCAATTTTGGTCATAGTGGAGCATTTTGGTCTTGGTGTGTTTCTCACTTCACTGGATGGGTTGATCATAAGTTGAAAACATGTTTCATCCATATTATCACCTTAATTCTTCACATGGTTGAGGTAATCTTCACCTCATCTCATGGATGGCTCCATTTTCCCAAATCCTCGATCATCAACGTTCATGTCATGGCAGAATCAAGATCAAGGTTGTGTGAACAAAGTGCATCCAATTTCTCCCATGTAAATGGTTGATCATGAAGATGTGATAGTGTCTCAAGGATCAGAAGGATGTTCTCAATGAGGGAATTCATCCTTCATGTTTCTCAATGGTCTACTCATTAGTGCTCATCACTTTCCATCTCGGTGCATCCAAATGGTGATTGTGGAAAGTCATCATTTCAAGGAGTCTCACAAGGGGAAAAAGTGTCCAAAGGAGAAATATTCATCAATAGAGAATTTTAGTGTTGTAGAGGTTCATCATGGAGAAATTTTTCATCTTCAACATCAGTAGAATTGTTCTTCATTAAATGTGGAGGTGTCTTCATTCTTAATTTTATGCATTCTTTGTTTCCTCTCCTCTCTCATTCTCCCTCTTCCTCTCTCCTCCTTTTAATTCCTCATTGCACATGATCATGGTGTTTTATATTATGTATTAAAGTGATTATGTAATATATTCAATGTGTACGAGTACTTCCTCAAATTATAAGAGGTGTAATTAATTTCCTCTTTCCAAGGATAATTAAAAGTCACAGATTGAATAGGAATATGAATAGTCATGTGGGGATAGATGAAGAGGTGAATTTTAATGCTATAAAAGGAGATGAAATACTCATTGTAAATATATGGTTAATTCTTGTTTACTAGATCTCATTATCTTTTTAGAAACAAGTATCTTCATTTCCTCTATTCTTGTATATTAATATTCTATCCCAATCTCAACTTGTACTCTATGAGCATTGTAAATTATGCAACATGATGCAATAAAAATTTGTGTTTCTTGTTGATTGTTCCTCTTTCTTTATGAATGGTTACTCATTACTTATGCAAGTGAAGTTCTTTGATTTTAATGCAATGAACTTTTCTATGTTATTTGTTAATTATAATCCCTTTCCTTTTCTCGTCTCTTATCTCCCTCACTAATAACATTTTCCTCCCTTGTATTCCATACAAGAAATTGCCACAGTTTTAGGGAAGTATTCATGTGTGATCCTCGGTCTTTGAGCCACCCTAGAAATTATTTTAGATTTTTTTCACGTCCTTTATTTCAATAAATGAATCTTCCCCATTCAATTAGAGGGACCTAGTCCCAGATTGTTGGTGAAATCGCACAATTTCCCACCTGACAAATTATTTCACCAACACCAGTATACCAACAGATCTCTCCAGCCATATTGGGCTCTACCTATATGATTCCATCCAAAAGCTATAGGGTCATCATCCTCTAACCAATAAAAAAATAACCATTGACCGGCCCAATGCAATGTTCTCCCATGATCATATATGCAACAAAGTACTATGGTCTATACTCTAGCCCTCATGGTGTATAATAGTAAGTCTCTATATACCGACCCAAAATGTGGTAGCCCCATCAAAAATTAAACCATGCTCGATCATATCTTATACCACTCCCATATACCCCAAGTGAAAATATATTCCACTCTTATTAGACAACACAAGACCATTGATAAGACACATGAGGACTAGGAAAAGTCCTCGATCATATCACGATCATAAATCTTTATAAGTACAATGTTGGTCCACTACCACCTAGAAAGGTCAGACGGTCTAGTTACTCTAACCATCTTGTATTCCACCATAGTAGTATCATAGTCTGTTGGAGCCCTTGTTATTTTTACTCATAGTATCTTAAAGTGCACATCCTCTAAAGTAATAATCATCTCCTTATCGGGAGTGAAAAAGTGATAGTATCCGAATGTCACCTCTTGGCGGGGTAGTCAATAATTCTCTATCTACATGAATTACGGGCATCAAGGCCACATAGAAAAATATCAAATCATCAAGTAATGACCAGTTATGTGGATGAAAATACTCTAGTACTCACAAAGTATGTGAGTGGCACTCAAAGAACTAAATCATGCCCAAACACTCCCGCAATAAAAAGACCACAATAACCCATGGTAGAATTAGCCATTTTCTTTAAAAACTTCAAAATTTCAAAAACTTAACAAAATATACTTCTCAAAGCAAGGCTGCTACACACAAGCAAAAGGCCACTAAAACTAGCAATACCGCTACATATTCATGTGAGGCTCCTAAACTTTCATGAAACCTCTACACATTCAAGTGAAAATGTTAAAACTATTGGTAAGGTTACTAGAGTTGGTGAGATTGCTACTGTTAGGATGATGTCACTTGAACATGAAACTAGTAGTTTTTATAGTGAGGTCATAACATTTAGCAAGGCCTCCACAATATGTAGCAACGATGCTATAATGTTAGCAAAAGCGCCAAAACTTCCTAAGACCACCGCAAATGCACGAAATCGCATAATTTGACCTTACCCAATTTTAGTGGCATCGTGCATCTTGAATTTTGGGTTATTAATCGTAGAAAAAATTTAAAACATGGAAAATCAAAAACATAATACCAAATGGAACCTACTTACGTTGCATGAGTATATTCCACCGAATCTTGCCAAACTTACTCGACGCGATGAAGAAAATTTGGGGTAGTCAAGGCTACTAGTTGCGATCATCCAAAGCTCTTTTCTACTAACTGAGAGGGTAAAAATGACTATTTTATATCCCTCCTACCCCTTTTATAGCCATAATCATGATAGTTTTGAACGCTGTGATGGCCTACCCGATTGTGGCGATCAAATTTTCTTTCATTGTGATTATTTTTCTCTTCTTTTCAAGAATCAATCACCCTCTTTTATCACCTCATCAATACTCAATGAGGAATCATCCTTCCTACTAGTTTATCTTCTACCCATACAAAATAAAATTGTCTACTATCTTTGAAATGGATTTTCTCGTGTTACACCACATTAAATAGGGGTATATATATACATATGATTTCAACCATGTAATTTTAATACTAAAATTACATTAGTTGTCTTCTTCCCCATCATAATTATGTATTTCCCACTAATTAGCTAACAACCCCCATATTCTCGATTAATTGACAACATTTTGTTAATTAGTTTACCTTTTCCCTCATCTTGGACACCAATTAATGTCACTTAGTTATTTAAAATACTCTTTTAATTAATTAATTAATTAAGCACTATTAATTAATTACCCTTCCATAATATTATATTTAATTAATAAACCATTTTATTAATGAAACCCCCTCTCAAATTCTCTCAACATTCTACTAATTTCCCTTAAAATCATCTCAAAATAGCTTCCATAAGCCAAAAGTGTCCTATTAATCAATCCCAAGTGATTAATTAAACCTCCCCTAACTCCCATGGGTCACTAATATCTAATTAATCTCTTTTAATCATGATTATCTACTCGTAATTCTTATCTCATTCAACCCACATTCACAAGGATGTATGCTTCTCCCAAATTAGAAAGCTATATAAGAAACATAGTACCCTCCTACCAATCTACACCATGTCGTTGCAATACATATTTACAAGCTATATACTCAAAAGAGAATTTCATGCATTGGAAGGCTTTCTAGATTGAGTAAACCCCCTCTATACTTGATAAGAGTAGTAAGAGAAGAATCAAACATGGATTTAAATGATATTTTAAAGATATATATTCCTCTTTATTTAAGGAATCCTTGATCATGTGTATCTTGTGTTGATCTCATATAAGGAATTATCTACATATGTAGCACATCCAAATTTCAAAAGGGAGGTTTACATTTAATATTAGATTTATATTTTGTGAAATTTATTTAGCTTTCCCTTTTAAACTCAATCTTGTTGTATTTTATTTGATAAATAAGTTAGGATTTACTTGGTGTTAAATCCTTCACGTATTTTCTTAGGTTCTTTAGCATGCATACAAACCTCATGTTCTTCCCCACTTTATGTTTTAAGGGCCTAACATGTTATCCCATTCTTTTTGATCTCTCACATCAAATTTTTGTGTACTTTCTTAAGTGCAAGAATGAAGTCTTTAACCATTGTAAGGAATTCAATGCATTTTTGTTCATAAGAAATCTTGACTTCCAATCAAGAATATATGCACAAATAATGAGAGGAATATGTCAGTAAGGATTTTCATAATTTTTTTGTAAAGCATGGTATCTAGCATTGGTATACAATTCCTTGTACTCTTACCAAAATGAAATTTTTTTAAAGGAAAAATAACAATTAAAGGGTGGTGGGAAATTATATGAACTAGTCCAATAACATAGCGTCTATATTATGAGTTGAGGAATTCAATTGTTCTAACTACATTTATAATCAGATGCCCCTTATGAGATTGGAAAACATGACATTGGAGGATACATTTTCCCATCCCAAACTTGATGTTTGCACATTCTATTTTTGGTAGTGAGCCTTGGGAATCTATTCCTAATGAAAAACACAAATACATTGATAAGTAGAGGAAACCACACATTCTTGTTGGATAATATAAGGAAGTGAAGGCTTATCAATTATTTGACCCTATCACATATGATGTTTTATTCTAATGGGATGTCTAGTTTTCTAATATTTTAACCTCTTCAAATAATTCACATTATTTTTTATTATCACACACTTCTACTTATTTTTCATATCTTGAGGATCTCGCACTTATTAATTATGTTATTAGTGATCCTCCACCACTATTACAATAATACATTCCAAATACACATATACAACCACAATAGCCTCAATTAAAATGGGTTTGTAAGTATTATAAATTTATTATGGTGATATATCAAGGGATTTAAGAGATCCAAGAATTATGAGATTAAAAAGCCCATATAGTGTTTCTAATTTTACATAGATGGGAGTAACATATGATCTAGAGACTTATCATCAAGAAGTTAAGCACCGTAAGATATTTAATCTTTGAAAAATAATATGGGATTTGGTTCAATTTATAAAAAGTATAAAAATAGTGAGGTGGAAATGGTTTCACCACACTAACTATGCAACATATGGGCCCATTTAATTGTATAAATCCCAACTGGTAGGAAAAATTATTTCATAGGTTTAAGGATTTGATTACCATAAAAAAATTTGCCCCATTTTCCAAGATGGATTCCTACTAGCTAGTACTCTCATTGGATACAACAAATTGGTGGTAAATCCATCAAATATATGTGAAGAAAATTATTTCTTTCATGAATACTCATTGGAATATATTTACATGTCCAAACCTTTAGGTTTTTTAGTAGTGAGAACTCTAGTTATATGTGCAGATTGAAAAGTCCTTGTATGGATTGAAGTAATATCTTATAGCTTGGTATGAAACTATTAAAACATTAATTATTAATTCTATCTTTACAGTTTATGCACATATGTGGGTAAATTTATTATGTTTGTTAAAAATTATTATGGATAATAATTAAAAATATAATAATATTCTATTCAAGGAATATGCTCTTTGATCATATTATTTTTGTATTAAAACTATTTCTACATGGATTACTATATGCTCTTAGAAGAAAAAAACTTATATAAGTTTTAGCATATGATATTGGATCATAACATTAATATACATTTATTATTTCTACAAGTATTACCACATATACATATATTTCCTTTTATGTTATTTGAGGTTTTAGTCTACATGATTAGGTTTACAATGTTTACAATTTTCAAAATAAAATAGTATTTTTCTATAGTCATCTATTACTTTTACCGTAACAAGGCCCTAAACATAATATTCATCCATTAATGATTAAAATATGTTCTCTAATAAAGGGAAAAATAATGAACAATTTACGATTCTTATTTCCACACTCACCGCTAATTTTATGATTCATCCTTGTATTAATTCAACTATCAAGTTTCCAAGATTACTTATTCAATAATGTTGAGTATTCAAAATAAACATGTAAATTTCAATGATAATTAGACTAATAGAATATTAAGAATTTAGAATTACCACACTCAACTATCCAAAAAAATAGTTCTATAAGGTCAAACATGTCTTGCTCCTTGAAAATTTGGTAGAACAAATATCTAAATTTCATTTCATCTATACTAGTACAAGTATGGAAACATTCATCCATGATTTTAGTAGGTGTAAAAATAAATATAGGTGATTCAAAACATCAGGGAACTTTTAAAAATTTAAATTATTTGAATACACTATGCAATAGGTTGTAGATGTACAAAAACCCTCATTTCCAAATCAACTCTCATTTTCACACACAGTTTACAAGATTTGCTCATATCTAACTTCTTCACAAAAAAACTACCATAATTATAGTTGCTTAATTGTGATGTATTCATACATGTTAATGTTACAACCAAGCTTCCACATTTGAATACATAAAAACATGAATGATATGCATATGGGGGTTAGGAACTTATGAAGATGAGTTTTAAATGCTTTAACCATGAAATTATATTTTCATGATAAATACTAAGGAACATAAAAATTATAAGGAGAAAATATCTTGAATACCTACATAAATTAGGTGATATTTACAAATAATTAATCACAAGACCCACAAATATGAATATAAGCATGCTTTGGTTCTAAAAATGAGAAAATATAGCAATATTAATAACCAATCATTGAAGGATAGAGGTATTCTAACTTATTAAAAAACCCCTTACGAGATTTTATAAAATGGATCCAAGCTCGTGCAAGGATGTTCCTTTTATTAATATCAAGGTCAAAACATTTCATGGATGGGTGGAAAATAAATATTTTATTTTACATGTTGAAGAGAGATCGTTCAAATGGTAGAACTTGAAGACCATTTAAGGGCATGAAAAATTGCTATGCATTGGGTCATACTGATGAATATTTTTCCAATCCTAGAAAATGATACCAAAACCCTTATATTTTATTTTCAAAAGGTAATTCCTCTAGTATAAACATGGTATTATGAATAAAACAATGCATAATTTATGGAGGAAAATGAAATAAATTCATAATGACGATCTAATTGGTATCTACCTAGCTATGGAAGAGGTAAATTATCATGTTGTAGAAGAAAAATTTAAATCTCCTACAAACCTAAATAGGATGAATAATGGTAAAATTAATGAATTTAATAGTAAGAACATACATACTCAAAATTGTCAACAAGAAGACCCATCCCCAGCATAATGGTTGCATGTTTTACCTACTTAGAGTTTAACAAAGTAGAAAATGAGGAAAGGGTAGAAAATAAGCCTAATAGATTTGTTTATGTAATATAAAGTTTGATTACCTCACCTACTTAGGATTAGAACAATAGGAGGAAATTCCATATTAATAATCCTTAAATGAAATACTCCACCTAACATAAGGGTTGCACATTTTGTCTACTTAGGGTTCAACCAAATATACAATAAGAAAAGAGGGGGAGATAAGCCTAACTAATTGGTTCCTTTATAAGATATTAATTTTCCAATAAATAATGTAGAAGGAAGGGTGTCATAAGGATAATTCAAGGAATGAGAAGAACAATTTTTCTTTAAAGTTAGGGAAAAGGATCAACAAATAAATATGGAAGAAGAAATAAAATTGATGGTTCTCTAAAATATGAACTGAAAGGGAAGATGGGGAGTTTATCTCCAAAAATATAGGGAAATAGGTAGGTTTTATCTCTTGATAAAATTTTGCTATGACACAATTCCCCATTAACAATGAAACAAAAAAGAAGGGAATAAATTGAATGGTGGAAAGTCTTTTGGAGGATTCGCTAGAGGTGGTCAAATTGGGATCTCAACAAATAGTAATGGAAATGTTTTCCACCACCAAAAGAAAAATATGGATATCACATGCATGGGGATTCACCCTAACAAATTCATATTGGGATATCATCAATTGATGAAAATTCAAAATATTATATCTCAAATATTTTAGGATTGATTTTATGGATGTTAATGTGTTATGAGAACATATTACTCCTACAAAAGACTTTGAACATTTATTATCTATGGAATTTGGTTTTTATCAAAAAGTATACATCATTATATGAATATATATTTTACATCTTTATGACTATAAAATTTTAGAGTACTGAAATCATTAACTTGGAAAAATATTTGTGTGTAATTTTTGGCTATAATTATTGAAAAACAAGCATTTGAAGTAATGTATATGGATCCCAAGTGTGATGTCAACATCATGGGTAGCGAAGGATATGAAACCCAGCAGGATGTGAAAATATATATTTTATTGTGGAACCAATAAAATGGTTCATTTTAGAGAATTTTATGGATTAAAAAAGAATTAAAATACTTTATCCTTCATAAAATCATTAAAATATACATTTTCCCATTAGAGACATTAGGACTAAGGATACTAAAAACTTTGAATCCAAGAGAAGGATACAATGGAAAGAGAAAAGATAGAGAAATAATATCACTCTCAACTTTAATTGATAACCTATAGTGTTATAAGAGTTTTAAAAATGTAGGATATTTTACTATTTTTAGAATCTTTATTGTTGAGAATGATGCCAATTTTGGCATTTGAAATTCTACTAAATTTAGATAATTTATAAATATATTAAAATAGAATTTAATTATTTTTTAGGACTTATTTATTTCATTCATGTGTTTTTTTAGTGAAGTAGGACCAAATAGGCCATTTTCAGTTATTTCCCAAAAATAATTGAAAAAGCTAAGAATAGACTTTCAATTTGTCATTTTTGGATAAGTACAAATTATAGTCATGCCTAAAGTGGCGGGAAACATTTTTTTAATTTTATATAACTAAAAATATATTAATTTTATGAAAATCCCTATATTTTAGGGACCTTGGGGTGCATTCTCTAGGAGAGAGCTATAATTAGGCTTTGAATGCATGCCTAACTTGCATAATTCTATTCCAAGAAAAGCTTCTTACATGTTGAATTTTTCCATGGATTACATGAGTCTATTTTTGAGTTAACTAGAAGTCCAAAATTATTTTAAGATTATTTTAATATTATTATTGGTTCTATTTTGATTTTAAATTAGTTTTCAAGTTGAGTTATAAGCAGTAAATTTAGCCTTTTGTGTTGATAAAATCGTGGTTGAAAGCATGGTGTCATAGCACTTCATTGTTGTAATTTGTGTAAGTGTTTTTAATGATTTTTGATGTAGGTATTCATATTTAATAACCAAAAAGTTTAAAAATATTATTTTGAAGTTTAGTGGAGCATAGTGCATAATTTGATCATCAAGTACACAAGCAATTATACTACCTTAATCACTAGTTTTCATGGGCCTTGTTTGGATGATATAGAGCTTATTTCTAATCATTCCAAATCCATTCAACCTTTGTAATTTGGTATCATAGAAATGTTATAAAAGTAATGGATTTAGGAAAAAAATTAGGAACTTGATCGAAAAAAAAAACTATAGAAATCATGGTGAATATGGCAAAACCAGATTTGTTGGGTTGGCGAATTATCTAAAATCAAGATTTGTGGCATTGGCAAAATATGATATATTTTTTGAAGGAAATTTTTGATGTAGTGGTGAATGAAGGATAAATTATCATATTATGGAATTAGCCATTCTTTGCAAGTAGAGGACAGGTTTACACTTGAAAGGCCACCACATTTAAAATACCCACTAACTATATAAACTCCACTAAACATTCAAAATCCCACCAAATACATAACATGTGTTAGGTCATTTCGAGATCTCCTAACCAAATGATTTTGGTAGATTTGAAGCCCAAAAAATAATCTATAATTAATATAACTTTTGGTTATACATTTGGGGTCATGTCTTGGGTTAGTGATCTATGGAGGACACGCTACGTCCAAGGAAGGAGATACATGGTGTAGATCAAGAGCGTCAATAGGGATGTGTGGGCATTCTGTCCCTCTTTGAAGTGATTGGGTTCCACTTAGTGATTAGTTTCTACAACATATACATACATACATACATACATGTGTGCGTGTTTGCGTGTGTGTGGGAAATTAAATAACATTTCAAAATACATTCCCAAACATGTTGGGAAATGAGACTAAATAAACAAGAAGGTTCCATATATTTCTTCGTGATCTAAGAATAATTTGAAATCCGAGATATCCATCACATGGTGATTCAATAAAAAATATACACTAGTATTAGAGATCCGTTAGCTATTCGCATTTAAAAATTAATGTTTTTGGAAATTTTAGGCAAAACACAGGCCTTTATTATGGTCATAAAAATATCCAAATTCATATTTCATAATTCCTAATTTTATCCAAATTACGAATATTAGCCACTAAAATTTTCCTTGAATGGCTTCCGTTTATTCATCTTCTATAAATATCCTTATCTTCAAAAGAGATAAATTTGAGTATTGGATGGATTGGTTCAAGAGAATTATTGTTTGGAAGGGAATTCGGAAAATATTTTCAATGACTATCAACCACATGTTTATTATAATGTTCTCTCTCAAGATTAGAATAGAGTGAAATGGGATGAAGAGAAGGTAAATGCCCAAGCCTTCTTTTATCCTCGAGTGTTATAGATCCTATCATCTACCCAATAATTGTTAACATTTACTTTATATTATTGGATGAAGAAGAGAAATGTAAAAATGAATTGAGAAGAATTTAACTTGTTAAAATAATGCTTAATATGAAACAAGGAGTTTAAAAGATAATTTTATTTTGAATTCATATGACCATTAATGGCAGGCCCCACTTGCATAACTTGATCTCATATTATTTGAGAATAATAAAGAATAAATATTAGAAGATTTGAGGATGGTTGTTTATGTTAATTGTGATGATGAAGTTCAGTACAATATAATAAATGAGATTTTGAATGAAGAGATTGATCATACATAAGCAATAAGAAGAGTTTAAGTTATTGAGATAAATAAAATAACAAAATCATAAGACATTGTTCTGGTATCCATGTTGTTCCCATTGATCCTTATGTCTTCATTTTTCATGTTATAATTATTCTCATTCCTCCTCTAAAAACTATTAGTCCATAAGAGCAAACAATTTTCAAAGTTACGAGAAATAAGGTTCACCAGGAAGTAAAGTAAATGGTATAAAAGACATATGCTTTTATTTATACAAACAACACCATTTTAAATTATCTTCAGAGAAGAAATAGAAAAGTAAAAGTTTTTCAATTAAACCTCAAAGCATAAGGAATTTAACATCTTTGAAAAGGATTAATTTGAGTAAGGAATTGACCTTATCAAGCACCATTTTAGCTTTGCAAACTATTTTTCCAGGTATGCAAGTATGAATTCCTTGGGGACAAAATATTGTGGATTTTTCTTTTTTTCAACCACTTCATGATTTTCCAAAAGGAAGTAGAAATAAATTTCCTAAATTCCTATGAGATAGGAAACTACATCTTGATGAACATATTGCAAAACTTTTTGTAGCATGTGGAGTTTTAAGGGTAGCACATGAATATGTTTTAGTTGGAATTTTTGTTGAGATCTTACAATATAATGTGGCCAAGTGGATCTATCATTTCCTTCCAAATAGTATCACCAATTAGGATACTATTTTGAATAAATTCAAATCAATATTCAAACCAACTGAAGATACTCATAGTCTTCTTGCTCAAATTTCTCAAATTAAAAGGAGTCTTATGAGCCTATGGGATAATTTGTGGCTAAATTAAATAGGATTATACATAGACTTCCCCATAATTCTTAACCAATGGTTTATTAATTCTCAACTCCTTGAAGTTGGTTTTTCATTAAGGATAACTAAATTTATAGATTTAGATGATGTTAAACAACTATTTATGTCTTTAATATGATTTGATTATTCTAGGAAAATTTCAAAAAGATCCTACAAGAGTAAAACACAAACTTATGGTCAAAGTAGTTTTGATCCTCTTGTAAAAAAATTGGCCAACAATTTAATTACCTTGAAGAACCAAATGTCTCAAAATATTTTGACTAATATGTATAAAGATATTCCGAGGATAAAATTTGGTAATAGAAATCATTTACCCGTTTTTAATTGATATTTTTATTAACTCTCCTCCCATCAAATGTTTCATTAATGTTACATGTTAGATTCAAGATATATAAAATTATGAAACCATAGAAGAATTAATTGGGGAATTAAAAGAGAAAAGGTTTAAGAATGTGAAGAATATTTTAATATTAATTTTTAGACTATTAAGCTTCATAACAATATTATGATGAAGTTGTAGAAGACATGAAAATGTATTCTTGTGTTGTTCGACTATATCTCAAATTACCAGAAAAAGGAGGTAACACATCCAAGAATGAAGGATAATTTCAAAGAGTCTCCTAAAACAAATCCATTTAATACCATTGTTGAGAGAGGGTCCCCTCTAATGTAATTCCAAATCCTTCAGAGAAGAAAGTAATTACTCATAGTTCTTATGTTCCTATAAAGATTGTACCTTCAAAGCATGAAAATTACTTCTATCCCTATTGCTTTAAAACTATCTACTTATTATACTTTTGATATAATTGAACATGTCAAAAAACATAGTTTAAATCTTTGTGGTTGAATATTTGTAAACGCATCTCGTCCAATTCAATAAATTGGTCAACTTTATCAAAGGTACTACTTTGAAAACATCGAGGTTTCTTTCTCAAAAGAGATATTTCCAATTCCAAAATCCATTTCCATATAATTTTTTCTATCATCTTCCCCATCCACATCTAGAAATAAATATCATTTTGTAGACACCCCAAAATCACATACTTATTCCCAATATTATCCCAGTTCACATCCTATTATTCATCCCCTTATGATTGATTAATTTAATTAATTAATTCATGTACATTCACCCTTGGGATTAATTAAATTAGTTCCTAACACCACCTTAGCTAAGTTAATTATCATTTATTAAATAAATGGTTAATTAATTATCTTGCACATTGTAGATAATTAAATTAGTTACTTAATTAGGAAATACACCTATTTTCCTAGTCAACTACCACTTAGGTTCTATTTAAACTCCACTTCCTCATTCCCATCAACTCCACTTAAACTCAGCTTCTAGACTCCTAGATAGGCGGGGAAATAAACTTGCATGCATAACCACCTACCCAAGAGTAACTTCTACCAATCAATGTCAATTACCCCTTCAAATCTTCAATTCCTGGACCAAGTCTACTTTCTATTTTAGGTAATTACAATTATGACTTGAAGCTTATTCAAAATCATATTCAATTTCCATGGACTCACCCTCAGCTATAAAAGCAGGCCATTTCCTATACAAACCCATCCCTATAATATTATGCAAATTGTATCCAACTTCTGCAAAATTTACCTCCCGCACCCTTTTGTATCCAAGCTCGTAGCATTGAATTCATCTTTTGGAGAATTGATCAAGAGCACCCACAATTTAAACATCTTGATATTTTACAAGCCCAAGTGCTTCACAAATATTCTTGAGGTTTACAGGAAGGTTACAAGAGAGATATTGATGTGTTTATTTCATTTATATTTCATAGTCAAGTAATTTTCATTTCTTACACCTTTTTATGTGACATTAATAATAGGAGGGAATAAACTCAATATTTACATCATCAATTTTTGGGCTTATGGTAATGGCATGTCACCTCAAGTTTCTCAATCCATTGGCCTTACTATTACAAGAGAAATCATTCAATATTATTCCATGGAAAAAAATTAGGTTCCTTTGGTCAAGTGTATCAATGATGCTCAAGTTGTAGTTACAACCTTTCTAGATAAGAGATTTAATACCACCATTCGATTATTGATATTACATTTTTCTTATGTTTTTATTTTGAGAAGGATTTTTTTTTGAGATGTAGGAGGTGAAATTTAGATGGATTAGTCTCATTATTTGATTCCATACAAAGGTGAAATGAAGAATATATTTCCATAAATCTAGGTTAAATACATATTGTAGAAGATAGATGATCCTAGAGCTAATATATTGTATCAAGATGTGGATAATGGAAACTATATGATTATGTTTGATAAAGACCTTCTTCATTCTATTGTTATTAAAATATATATAAATGAAGCATGGATTTTATAATCTTAATAATTTTTTTCTTTTGTTGGCTCAAGCATAGGTGTCGTGCTTATATCACCACGAGGTGAAATTCATCCCTTTTTCCAACAAATTTCAGTTTGTAAATACCAATAACACCATTTAATATGAAGCATTACTTCTTGGCCTTGGACCATCCAAAGAAATGGGAATTAAAAATTAATATTTCAAGGTGACACAAAGCTCATTTTCAAGCATGTGAGGGATTTGTTTTAATACATAAATGAAAGGATTAAACACTAAATGAACATATTTTGGGATTGTATTTATATTTTTAATCCTTTTCAATTAACGGTATGTTAAAAGAAAAGAATTATAGAGAATATACCTTAGTAGTGTCTACATCTCTTCTTGTAACACGTTCTAATTTTAATCAGCAAAAATATACAATTGAGAGGATCTTACACCTGCAATTCATGATAATTCTCATAATTGGAAAGTATTTAACGATGATGAGGATATTAACTCTTTTCTTGAATAAGGAGATAATTTAAAAAAATGTATTTTGAAGGAAGTGAAGTTTGGTATAGGAGTCTATCTCATCAAATGAAAAAGAAGGAATTGAGAGTGAAGAAAACAAAAAAGGATTATAAATCTAAAATGAAATAATGTCCTAAAGGGACTATTATATTTATAGTAACTATTTAATAGACATGATTAATTTATAAAGATTATATCATCAGATACAACCCATCAACCATCCAATTTTGAAAAATTGTATATCAGATCTAATGAGAAGAGTAGATTGGTCAACATTGGAAATTTTTGTTCCTAGAGTAAAAGAGGAAGTTTGTATCTCTCCTAAAAATTATGTGGATGTTATACCCTACTCATATGATGATTTTAAATCCTTCAAACCTAAAGAAATGCAACATTATATTCCTTTGAAGTAAGGAGTGTAACCATTTGAGAAAAATAAAGGCATCAAATCCCAAAATTGTTAAGACTATTTATGAAGTAAACCAAAAAAATGTTGAACATAAGGATCATCTTCCCTATTCAACACTCAATGTGGATTTCCAATATTGTATAAATTCATAATAAAATTTGGTAAATAATTATTTATGTTGTTTTTCCACAACCTCAATCAATTTTTTGTAAAATATAATTACCCAATTTCGCTCATCAATCAGATTTAATAGGTTATCACTAGATAAAAATGTTATCTATGTTAGATGATTTTTATAGATATAATCACATAGAAATTACAGCATGGGATGAACATAAAATTACATTTACCACTCCTTGGTTCCCATAAGATAATTCCTTTTGGGTTGTTCAAAGTAGGAAATTTTTTCCAAAGGGATAAAGATTTGGAATTTTATGATCTTAGAAATAAATGGAATTTTATGATTTATGGTGTGTTGGATGGAGCAGGAGCAAGAGAAGGAGGATCAAGGTTTTCAAAAACCAAATGTGTGGGAACTATCACATGACACGGGAACCTCGGATCGAGGAGGTACATGAAAAGGACCCACATTTGGTACATGTAGGAGGTAAGAATTCTCTTTCTACCTCATGCGTTGATAATATAATAGCCGTAGAATGGAATTTTTGAATAATCTATTTGATTCAAACATTATGAATGTGGAAAAATATGGGCTTTTAAGTATTTTTATCCCTGATGGGTTAGCAGAAAAAGCTAGATCTCAGATGGAATATGCTTTGGTTGGAAAATTTTATGGATCAAGACCAAATGTGGAATGGTTTTGGGAATGGGTGAAACAAAAGTGGAACCCGAAGGGATCAATGGAAATTTCTTCCTATGTGAATGGGTTTTTATCATTAATATTTCAAATTCAGAGGACTATAAAAACATATTGGTTGGAGGTCCTTGGTTTATGGGAAGATCAAGCCTTTTGATCCAAAAATGGAGCCCAGGTTTTGATCCATTTAAGGAGAAACCAGATGAGTTTCATGTATGGGTAAAACTTCCCATGTTACCAATGGAATTTTGGGAAGAAGAGATCTTAACAACCATTGTAAATGCTATAGGATCTTTGGTGGTGTTTGAACCGATTACATTAGGAAAGAACAAGGCTAATGTATGCTTGTTTTTGTGTTGTTGTTCCTGTGGGTAATTTGTTGAGAAAGGAAATAGAACTTAAATCAAAGTTTGGTGAATGGATTCAGAAGATAGAGTACGAAGCTTCTCCCTTGTTCTTCCATAAATATAGGCAGATGGGACATGAGTAGAGATAGTGTAAGGAGGGTAAGAAAGGTAAGCAGACTTGGGATAGAAAAGAAAAGGAACCAATGAGAGAAGAAGGAACCAATACGTTACCTCTAAATAATTTTTCCTCAAAAATTTTCATTTGCTACAAGTAGAGGAGTTGGAGGAAGTTGTTGTTCAAGAAAATTTGGAACTAAAAATGGATTCTCATATTAAAGCTTATAAGGTTATTGATGGTGTGGATCAGGAGCTTGAAGGAATTGGGTCTCAAGACCAAAAGGTGGAATTGATTGCGGAAGGTTTGGGTGTGAAGGAGCAACAACCTAGTCAAGAATGTTTAGATCAAATTTTTGGATCTACCAAAACAGAATGAATCCTTTTTAAAGGAAGAGAGAAGTTTTCTTTGGTTGAGGAAGTTTCTTGCTCTCTAAATATAGATAGGATTAAGGAGGTGTTGGAAGAAAAGAGGGTAAACATAAGAAGTGCTCAGAAGCAAGACAAAGTTAAAGCAGATTGTGGGAAAGCTCCTACAAGAAAAGGAAATACATCAAATAGGGATAAAAGGGAGAAAACAATGGCTAAAGAAATAGATTCAGGAAGACATCGCTCCATTGAGGAGAGTATTTCACCAAATAAATTGAGATGAAGGTTATTTCTTGGAATATAAGGGGTTTAAATAACCCTAATAAATAGAGTATTTTATCATCTTTTAGGAAAAGGAATAAGCTTGATATTTTATTGATTCAAGAAACTAAAATGTCTAGAGAAAAATGAGTGAGGTAAAGAATAAAGTTTGGTTTAGATCGGAGCTACAAAGTGTTTCTTTGGTGGGTGCTTCTGGGGGTTTGGTGAATTTTTGGAATTAGAATGATAGAGAAGGGAGGTTGATTTTCAAGTCTCAGTATCATGTTGCTATTTTTTTTAGAGAAAATTAGGATGGGTCTGAGTGGATTTGTTCAAATATTTATGCTCCCAATTCGGTTGTTGAAAGAAGAAAACTTTGGATGGATATTGGCCAATTTTGAAGCCAATGTAAAGAGGTAAATTGGTTAATTGGAGGTGATTTTAATACTCCTTTGTGTATGGATGATAAAAAATGTGGTTTAGGTGTCTATAGTGATATTATGGGGGACTTTTCTAACTTCATGGTAAACTGTAATTTAGTGGATGTTGAGTTGAAAGGATCCCTTTCACTTGGTCAAATAGGAGATTGGGGAAAATCTGATTCAAATTAAATTGGATAGGTTTCTCATTAATTTATCCTGGTTACAACATCTGGATGTGTCCTTAGTGGCTTTACCAAGAATTGGATTTGATCATAGTCCCATTTTCCTTCAAATTGGTGAAAGTAATCGTGTAAGAGGCATGTCATTTAGATTTTTAAGATGTGGCTGTAGCATCCTAGTATCGAGGAGGAGATTAGATTGAGTTGGAAATTTGTTGTTAAAGGTAAACCTATGTTCAGGCTTGTGGAAAAGTTAAAGAATGTTAAAACGAGATTGAAAGTTTGGAACAAAGAAACATTTGGGAATATCTTTTCTCAGAAAACAAAGATTAGTGAAGTGTTAAAGAAGTTGGAGGATGAGATTGTCAACAAAGGTTTGCAAAAATATTTGAGAGATAAGGAGAAATTTCTTTTGATGGAATATCATAATTTAGAAGCTAAAGAGGAGGCTTACTGGAAACAGAACTCTCATGTTCTATGGTTAAAGGAGGGTGATATGAATATGAAGTTTTCCATCTTACTACATCTATGCATAAGAGCAACAATACTATTTTGGAATTAGAAGATGGAAGAGGAGTTAGATTAAAGAATCAGGGTGATATTTCATAGGAATTTGTTAGTTTTTTCTCTCAACTTTTAGTTGTAGGAAGGGAACCTGATATGGGTAAGGAAAGTGATATTGCAAATCTTTTTCATTATGTTATCTCTCATCAGGATAATGTTGATTTGATCAAAATCCCATCTGCAGAGGAGATATCTACTGTAGTTTTTGACTTGGAAGGGGATAAATTAATAGTGGATGTCAAGATCGATTTACACAATAATAATTCTCGCAAAAGTTTCTTCTTAATATTACATCAACTTTGATACTGATAGTTTACATCCGTATATATAGGAAATAAACTTCCTAAATAATAGGTAGCTATAACAACTCTCCAACCAATCTACGTGAGTTGTCCAAACTCACACACTCATATTTGTTATAAGTTGTTTTATTTAACAACTATATAACAAATTACTAACATATTTACTAACATAAAATAACATTATA
Source organism: Taxus wallichiana var. yunnanensis (assembly GCA_018340775.1). NCBI lineage: Eukaryota > Viridiplantae > Streptophyta > Pinopsida > Cupressales > Taxaceae > Taxus > Taxus wallichiana. The sequence goes on along the minus strand of CM031235.1, from coordinate 388,781,747 downwards.
ATTACTTCACGTAATTATAATTTACTAATGGAGCACTAACAATATAATTTCCTAACATTCCCCCCCTTAGTGCGAACATGGGGAAAACCTGCCTTATACTTGCACCTGCTCATGATCTGGTGATTTTCACAGGATGATCACAAACCTCAGGGATGGTTTTGCAAATGGTTGACCACAAACCGAGAATGGTGGTTTTGCAATTGGTTTACCACAAACCACAAAGTGATGGTTTTGCAAATGGATTACCAACAACCAAGAATGGTGGTTTTTCTATTGGTTTACCACAAACCACAAATGAAGGTTTTCAAGTGGTTTACCTACAACCACATCATGATGTGCCAAGTACTATCATTGGCCCTCATCACATTTCACTGTAGGGAATAACATAGGAAATTCTGCTGACATCTGTTGCTCATACATACATAGAAAAAACTGACATACTGGAAATGGAACATTGGAATGATGTTCCCCCCCTCAATGTGAAATTTCCACTTATTGAAAACAAGATTATTGCAAATTGAGGCACACCACACTGGAAGCACTAAAATCAAACTGCACACACACCGTCACCAAAGCGATATGCGGGCCGTCGTGGGTTGCATGAGCCCGACGAGAGGTCGTTGAATGACCTCCAACCTCCATTTGCCTCCTGCCTCCTGTTTCATGCTGCTAGTTCAGCCGGATGTGATCATGAAGCTCAAAAAATACCTTCAATAATTTGGACGTCGCGTACAAGCGAAAATGCGTCCAAAATTGAAATGCGGGCAAAATTTTTTATTTTTCGAACTTTGGAAGACGACACTTTTTACAATAGCATTGACCCACAATGAACTTTTGACGACTAAACAAAAATCGACTCTCGACTTGACAATGACTATTTTGAATCGGACAAAAAGACTCGACTAAATTAAAAAGTAATAAAATGAGATTACTTTTTAAATGAAAATGAGTATTAAAAATCCTAAAATCACCTATATGGAATTATTTGACTTGTTAAGCTTTTGAATAACATAATGATTCTTTAAAAAGTAATTTTTAATTACTTTTTACATACTACTAGACAATGCTTTACGAAGTTTAAACAGTGCAATAAAAAGTACGACTATGTTAACATGAATGGTGTCGATGACTATTTGGACTTTAAAAAAAAAAAAAATGACTCGCATACTTTAGAGACTAAAACAACAGACATATGACTCAACAATGAACTAAATGTGAACCTACCTAACATTGATTAGTACTGACCTTTTGACCCTAGACTTCTAAACTTATATATGGACTGTTGCATGGAAAACGTATGTTTGTCTTTAGTGAGCCTTTGATTCCTCTCCCTATTTATTCGCGGCCAAAATGTGCCAGGTGTGCATTCTCAGAAAGAGATATGACACGTTAATCCAAGGAAATGTTCCTCTTGGGAAGATCTATTGTTTCCAAATAAAAATGCATCAACAATAGAAGTGTGGAGATGCAGCCTTAGCGTAAAGATTCACTATTCAGGAAGAATCTGCAGTCATGGTACATAGTCTCCAAGATCCAAGCTCCTCAAATGTGATCGATAAACTTGTTGCAAGAATCTCCAAGCAGATAAATGAATTTTATTAGATCTGGTGGCATCGTGTAATTGCCTCATGTCTTCTTCTAACGCACAGGTGATTTGATAGAATATTAAATGCACAGAGAGCACTCTAGTCAGATCACTGTAGGCTTAGATATGGTAACCAAAGATGACGGCAAAGGGAAGACTTATCTCTGTATGCAAATCGATGAGTGGAATCACCTGGGCCGCTTGAATCGCCACTGACAACTGTACACGAGATATGATAATCTCAAGTTCCTGTAAATTACAAAATCTGTCATGAATATCTCCTAATATTAGTAATTCCTTTGTTTATTTGACACACCGATGCATTCGATGTAGCTTGGATGATCCTATCTGATAAAAATAAAAACTCTTTTCTCAATAACAACACAGGGACTATAACAATATAAACAGATCAAAAAACAACGTTGTGGTTGGAGGAGCTGTCAAATATGAGGGATTTAACAAAGAGTAACAGCGGCTTTGTAGAACCGGAATTGTGTCCTTGAATAGATCAAAAACCTTGAACAAATGTGGACGCAGATTTTGGAGCCACCAAGATTGGTATCATCTCACCAAAGGAAATATCAATCTGATGCAAATTTGAAAAGCTAAGAAACAAAATTCCCATTAACAGGGGCAAAACAAAATTAGATGTTTGCCCCTTGCAAGTACACTAAACATCCATTACAGGCACAAAGATAATATCGCTCTGATCCAAATAACACAGTATCGATTTACACAATAATAATTCTCAGATTTCTTCTTAATATTACATCTACTTTGATACAGATACATCCGTATATATAGGAAATAGACTTCCTAAATAATAGGAAGTAGCTATAACAACTCTCCAACCAATCTACGTGAGTTGTCCAAACTCACACACTCATATTTGTTATAAGTTGTTTTATTTAACAACTATATAACAAATTACTAACATATTTACTAACATAAAATAACATTATAATTACTTCACGTAATTATAATTTACTAATGGAGCACTAACAATATAATTTCCTAACATAAATCACCTAGCCCTGATGGTTTTCGTGCTCTATTTTTCATTCCTTTTGGGATATCATTCATAAGGATGTGGAAGAGGTTATTCAATATTTCTTTAGGTATGGTAATATTTTTAAGGAAGTTAATAGTAATTTTATTGCTCTTTTTCCTAAGGTGCCTTGGGGCTGAAAAAGTGACTGATTTTAGACCAATTAGTCTATGTAATACGGTCTATAAGATAATAACTAAGATTATCTCTTTAAGAATTAAAGGTTTGTTAGAGTATTTTATTTCATCAAATCAGGGAGCTTTTGTGGAGGGTAGACAAATTTTAGATAGTGTGATAACTATTCATGAAACTATTCATTCGGTGGATGTTTCAAAAAGGGATTCTATGATGCTTAAAATAGATATGAATAAAGCCTATGATCGAGTGTCATGGATATTTCTTAAAATAATTCTTGAAAATTTGGGTTTCCATAATCATTTTATTGATTTGATAATGGAGTGCATCTCTACTCGAAGTACTCAATTTTGGTCAATGGGAAATCGAAGGTTTTTTCTCGTCTAGAAGGGGGTTAAGGAAAGGGGATCCTCTTTCTCCCTTTCTTTACATTATTGTGGTGGAGACTTTAGGCAGACTGTGTGCTGACTATAAATTGAAAAATAAGTTGCATGGGTTAGTTATTTCTAATGGTCTTGATCCTATAGCTTTACAAAAATTTGTGGATGATACTTTCCTTTTGGGTAAAGAAACTCAAGCGGAAGCTATGGTTTTTAAGGAGGTCTTATAGGATTTTGAGGAGGTTACATGTCAGCTCATCAACTTTAGGAAAAGCTCTGTTCTCTTTTTTAATGTGGATGTTGAAATTCAAAATAGAATTGCTGCAGTTTTGGAGTGTCCTATTCAGATGTTTCCATGCTCATATCTTGGAATTCCTTTGTTCAAAGGAAGAATGCAGTTGGAAAGTTAGAACCCATTGATTATGAGGTTTCAAAAAAATTGGAAACTGGAAAGGAAATTTGTTATCTCAGGTAGGTAAACTTCAATTACTTCAAAGTTGTCTTTAGAGTATGGTGGTGTATTTGATGTCCTTGTTCAAAATGCTAGCTAAAATTAGACAAATTATTACTCAGATTCAGTGAAGGTTCTTATGGTCGAGAATGGAATCTAAAGATAGAATTTCATTGGTGGCATGGGAAAAAGTTACTCTTCCAAAGTATGTTGGTGGGTTGGGATTAAAAGATATCAGAAGTATGAACTTAGCCCTTATGGCGAAAATTGGTTGGCGTTTGGAGCATGAAGATGGCTTATGGGTTAGAATTATTAAAGCTAAGTATTTACATTTTGATCAAGCTTCTTTTGTCTCTAATGGTGCTCTTCCAGATGGTTCCTTTTTTTGGAATGGTTTGGGAAAATGTAGAGATATTTTGTTAAAAGGTAGTAAATGGTCAATTGGAAATGGCACAAAAATCAGATTTTGGGAAGACTGGTGGTTAGTTGAGGCTCCTTTAGTTCATCAAGTTTATTGGAGAGAGGTGGCAACTCACTTTTAGTTGACCATGGGAGATTAGATCAGAGATTATTGGGAGAGATATGATTGGGGATGGGTTTGGAAAGAATTGGATTGGGAAGGGAGGGATGAAGAAGTTCAAGAAAGAATTAGAAATTTAAATGCTAATCTTAGAGGATTACATATACCTATTTTCCAGAAAGAGGATGATTTGATATGGTCTTTGACAAAGGATGGTCGGTATTCAGTCAAAACTAGGTATGGTATAGCTAGAAATTGTCCTCCTCCTCAACCGTTTTGGAAAAATTATGGGATAAGCATCTTAATTCCAAAGATTAATTTGTTTCTGTGGCATGTTGTCCAGAATAAAATTTTAACTATTGATAATTTACAGGTGAAAGGAATGATGATCCCTAACTGGTGTGTTTTGTGCAAAAATGATAGTGAATCGGTTCAACACCTCTTTCTTCATTGTTTGTTTTCTAGAAGAGTTATGTTTCATATTATGAAAGTCTTCCGAATTTTTGGGTCTTTCCGGATACTTTTGATGATTGGTATAGGAAATGGATAAGTCCCTTTGTTTCTTTAAGTCTTTTAAAGGCTTGGAGTTTTGTGGTGCCTCACTTTTTATGGGGATTTGTCTTGAAAGGAATGACCAAATTTTAGGGATAAACAAAAAAATATTTGAGGGTGGGGAGTGGTATCTTAGGTGCTCTGAGAAATAATATTTCTATTGTGAAGTTTAAAGAGAAAACAAGTTTTCCTAGACATGAGCAGGAGATTATTCAAGCCTTAGGAATCACAAACTCTATAAAACAAGCTCCTCTGGTGAAGAATATGGGTAGAAGTAGTGCTAAATAGGTGAAACCTACTAAAGGATGGATGAAATTGAATTTTGATGGAGAAGCAAAAGGAAAATCTTGGTTTACTTACGATTAGTGGTATTATCAGAGATGAAGTGGGTGCTTTGGTTTTAGCATATGTTGAACCTATTGGAAATAATTCAAATAACTATGATGAGGATTATGCTCTTTTAATTGGGCTATAATGGGCTAACTCTTTGTAAATTAAAAAAATTTAGGAGGGAGATTCCTTATATATTATTAATGTGATGAAAGGCCTCTCTAAGCATCATATTAATATAGATTCTATTATAAGAGATGCTAAGACTATGCTTATAAATTTTGAAAATATTCTTTTTAATCATGTGTTTCGGGAGGCTAATATTTGTGTTGACACGTTGGCTAATATTAGCGGTCAAATTCATCATAGAAGGTGGTGGTGGGATGAGGTGGAGTTAGCTCAAAGTACGAAGGCCGTGCGAAATGTAGAAAGACAAATTCGGGTGTGAGAATAGGATTTGTGACATCTGGGAAATAAATTCACCATGGGTGAGATTTATCGTCAAAATCATTATAAGTGTATGAGCTGGTTTGGAGTGGTTTTTAAAGGTTTGCTTCAAGTTTTTACGCAGTTTTTTTAATTTTGTTTCAATAGACGGTTTGAGATGGATGGAGCTAGGGTTAGGGTAGAGTATTCTTTGTCGAAAATCTTTTAAAGGGATTCCTTTCTCTGGGGTATTTGTAAGGATGGTGGTATTTCTTATTTTGTGTAGAGTTTGAGGGGGCTGATGAAGTTATCTCAAGGGAATTTTCTTTGGCTTGGAATAATGGGTTTGTTTCTATGAGGTGTGAGTTTCCTAGTTTCGAGGATTTCATTAGTAATGTGACCAAGATGGATTGTGGGGGATGTAAAGTGTTCAAAGATAGGTCTCATCTTCAAGAGGAAGTGCATATTTTTCTAGATAGTGATGAGAAGATTTGTTTCATGGAAGATGGTATTGCTCAAAAATATCTACCAGGGAGGTGGGCCAAAGTCTGTTTCTACATCATGAAGTATATTACCTTGGATGGGAAGTACTGGAAGCTGCATTCTCAACATTTAATGCTCTTGAACCATTTTTGCATAGGCAGGATAATGAGTATTCCTTTTTATTTGTTTAACTCTTTGCAATTGTTGATTAAAATTTTTAAAGAGGATAAAACGAAGGTCCTTCTTCATCAAGGTTTAATTCTTTTGTTGGTTAAGTCGGGAAGCCAAATTTGTAGACTAGGGGGGTCGGTATTCATTTTGGGAATGATTGGGAAGACCATATTTCTCTTTCCAATAGGATTAGGCTTAAGAAAATGAAGGACGAGAGATATGAAGGAGGTGGATGTGGTGATTGCTTTATAAAAGGTCGTTGGGGATGCTGATGAGAACATTCCTAAGGAGATTTTGGTGGAAGGAACTATTGTATTTAGCTTCTTTTCTAGAAATTTTGATGCCCTTGAGGACACAGTTAGTCAGGTAAAATCTCATAATCATATGTTGTTGCGGGGTTTGCAGAGGATGAATGCCAACGTGAAAGTTTTAGAGAAGAGGGTTAAGACCCTTCAGGGGTTGATTATTGGGAATAAAGGTAAAATGAGGCAACTAGTTATTAGTTCTTTTGATGAGGATGATTTCAAGGGGGTGGTGTTGGTCCTAGTTTACGAACTAGGGAAAAGTGTGTATAAGGCTTTATGGTTGACTTTTTGTTAGCGGTGGTGCGGTTTCGTTCTACAATTTTTTGTTTCTATTTGGCTCTGTTTGGGTCAATGCCTTTTTGAATCTTGTCAGTTTTGTAATATATATATATATATAGTTCCAATGTTTCCTTAATGTAATATCTTGTGTGATAGGCCCTTGGATCCTTTTTCCCAATTATTATCTATCAAAAAAATAAATGGATAGGTACATGCCTTGATGGCTTAATGGTCTTTTTGAAGATAGGGGAAATCACCTTCAACATTTGGAGAAAGTATTAACAAAGATGTAGAGATCATGGTATCTCTCTTAATCATATAAAGTACATGTTTGAAGTAACTAAAGGAAATTTACTTTGACATATTGTATAAAATTATGGGATTAACATAAACCCTAAAAGAGTCCAAGGCATACAAATATTGATTCTATCTACTAAGTAAATAGAGAGTTCATTATTTCTTTGGAAAAATGATTTTTTTCATATTATTTATCCCTAAGTTTTCTGAGTTGACTCGACATATTGCTAATATGATGAAGGGGAAAAGTGATTTCCATTGGATTTTTGAATTAAAAAAATTGATTGTATCAAAATTACTATAGTGAGTGCCAATATTTTGGCTATCCCAAATTTATATAAATATTTTATCATTTATTATTCTTCTTCTAAGAACACCATAGCCTCCATATTGCTTCAAAAAAATGAGGAAGGTATTGAATCTCTTATTCCTTTCATGAGATATGCTATAAATGATCATGAGTCTATATACTCCCAAATTAAAAAACATGTTTTTGAAATCGTCAAAGCAGTAAAGCAACTTAGGTTTTATATTTTGAATTCACATTAAATTATTTTGGTGTCAAATCCTACTATAAAATTCATTCTTAATCAATAAGAACTTGGATAAAAAAGAGGCAATTATATTTCCATAGTTAAATAGTATGACCTTGATATCAATCCAAATAAGCTAGTTTTAGGTCATGGATTATGTCAATTAATTTTTGAGAATAAGGACAATGGTGAAGAATATGATGTTTTGGAGAATTTTGGTGCAATATTGTTTGTTAATACAATTTATTAATGGTATTCATATATCATACATTTCTTAACTTGTGGAAAATTTCCTTCCCAAATCAGTGCTAAATAAAGGAGAGCAATCAAGCTCCAATTATCAACATTTGAATGTGGGATAACTCTCTCTCTTTCTTCAAGACATGTATTTATGGACATGTCTAATGATATGTGATGCAGAGGAATCATTACCAAGGATATTCTAGTCATGTAGTGACCAAATTTTGGTTTGATTAGGGTCTTAGGGAATTCTATGAGTCATATTTGATGTACTTTTAGGCTTTAGAGTTCTAAAATTTAAATTATGGAGTTTCCCTCCATTTTGGCTTATTCAAAAATTGAATTCCTAAAGCCAATTTTGGCTTGATCATTAGGTGTAGGGGTCTAGTTAGTAATTATATCATGTTATTAGCTCATTTTTGTCATTGTGAGTGTCTTGGAGGGATCTTAATCAAGTAGGATTGATCATTTTAACCTCTAGTTGTCACTTAAGCCTTTTTGTTATGAAGTCTCCACATGTGACTTGGTCATATTATCTAGAAGATAGTTATGGAAAAAATTCAAATTAGGAGCTATAAAAATATATTGTAACTTTTTTTTTTTATCATTGATCAATCAATAATAAACAGCATGTTTGAAGCTCTAAAGGAAAGTTATAGGGTTTTAATGTTCTTTGCATGCATACCACTATGAATTAAGTTTGTAAATGATTGTGCAAGATTTATTAGGTAAATATAATGCAAGACAAAGGGAATAATAACTGGTGTGAAGGTATATTTACTCTCTTAGAAGATGTGAATGAAAAACTCAAGGGATTTTGAATGATTATGAATGTATAATTTGTAGGTTCTTTGTGAAAGAAATGTATACACAATTAGTGAATTTTTGAGTTGCTAGAAGGGAAGAAGTTTTTAGTTACTAATGAAATTATAGTCATGAGTATGAGAAGACAATTGTGACCCTATAAAAACATTTCCAAAAATGAAGAAGGCTTGAAGATAATATAAACAACATTATTTATGAGTTTTCCTGTTTCATCATAATCTCGTGTAGTTATACCGAGATTAAGCACATGATTTACAAAGATAGGATCCATTCCATGATAAGATAAATAGTACCTAAAAGTGTGTTCAGACATTTAGAGTTGAATTGGGGCTTTGAAGTTCATCACAAATGTTCAAGAGAAGAAATGTTCCTTCTCGGGCCTATAGAAGACTAAACCCTATGGTTTTAGGAAAGTTAATTGCTAGAAGGCCAAGAAACAAATATTAGGACCTAAAAACTTAGATAAATCACCCTTATGATTTTCACACTAAAAAAATTATGAGATAATTATAAGTCTATACAAATATATTGTTGACATGTGGCCAAGAATACTATGTAGTCTGAAAAAAGCCTAATTTGAAGCTCAAATTTTTGATTTCCAAGAAATTCTTCCAAACGAGTAAGCCCGAAATTTTATACCTAGAATATTTGGCCTAATGGGTACTTAAATTACTATTTTTTCAAAGAAAAGGTTCTTGTAATCAAAATTTGTAACAATATTTGTGTGGAGACAAATCTGGTAGGAGGTTGGTGGTTTAGAAGGAAGAATTAGGAAGGAAGTAACATTTGTAAGGGGAGATGAGAAAATACTTTTATCCACACCTCAAATACATTAAAGGGACTAAAAACATCATTACTTTTTTAGATGCCTTGAAGATTTTTCTAGCCCATACCATTCCATTGGCATTGCCTCAAGAAGTCAAAAGGACAGTCTTTGCAAAGGTAAAGAAAATAGTTTATTTTGGTTGCTTGAATTCAATTTTTGAGTGTGCTAACATTGTATGAGATTATTTAAGGTTTTGAGAAGGTTTATTGAAACCATTTTACCATTTTAATCCATTTTTCAAGCTTTAGATGCATTTGATGTTGTTAAAAACTATTCAATTCTTATTTCATTGTGAAGGCAATGAGAAGACTAAATTACTTGTGTTAGTTGAGTGATTGATGATTATATATGTGCTACATCATAATTGGTATCAAAGTGGAGAAGGATGGGAAATTAATAAGTGACAAAGAAAAAGAGAAGAAGTAGTGAAGAAGAAAGAGATTAAGAGGAAAGTGAAGTGACAAAATTCTACCAAGAAGAGTGGGTGGAGGTGGAAATAGAGAACAACTCAGAGGTGCTGAATTGGCTAAAATGCTAAGAAATATTCAAGATAGGTTAGGAGCACTAGAGGTATACAAGAGAAGAATAAAACTATTAGAATAAGATATTGATGATGAGATAGAAAGACCAATGACAGTAGAAAAAGGATAACAAGAAGAAGAAGAGGGGGAAGAAGTAAGGATAATGAAGGTGGTGATGGGAAAAATCAATAAGCCAAAGATGAAATTACCAGAATATAGAGGTAGTCTACATCTATAAGAACTCATAGATTGGATAGATAATATGGAAAAGTACTTTGATTTGGAGAACATTAAAAATAACAAGAAAGTGAAATTTTCAGTAACCAAGCTTACATGACATGAAACAATATTGTGCGAATTTGTACAATAAGAGAGATTGATAAGAAACAAAGAAAATATCAAGAAATGGGACAAGATGGTGGCCAAGTTGAAAGGTAAGTTCATTCATGTAGACTATCAAATTGTTATTCAATAAATTGCAAAATTTGAGACAAAGAGAGTTAAGTGTAACAGACTATACTGATGAATTTTACAAGTTGGCTATGAGATCTGGTCATATACATGATGATGCTAAAGAAGTGGAAAGGTATGTAAATGGTTTAAGGTTGAATATTCAAGATGAAATTATTTTATTTCATTTGAGATTAGTAGAAGAATCATTTAAGGAAGCCTTAAGGGTAGAGGAAAAGTTGTCAAGAAGACAAAATTAGTATTTGAGAGGTAGAGGAAGAGGAGTAAGAGGAAGAAATACATAGACATGAAGAGGACAACAACAGTAGTAAAAAAATTAACAAGTGACTAGTTCACAAACATAGATCTCATTTAGAGGTGGATATGGAAGAGGTAGAGATGAATTCACTAAAAGATGTTTCAAATGCAATAAATTTTTTGAACATAGATCATTTGAGTGTCCTAAATATCCTCAAGAAAGAAACAACATGACTAGTGAAGAAATAAATCAAGTTGCACATGCATAAGAAGAGGAGAGTGCAACATCACCATCCTTGGGAGAAGATCCTGAAACTAGAGAATATTTGATGATGAGAAGAGGTGAATGTAAGCTAGAAAGAAGAAACGGTGTAGAGGATAACCATGTTTAGGGAAATGTGCAAATAAAGAGGTAAGTGATGTAAGCTCATTATTGACAATCATAGTACTGATAATCTAGTTTCCACTGAAATGATAGAAAAACTAGATTTGAAGAATTTTGGGCATCCTAATCCCTATAGAGTCTTCTGGGTACAAAGATATCATCAGGTGTTGGTGAATCAACAATGTCTAGTTGATTTTAAAGTGGGTAGATATCATGATCAGGTTTTATGTGACATATTTCCCATGGATGCATGCCATCTTCTATTAGGAATACCATGGAAATTTGACAAGAGATCCATCCATGATGGGTGGAAAAATAATTATACATTTGTGAAAGATGGAGTGAAGTATACTTTGAATCCACTATAGGATAAAAGTGCATGGTTTGAGCAACAATAAAAGGTGATTTTTATGGGTATGAAGGTATTATTTCTAAAGATACAATAAGGTGAGGTGAATAAGAACAAAGGTAATATAGTCAAATCCATGTGGAAGTTTCTAATTAGATAGTATGAATATGAAAGTAACTTGTAAAAGAAATATAATATGAAGGATGAAAATGAAATTACATTTTAAGGTGAATATAAATATAATGGTGCACTATTAGAGGCATATAAGAAATGGTATGACTCATCTTGTGAGGTCAAATCAAACCTAGCAATGGGAGAACTCGGTCATGGGAAAAGTGACAAAAAAATCCATGGAAAGCGACAAGTTGCAAGAACGAGGAGAATATAAGCACAATGAGGAAGAGTTGGCAGTCAAGCACAAGGAAGAAACTCAAATTTTGAACACTAATATCTTTTTGGATGTTGTTAGTGTAGGTGTGATGAAGAAAGCAAAGATGAAGCAGTCACATGGAGGTGGAAAAGTGAAAATACCAAAAATTTTCATTCTTGAGAGTGAATTGAATCCACTAGAGGAAAAAGGGAAAGACAAATCTTTTGTATACAGTCAAGAAGAAACAAGAGACCTTTCATAAGAACATGAATGAGATGTTGAGACTTGGCCCACTACTGAAGGGAATAATGTACATTCTTGTGACAAGTCAAGAGTTTGTGATGGTGATACATTCCAAGAACCTTTCCAAGAACATAATACAACATCACGGTATACCTAAAGCAATATCTATAGTCCAAGAGTATTCTTAGGAGGCAATGCCAAATTGGAAACAAAGAAAGAAAGGGCAAGAACTAGTTTGCAAGCACAACTTCATGGAAGATACTTTCTCCCCCTTGGTAGTATGATGTAAGGGCATCATTACCAAGGTTGATATAGGTAAGTAATGACCAGATTTTGGTTTGATTAGTGTTTTAGGGATGTTTATGAGTCATTTTGATGTAGTTTTAGGATTTAGATTTCTAAAATTTGATTTTGGAGTTTCCTCCATTCTGGCTTATTCAAAAATTTGAATTCCTAAAGCCAATATTGGATTTATCATTAGGTGTAAGGGTCTAGTTAGAAATTTTATCATGTTATTAGTTAATTTTGGTCATTGTGAGGGTCTTAGAGGGATCTTATTGAAGTAGTATTGATCATTTTAGCCTCAAGTTGTCACTTAAGCATTTTTTTATTATGAAGTCTCCACATGTGACTTGGTCATATTGTCTAGAAGATAGTTATGGAAAACCATTCACATGAGGAACTATAAAAATATATTGTAGATATAAAAATATATTGTAGTTAGTAATTTTATCATGTTATTAGCTCATTTTGGTCATTTTGAGTGTCTTAGAGGGATATTATTAAAGTAGGATTGATCATTTTAGCCTCAAGTTGTCACTATTGATGCAAAATCACAACACCCCTGGATGTTGATCAGATTTCTAGGTTGATCATACTAGCATCCAGTGTGATTGCATAACATTGAATCCTTTCTCCAAGTGTGGGACTTGCAAAATGAGAAAGGAATCTCTAGAGAAGGCTGGTTCCTATTCCTCTGTTCAGATGCACACGAAAAATGCAGAGGGTTTACTCAAAACCTAATCTAACTTGCCAAGGAGACAGGGTAAGAAGATGCATAAAAATAAACCTAAGCTAATAGAGGTGATGCACCGAGGAATGAAGAACACCTATCTTGCCAATAAACACAGACCATTCAAATGTGATGCAAGATCATGCACAGATAACAAAATTTGTAGTGAAAGACCAGGAGGATGCAAATGAACACAGAGAGGGTTGAGAATCATCCACAGACATGCATTACTTGCTCCAAAGATTGATACAATACACTACAAAATGCCAAGAGGTAGAGTCACATTACAGTTTCAAATGGGAGGTTCGAACTCCACAAATTCGCCTGATAAAGAGAAGAAGGGAGGAGCAAAACAGAATGTTCGACCTTTAGAAAGAAGCCCCTCCTTACAATTTATAGGAAGAATGAGAGAGGGAAGAGAGAGGAAATCCAGATCTACCCCAACCACTTCTAGGTTGCATTTAACTCATCTCATTATGGCAGAAGCGGTGAATCCTAGCAAAATGGCGGATCATCTAGCAGCGTAAATTAAGCTGGAGTCTGTCATTGTATTAAAGCTAGTTGTTGAAACGTCACTTCTCTATTATTACGTGCCAGAGGTGTTTCTCAATTTTCTCACTCCAAACTGAACCAAAATTCAAGATTGACCCTAGAATCATGTAGAGAATTTCTCCATCTTTCCATTGATATAAAGAACATGAAAATCGAGCTCTGGATCGAAAGTTATGGCGATATGAAGATTTAGGGCAAAAACAGGCCAAAATCGGATCGGCGGGAAAAGTTTGAATTTTTCCGCGCTCGCCACTGGATGACACGTGTTGGGTACTGATTAGCCACAAAATTCTCTCTTCTTCCCTTTCCATGGGTTTTCCTTGAAAATTTTGACTTTTCTTACACTTTGGAAAAGTTTTCATTTTCCCCCCGCGCCCCGCCACTTGGGACACGTGGCATCATTTGGTTCGTTGTGGTGCGAGGAAAACCTTGCCTTTTAGTTTTAGGCCAAAACTTTGCTAAGTTTCCAAAACTCTCCCGAGCTCTGAACTCCCCGCCACGTGGCATGATTTCATTGGACGCGGGCCCTCCTTGTCTCTGTTTGTGGCCCTTTCCCCTTTTCGCATCCCGCGTGTTCCTCACGTACCTTTGGCCCAGATGTCCCAAATTGTCTGGGACAAAAATATCCGAACCACCCGATTCAGGCTTCCTTTTTCCTCTTTGCGGTGAAGACACGTGGTGAGATTCCATTGGCTCTCGACTCTTTCAGCTTTTCGCATCCCGCGCGTAATTTTGTCCGGGTGTCCTAGATGAAAGTTCCCTATTTCAGCCAATCCAGGCAGTTCGCATCCTCCGCGTACCTTTGTCCCAATTGTCCCGGACTGTCTGGGACAAATTTCTCCAAACCGCCCGAAATGGGCTGACTTGCGCCAAACCGCCGATCCGTGTCCTTCAGCGTACTTTTGGCCCGGCTGTCCTGTCCCAACCGAGTGAAACTAGACTTAGGCAATTTTTTTCATTTTTTTCGGCCGATTCGGATTTTCGCGTCCCACGCGCCCCGACGCGTCCCAACTCGTCCCCCTGATCCCCTGGACTAGGACTTAGCTTATTTTCTCCATTTTTTTGGCCCCAAGCTTGTAATGTAATTTTTCACCTTTTTAAAACTTGTTGGGTTTTCTTCTTGGACGGGAGAGTTGGAGAGAAACCGAAGGACCCCAAAAACATGATTTTGAGCTTTGAATCAATCTACTTTCTCGGGATTGAGTAATCTGATGCATGTTATCAAAAATTTACCCGGGGTGAATTTTGGATAATAGTTTTGCAAATCAGTGGGTCATCACTGCTCGCTAGATGAATGATCAGACTGAAGCAATCCATTGGGCATGGAGTCATGAGTAGTAGCTGACAAACCTGATCCGAACTTTGAAAAATTCCTCCGAACCACTTGAATCCCACTTTGAAGCGAAGTCGTTCTCACCAAAATGCCCTTTGAAATGGACTGTGCAAGAGCAAAACCAGCACCACAAAAACTATGTACAGAACTAAAAATCATACATGCTCCAAATGGAACATGCAGAGTGTGCACAAGCACTTCTTCTGCTAAAAGCAAACCTACCTACTCTACTCTAACTGGAAGCAAAGGCAAGCTAAACAAACCCTGTAATTGGTTGTGAGAAATAGCTTCCCTTTCTCAAAAGTGGCAGCCATGCAATTGATTTGGCATTGAACATGGCTGATTGGATGGATGGAAAATCAACAAGAAGCTGGTCTTCCACCCAAATCATCAAGGTATCGGTGAAGGCAAATTCAATACTTCTTTTAGTTTCTCCGCATTTGGATTGAAGAGGTATGATAGCTGATCCGGGTACTTTGTAGCTCACCCTCATGCTCGAAGCAAGCATGACTGGTTGTGACTTCTCCTTTGGCTCAATGAAGCCAAATACCGATTGGGCAAGGTCCGATTCATTTGATATGCCCATAGCTCGATTTTCAACTCCAAAATGGAGTCTTCTTGTAGACCTTCTTGAATGGATGGTGTGGAAGCAATGGTGGAATTCCTCTGTCCTTTCTCTTCCTCCAATGAAGAACATGAAAGATTAAAATCTTCTAATCTTGGTTCCAAAGAGTTGCTATAAGATGTAGGCTGCTGCAAATGAATGTTGTCCTTCATGACAAGCAGACTCAAGTGTTTGGAATGTGGATGATGAAAGAGAGAATGGTGGAAACTCAACCGGCTCTTCTCCATCAAAATAGTCCTCCAAATCTGAGAGATAAACTACCTCATGGCTGTCCTGCTGCAAATGCTCAACTTCTTCCATGGTATCTTCTTGATCTGTAACTTGACCACCATGGTTTCTTTCACCCTCCAACATTGAGTTTGAGAGATCAAACTCCTCTTCAAAGATCTTAGAACTTGAGAGAGGTGAAGTAGAAAGAAGAAGCGAAGGTTCTCTGTAGCACGATTTGTGCTCAAAGCGCTTGGATCTGTAATTTTCTCCTCCACAACTAGAATGTGCTCCTCTTCTTTTGGATCTGGAGCAGCTTCTCCTTTCTCTACTACTTGAAGACAATCTTGCTCTTGATTGAACTCTTCCTCTAGCATGAAGTTTGTCAAGTCAAACTCTTCAATCTGCTGCTCTAGAGGACAAGTTGGGACTGCAAGATCTTCTTCTGAGCTTTCTTCCTTTATGGCTGATTGTGTAACTTGAATTGAATCAGCATTCCCTTCAAATAGAGTGCCAACATGGACACTACTTTATGAGAAAACTGACTGTTGATCTGCTTCTTCTTTTTGCTCTTCTTCTTGCTGCCACAAAATCAGTCCTAACCACCATTTGTTCAACCTTAGCCTCTTCTGTAGGTTTAACCATCAAGGGGATCTTTGTCATCCCAAATTTGGCAGCCCAAGCCCTCAAGTTGTCTGTCATTTATTTTCTGTTGGGCTCCTCTTCTTGCTGTCCTTCATGGCTGATTTTTTCAATTTCTTCTTCCCCACATGGAATTGGGAAAGCAAGATGAGGGATGGGTTGTAACTCAATTGATTTGGAAATTTTTTGTGGTAGTAGAGGAGGTGAAACCTCTTGTTTCTTTGGGGAAAGAATATTTCTTTTAGCTCTTGTGGAGGGGATGACTGTTTGGAAGGCAAAAGGAAAGAAGAATTGAGGTGTGGTGGAAGAGGCGAGAGGTGGAGACATGGGATCAACATTTGGGACAGAAGATGGGGAGTTTAGAATTTGCAATTCCAAATAAGATGATGCTGCTTGAGTAATGGGAAGGGAAAAACTAGATGATGGTGTAGAACTTACCCATTGACAAGGTTGTTCAACAACAAGTGTATAAGCCTCTATTTCGCAACTTGTCCATTGTGCAAGTTGGGGCAGCATCTTCATCATGAAGTCCAGCTTCTCCTAAGGGCTGAAGTGTCTTGGAAAAGGGCCTCCCATGGACAAGGAGTCCTGCAACCATTCGAAAGCTCTCATTTGGTGTTGCTCTGAATCGCACCATCTTCACCTCCATCTTTTGGATTTTCTCCAACAGACAAAGCATCTTGCATCTGATTGTCTTCATTATATGCATACTCTTGCTCTTGGAAAGCTCCATAGCCAAACTGATTTTGGCATTGCTGCTCATATGGGTATGCATGCTGATTTTGAATTTGTTCAAAATGCTGATTTGGAGGATTTAAAAAACATGTTGGAGGTGGGAAACATTGCTGCTGTTGTTGAAAATGTGAATTCCATGATGGAAATGAAGTCATGATTGCACAACTTCATGGAATGAAAAAGAATGAAAGGGATGGGAAGAAGGATGGATGGGAATGGCTGAAAAATGGGTCTGCAACTTTAGAAATGGGTTGCTGATCAGATGGAGTTTCCAGATGTGTTTGCAAGTGCCTCTAAAGGCTGAAATCTTCATAGGAACACACCAACCTGCAAAAGATGAAGTGGAAGACCTCTAAGGTCCCACCGGCGTGCCAAAACTGTTGATGCAAAATCACAGCACCCCTGGATGTTGATCAAATTTCTAGGTTGATCATACTAGCATCCAGTGTGATTGCATAACATTGAATCCTTTCTCTAAGTGTGGGACTTGCAAAAATGAGAAAGGAATCTCTAGAGAAGGCTGGTTCCTATTCCTCTGTTCAGATACACACGAAAAATGTAGAGGGTTTACTCAAAACCTAATCTAACTCGGCCAGGGGAGACAGGGGTAAGAAGATGCATAAAAATAAACATAAGCTAACAGAGGTGATGCACCGAGGAATGAAGAACACCTATCTTGCCAATAAACACAAACCATTCAAATGTGATGCAAGATCATGCATAGATAACAAAATTTGCAGTGAAAGACCAGGAGGATACAAATGAACACAGAGAGGGTTGAGAATCGTCCACAGACATGCATTACTTGCTCTAAAGATTGATATAATACACTACAAAATGCCAAGAGGTAGAGTCACATTACAGTTTCAAATGGGAGGTTTGAACTCCACAAATTCGCCTGATAAAGAGAAGAAGGGAGGAGCAAAATAGGAATGTTTGACCTTTAGAAAGAAGCCCCTCCTTATAATTTATAGGAAGAATGAGAGAGGGAAGAGAGAGGAAATCAGATCTACCCCAACCACTTCTAGGTTGCATTTAACTCATCTCATTATGGTAGAAGCGGTGAATCCTAGCAAAATGGTGGACTGTCTAGCAGAAATGGCGAACTGTCTGTTGTATTAAAGCTGGTTGTTGAAACATCACTTCTATCTATTATTACGTGCCAGAGGTTTTCTCAATTTTATCACTCCAAACTGAACCAAAATTCAAGATTGACCCCAAAATCATGTAGAGAATTTCTCCAGCTTTCCATTGATATAAAGAACGTGAAAATCTGAGCTCTGGATCGAAAGTTATGGCGATCTGAAGATTTAGGGCAAAAACAGGCCAAAATCAGATCGGCGGGAAAAGTTTGAATTTTTCCGCGCTCTGCCACTTGGATGACACGTGTCGGGTGCTGATTGGCCACACAATTCTCTCTTCTTCCCTTTCCACGGGTTTTCCTTGAAAATTTTGACTTTTCTTACACTTTGGAAAAGTTTTCATTTTCCCCCGCGCCCCGCCACTTGGGACACGTGGCATCATTTGGTTCGTTGACAGGGGCGCGGGGAAAACCTTTACCTTTTAGTTTTGGGCCAAAACTTTGCTAAGTTTCCAAAACTCTCCCCGAGCTCGAACTCCCCTGCCACGTGGCATGATTTCATTGGACGCGGGCCCTCCTTGTCTCTGTTTGCGGCCCTTTCACCTTTTCACGTCCCATGCGTCCCTCGCGTACCTTTGGCCGGATGTCCCAAACTGTCTGGGACAAAAATCTCCGAACCACCCGATTCGGGCTTCCTTGCTCCTCTTTGCGGTGAAGACACGTGGTGAGATTCCATTGGCTCTCGGCTCTTTCGGCTTGTCCCGCGCGTACTTTTGTCCCGGGTGTCCCAGATGAAAGTTCCCTGTTTCAGCCGATCCGGGCGGTTCGCGTCCTCCGCGTACCTTTGTCCCAACTGTCCCGGACTATCTGGGACAAATTTCTCCAATCGCACTGAAATGGGTGACTTGTGCCAGGCTAAATCGCCGATCCGCGTCCTCCGCGTACTTTTGGCCCGACTGTCCCAACTGAGCGAAACAAGACTTAGGCAATTTTCTTCATTTTTTCGGCCGATTCGGCTTTTCATGTCCCATGCGTCCCGACATCCCAACTGTCCCGCAGACCGCCTGGACTAGGACTTAGCCGATTTTCTCCATTTTTTCGGCCCCAAGCTTGTAATGCATTTTTTTCACCTTTTTAAAACTTCACGGGTTTTCTTCTTGGACAGAGAGTTAGAGAGAAACCGAAGGACCCCAAAAACATGATTTTGGGCTTTGAATCAATCTACTTTCTCGGGATTGAGTAATTTGATGCATGTTATCAAAAATTTACCCTAGGGGGTGAATTTTGGATAATGATCACTTAAGCCTTTTTTTTGTTATGAATTCTCCACATGTGACTTGGTCATATTATCTACAAGCTAGTTATGGAAAACAATTCACATGAGGAGCTAAAAAATATATTGTAGTTGTTTTATTATCATTGATTAATCAATAATAAGAACAAGTTTGGAGCTCTAAAGGAAATTTGTAAGGCTTTAATGTTCTTTGGATGCATACCATTTTGAATTAAGTTTGGAAATGGTTGTGCAAAAATTAGTAGGTAAATACTAGGCAAGCCCAAGGAAATAATAACTGGTATGAAGGTATATTTACTATCTTAGAAGTTGTTAATGAAAAACTCAAGGGATTTTAAATGATTATAAATGGTTAAGTCTGCAAGTCTCTCTGTGAAAGAACTATATACAAGGTTAGTGGATTTACGAGTTGCTAGAAGAGAAAAATTGTCTAGTTACTAGTGCAATCATGGTCATGAGCATGAGAAGACCTCTACGACTCTATACAAAATATTGCAAAAAGGAAGAATGATCAAAGATAATATAAACAACTCCATTTATGTGTTTTCCCCATTTCATCATAATTATGTGCAGTTAGACCGAGATCAAGCATGTGATTTGCAAAGCTAGGATCCATTCCCTGGTAAGATAAATAGTACCTAAAAGTGTGTGTAGACATTTAGAGTTGAACTAGGGATTTGAAGTTAATCAAAATGTTCGGGAGAAGAAAATATCCTTCTCGAGCATGTAGAAGACTAAAACCTAATGTTTTAGGAAAGTTAATTTCTAGAAGACCAAGACACCAATTGTAGGACCTAAAAAATTAGATAAATCACCCTTATGATTGTCACATTAAGATTCAAAAATAATTATGAGATAATATTAATTCTATACAAATATCTTTCTCGAAAGTTGGCCAAGAATAATGTAGCAGTTTGAAAAAGGCCTAATTTAAAGCTCAAATTTGTGATTTCCAAAAATTAATCCAAAGGATTAATCACTAAAATGTTTCACCTAGAATGTTGGTGCTAATGGGTACTTAAATTGATATTTTTCATAGAAAAGGGTCTTGTAATAAAAATTGTAATAAGATTTTTGTGGAGACAATTTTGGTAGGAGGTTGGTGGTGTAGAAGGAAGAAATAAAAAGGAAGTAACATTTGTAAGGGTAGATGAGACAAATCCTTTTATCCACACCTCAAATACATTAAAGGGTACTTAAAAACATCATTACTTTCTTCAGAGGCCTTGTATATTATTCTATCCCATACCATTCTATGGGAATTGCCTCAAGAAGTCAAAAGGACATTCGTTGCAAAGGTAAAGAAAATAGTTGATTTTGGTTGCTTGAATTAAATTTTTTGAGTGTGTTGGTATGGTATGAGATTATTTAATTTGTTGAAATTTTTATTGAAACCATTTGGTTCTATTTTTCAAGCTTTAGAGGCATTTAAAGTTGTCAAAAACTAGCCAATTCCTAGTTCATTGTGAAGGCAATGAGAAGACTGGAGTACTTGTGTTAGTTGAGTGATTGATGATCCTATAATTGCTACATCAATTTGTAGATAGAGAGAAGAAGAAAATACTATTGAAGTCTTATCATGATTAGGCATGTGGAGGATATTTTTCTTATCCCGTAACCATGTATAAAATATTGTGGGGAGGATACTATTTACCTACACTTTTTAGATATGCCATGAAGTGGATTTATAAATGTGATGCTTATCAAGTAATTTTTCAACATGCCTAAGATGGAAATTTTTCCACCGAAACTAGTGATTATAGAAAAACCATTTTAGTTTTGGGGGAGGATTTCATAGGAACTTTGAATCCTCTTTCAAGTTTTTTTCATACCCATGTACTCAAAACAACCGACTACTTCACAAAGTGGGTTGAAGTTATTTTAGTGAAATAGAAAACCTCTCGAAGTAGTCTATAATTTTATAAAGGAGAGTATTTTGGTTCATTTTGGAGTCCTTCAAAATATTTTCATAGATAATTCTCTAAAATTATCATCTCATGAACTTATTGGAGTATGTTATGGTTTTGGTATTTCTTTATCACACTTTGTTGAGAAGATGAAATATAGCTCAAGGATGAAAGTATAGAAGGTTTGAGTGCATAGGAACATGGTGCGTGGAAAGGCACAAAATCATAACATAACATGAATGCACCCAGAAACAGTCAAAATTAGGACTTAGCCATTTTTAATATGAGGCTATTTTTGGACATGGAGTGCGGAGCACATAAAGATATGAAGACTTGTAGTTCACGCAAGGCTATTTTGGGATGTGCAGCAGTTTGAGCGCCATGCAAATTTTTGGTTTAATAATAGGATTTATACTTAGAGTTAACTATAGGAAATCTATTATTAGAGAACTTGCATGCTTTTGTATTCTCTTGTAAAGGCACATGGCTATTCTTAGCATGTAGTCTATTTTTGGAAGGTGCATGGGTGGTGAAGGGAAATTCCCCACCCCTATATATATGTATTGATTTACATGGTTCTGAGAAACCCCATTGATATTGTTTTGAGTGTAGAGTTATGTTGTTAGTTTTTTTTACGTGCATGACTCATGATGACATTACTATGATGTATGAAGCTTCTGTGTTTTGCATTATTTAATATAATGGATCATATTGGATGGATATTGGTGTTAGATGTGATTGAATATGGTTCTTGCATAGTAAATCTCATTATAATAATTGTTTAGTCAATATTTCATATGGTTTAGATCTAGATTTGGTTTATGCACTATGGATTGGTTACTATCTGTTATGGATTTGGATATATACATGCCCAATCATGCTAACATTCTAGACAAGAAAATCTAAAGAGGGACTGGTACCCTTGTGTGCTTCAGGTGAGCACCAATTTAGGCGGAGTGATGTGCCAATGCACCTTGGGTCATTTGCAGTGAATTCTAGGCTACGTAATTAGTTTCGTTCTTTGGGACATCTTTCTTAGTTATTTTTCAAGATGTTGTATGATGAAGACATATCGATTGACTTGGCTAGTATTGAGGAGTGGTTAGTAGATCTAGAAGAGGAGTGCGCTCATAGATTTATCACTGGACCTAATTTTAATGCATGCATGTGGGTTGAGTAGAATCTGTACGATGCATTATATGATACGTTCTTTGATATCTTTCCCATAGAGTTATACGAGTGTCTAGTTGCTTATGCGTTGAAGAGGAATTGGAGGTTTCACATGCTTGTTTGGATGCGGGAAGAATTTTAGGCCTTATATGAAGTAAGTTTGATTTGGAAAATCTCTTTGGATGTTTTGTTCCATGGTGTTTTGAACAACTATATTCTTGAGTACGTATTTTTGAATTACTCTTTCCTAGAGGTTGTTGAGTTTCAGTTTTTGCGCGGGCCCAAAGGATTTTATTTTCATAGTATCCCACTAGTTATCAAGATCCTAATTGTAACCCTAGATTTGGAAGAGAATTCGATGGCTAACTAAACCCCACCACATGTGGGGTTAGGAGCAGGTTTGGTAAGGATGGTGGACCTAGCGGTAGAAAGATAGAGGAAAAAAAAGGTGACTTAAGTTAAATGAATCACATGAGAGGGATTTAGAGAAGAAACATGAAGTAATAGAATAGATGGCGTTATGGAGAGAAATGGATCATGAAGGATTCGAGATCTCACTTAGAGGACATAGAGCCAAAGCATATGTTTCTCCCCCATTTGGGATAACATGATAGGAAACCCTCTTCAACCTCAGATGAGAGTGCATCAGTAGAGATGACATGGGCTATGGGCATGCATCTAAATCTACCTAGCAACCTAGCCCTTGCACTTGGTTTTCTAGTTTCTACTATAATTAGTAATCAACAAGCCAGTGAGAGAAGTAAAGGTGCAGTAGATAGAGTTAATTTGTAGTCAAGTTCAAGAGTTAATCAGGGAGCTTATTAATTTATGGCGCAATCATCATCTACTTTATTTGAAGGACTGTTGGAGGTATCTTTTATGGTGTGTTGCTAGCAAAGAACGTAGGTGTGTAGAACCTTGACATCACATTTGGAAGTAGTGAAACTTCACAGACTATGAGATTCATTTTAGCACAATCATCAAAACACAATGTAGTGCATCTTCTAGTCCATTACCTAATGGAGGGGGTCGATTAGGAGGATCAGGTGGCTCGAGCACTGATGGATCTAATGGATCTAGAGGTGGGGGAAATACATGAGTAAATACAAGCTCGGGTCTAGTGGGCAAGGGCCACACCAACCTCTAAAAATTACATGGATATGTCTCTCCATATATTATAATATAGAGGTATTGAAGATGTAATTGATCATGTGCATATGTGTGAGATAATGTGGCATGTAAAGGGGATTATAACTTCAAAGTGCAAGTCAAGTCATTTTACAACTACGTTTTAGGGTTGTGCGCACATCTGGTACATAAATTTTGATCCTGATCATACTTGTGTGGATTATACAACATTATGAGATGCTTTCTTAAAGGAATTGTATATCCCTGAGTTCGATCAGAAAATCTTAAGCACACTTAAGGATATTAATAAGAAATTACTGAAAGTGTTTGGGAATATGATGTATGGTTCAAGACTCTCATGTCTAAGTTATATTATGACATCCATGCAAGCCATCATGCATAATGGTTCATTGGAAGACTGATCATGCCTTTTATGAGGGAAATTTCACATAAAACTTATACAGACCAACATGAGGAACTTGAAGCAGCTCTGCGTGCTAAGGTAGTAGGAAGTGTGGACATATGAGTGAGCCCATTCTTAGAAGCTCAAATTTCAGCAATGGTGAAATAGTTAGAGAAATTATCTGCTAATTTAGTGCATGAGGCACACAACAAAATTTGGTGTACAAATTTTAAAGTAGAGGGGCATACTAAGGATAATTTCCCTCGAAATTGGTGTGCTACTTGTTCTTTGGATTACGAGACATATCACTTGGACCAAAGTTCAATCCGGTGCCCATTATTTCCATGCACGATAAGAAAAAATGTTTTTAGTTATTGTAAGATTTGTAGGTCCTCAACTCATGATATTGAAGATTACAAGTTGATTGATCAGATCCATGATGTTATTGATATTAGCATACACCAAACTAGTTTTGTAAGTAATTATAAGGAGAAGGGTGAGCATCATGATGATGATCATAGTGAGGGGAATTCTAATGGTGGATGTGCTGGAGGTAGAGGTTACAAAGGTGGATTCATAGGTTGAGTTCGTAGGGGAAGAATGAGTAATTTCCATCATGGGATGTGTTATACATGTGGATCTCTTGATCACTATAGGCACGAATGTCCACATAATATTGTGTGCTCTTTTTACGGAAAGAATCATAGCTATGAAGAGTGCCTCAAATTTGATGAACACTTAAGAAATAAGCATAAACAAGAAAATAAGGGCACAAGAATGGTTAGATTAAAGTGCACCATGGAAGACCAATGGATTCCAAAGTTAGCATCAGATACTGAGTTGGTACCTATAAATATTACTACATGCATTGAGATTACACGCGCCAGGGAATCTCTACAACTGAAGCCTACCATTACTAAGGAGGAATTCCTACATGCCAAGTATCTAGACCCTATGCATCAGAAGGAGGTTTATTAAGAAACCATGGAGGTAATTCATAATTTACAGGGTGAGATACAATGTTTGAAGGAACGGTCACAAAAATTAGAACAAAAGAAAGCAATTGATCTCCATCAAATAGATGTTGATGATTTGAAAGAGATTTGTAAGATGCTACACCAAGAGAACATTATTCCATTGTTAGGGAACTAGTTGAAGGGAAACACTCTTTGCATTAGGGTCGAGCATGAGATATAGCTTCTACATGCTTATCTTCCTCCGAGAGATTTTGGACTATGACAAGGAGATTACTCGAATTTTTTTTTTTGATTGTTAGATTTTGAGTAACATCTTGATTGACACATGTGCAAAAGTAAATGTACTCACTTTGGATGCATGGGTTTAGATGGGAATACCTCCATTACTGCATTCTTCCAATGTGTTGTTCATGGAAAATCAAACTAAGGAAACACCCATTGGAGTTTTAAATGATGCATCAATTCATGTACAGGGGCTAAGTTCACTAGGAACTTTGAGGTCATAGTGCTTGCGAAGCATAAAATTTTCTGCATTACTTGGGCACCCATGGTGTTATGTAAACAACGTTTATTTTCATTTCAATTATGGGTACATCAGCTTTGAGAACAAGGAATAGTGTGTCATCATACCTTTGACAGATGGGAAATATAAGCTTTATGTAGAGCCCTTAAGCAAAGAAGACTTGAACAAAATTTATGTGTGCACCATTCAAGATCTGGAAGTGCTTGAGACATCAAAGGAAGGAGTTATCCAATGAGGTAATGACCAATCCATGAGAAATACTACAATTGTTTCATGTGACAATTGGGTGCATGAAACTTATGAAATAGTTGGGTGCAAAGTATGAATTGTAGTTGCGCACGTTACTAAGACACGTAGTATCAGGCATTTGGACAACAGTCAGGTACTAAAGTACATATGTGAGGATAATCTAGAAGAATTCCTACTTGATATGGAATTTCAATGGGAATGTTAGGTGGAAAGAAGGAACATGTTAGTGCATACTGTGGTGGGATGGCTGCGCATTGGTGGATGGTTCACAGGGACAATCTTTTGGAGTAAAGAGAAGTAGGGATTGTTTTATCTGATTGGTTTCTAAGAAGTAATGCACCTACTCAGATTTGTGCATTTCATGGTAATGATCCTATTCAGCACAATGTTCAGTAGTGTAAGAGACTTTGGATGGTGGGGTAGGATGCATGCATCTTTGCCTTCAGGGCTGTAAAATTTTTATTTCACCTTGCGAGGCTACGCACGCCCATGGTATGTCTATGCAGAGTTGAATAGGGCAACTAGAAATTGGCAGAACTTATTAAAGGTATGACTTAAACCTTTTATTACTTTTTGTCTAAACCTTTGGTGAATGAGGTGTTGCAGGTTATGAAGCACTTAACTATGGGGGATAGTGCAAATGTTGAAGAGTTACTTCAAGAGTTATTAAGAGAATCAAACCTGATGGCACACTTTGAAGAGGAAGAAACAAATGCAGAGTAGCTTGTGCGTGCCTACCTAGAAAGAGAAAATGGTAAGATGATCTACATGGTTGATGAAGAAGAGCTAGAAAACCTAGATATTGAGTACAAAGAGGGTATGCATAAATTCTTGGACAATGCGGATGAGAAGGTGAATGCCTATCATGATCCTATGGACCAAGAAAGTGAAAATTATAACGGATTCTAAATCAAAGGAAGCCATTATCAGAGATTACTGGTTTGACTCTGAAGTTTCTAAGATCATTGAGTTAGTGCGTGAATTTTAGGACGTGTTCTCTAGAGGTTATCATGAGCTGAAAGGCATGCATGAATTATTGGGAAAGATGAAGATAAAGTTCAAGGAAGGTGCACACCCAGTCTGGAAGAGAAATTATAGGATGAATACAAACTTGTGCATCAAGGTAAAAGAAGAAATTGACAAAATGTTAATTTCTAGAATCATTGTGCCAATCGAGGAGTTAGAATGGGTGAGCCCTATGGTGATCAACATCAAGAAAGATGGTAGAATAAGGATTTATGTGGATTACAGGGAGTTGAATGTTGCATGTGTGATTGATCCCTTTCCCACACCATTTATTGAAGAAATATTGGAAGGCGTTATAGGGCATGAAATATAATCATTCACTGATGGATTCTTTGAATATCATCAGTAAGGATAGTTAAAGAAAATCAAGAGAAGACAACATTCACCACTGAGTGGGGAAGTTTTACATACATGGTTTTTCCCTTTGGATTAAAGAATACGCCTATAGTTTTTTCATGCATAGTGGTGCAAACATTTCAGGATTTTATTCATAAGTTTTTGTAATTGTATCTAGATGATTGGATAGTTTATGGGCTCATAAAATATCACTGTGATAATCTAAGGTTTATGTTCAAGAGGTGTCATCAATTGAGCATATCTTTGAACATTAAGAAGTGTATATTTTCCACACCCTTTGGAATTTTTGAGGGGCACATCATCTCTAAAGAAGTCTTGTTAGTGGATCTTGCTAAGTTTGCTATTTTTTTAGGATTAAAAGATCCTAGTAGCTAGAGTGAGGTGGATGGATTCTTGGGGCACTGGGTTATTACAGAAAAATTATAAAGGGATCTGTCAAGATCATCGTGCCCTTAGAAGAACTACTCAAGGGAAAAGGAAATTTCTATTGGGGTGAGGCACAACATCACACATTTTACACACTAAAGGAAAGGCTTACTAAAATGCCTATTTTATGCTTTCCTTCATGGTCCAAGCCTTTTCATGTTCATGTAGATGCCTTTGGCATGGCCATTGGTGTCATATTATCTCAACCTAGAGAAGGGATTGTTGATCATCCTATTTTCTTTGCTAGCAGAAAGTTGACTCTAGCATAACATAATTATACAATGATAGAGCACGAGGCCTTATCTATGATCTACATGCTCCATAAGTTTTGATAAAGTATTTGTTGGATACACCTTTCATATTTTATATAGACCACATGGAATTAAAGTACTTGGTGAACAAGCCCATTTTGCAAGGGCGCATATGTCGTTGGGTACTATTGTTTTAGGAGTTCAATTTTATGGTGGTGGTTAAGCCTGGTAAAAGAAATTCTAGTCTAGACCATTTATCAAGGATTCAATTAGGAGAGGATGTATAGAACATTAAGGAAATAATGTTAGATGTATAGGTGTTCAAGTTAAACCACCTACCCTCAGACTTGAAGGATATTTTTGTCTTTTTATGCATAGGTGTGGCACCCAAGGAATGAAGGATTTAGAAAAGAAACAACTTGCTATTCACGTCGCGCCTTACATGTTGATTAGTGGAGACTTATACAAGTTAGTCTGTGATGAATTTTGTGCATTGTGTGCTTGAACATGAGCATGAAACAATTATGGTAGAGGCTCATGGCGGTATTGTAGGTGGACACTATGTAGGGGATGCCACCGCACACAATATTTTACTAGCTAGTCTATGGTGGGAAACATTGTACAAGGATTACAAAGCATATTGTAAGGGTCTGTGACCATTTTCAATGCCTTGGAAATCTTGGCAATGAGATGAAATGACTTTGATGCGTATTACTAGTACATAATCTTTTAAGAAGTGGGAAATTGACTTTGTGGGCCCTATTTCCCTAGCCACGCACAAGACAAGATCGCGTTAGATTATAACTTATACAAACTATCTTACAAGGTGGGTAGAAGTAGTGCCTATAAAGGATTGCATTGTAGTTATAATAGTAAGGTTTATGTGGGAAAATATTATTAGCAGGTATGGCTTCCCTTTAAGTTTAATAAGTGATAGGGGTAATCATTTCCTTAATGAGACTATCAGGATATTATTGGATGAATTTATGGTTGTAAACCATAAGACAACCCCATGTCACCCTCGGGAAAATAGAAGCTGCTGAGGTTTTCAACAAAACAAATAGCCATACTTTGACAAAAATATGTGATGTTGGAAGAAGAGATTAGGATGATAAGGTTTATGTTGTACTTTGGGTATATAGGACAACCTACAAGAGGTTGAATAAATCCACACCCTTTCATTTGTTGTTTAGCGCAGAGGTAGTTATCCCCATGGATTTCACATTACCTTCTTTTCGTATTATGTGCATAGGAGGTCCAAGCTAATGAGAAAGCATTGGAAGAATGTATTGAAAAATTAATGCAACTGGATGAGAGTCTCCCCATACCAAGGAGTTAGTAGCAAGAAAAATCCAAGAAGAAGGCATAGCATGACAAGAACATAAAGGATAAGAATCTTGAGGTTGGGAAAATTGTACTTCTATATGATTCAAAGTTTTTGCACCACCCTGGAAAGCTTAAGGTGCATTGGTTGGGACCGTATGTTATCACTTATATACTTGATTCAGGAACTTTCTAGTTAGAGGTGCTAGATGGAACATGGTTTCTCGATTACTTCAATGGGAGTAGGATGAAGCCCTACTATAAATAAGCCTCTTAGTGTTTGTAATAAGGAATTATTTCCACTTAGATTAGGTTTCCCTTAATGCATTTCCTTTATATGTGTTTCCTTCATTGTTCTTTATACTTTGTCGGTTTAGTTTAGTGTTGTGTGTAAAAAGTAAGCTTACGCACCAAAAGCTAATTAAAATTTAATTTTTTCATGTGTGCAAAGGATTGCGCATACCCTTAGTGAGGGGTGGTTTACATACGGGGTTCATTACTAAGTTGAATATAGTTTATTTTCATCTTAATATGGGTATGCATAAGGAAAATTTTGTGCGAGTGCTTTTAGAAGGGTCTAGATAGAAAACAATTACTCCTAAATAAAGACCACGAGATGGAAAAATGGATGCACATTATATGAGTGAGATAGCTAATATGGTTGTGAAGAGTGAAGAGCTATGAACTGGTTGGGTTCATCATATCTATGCATGAGTAATTATTACACTCCATGTGTTGAAGTGTTTGAGTAAGGTAAAGGCATGCGGAAAGGAGATTGACGGCTAGGGTTTGAGTTCAAGCTAGGGCACACAGAACCAAGTTGTAGAGCTTGAGGGAGGTAAGAGAACACATATTTTTATTGAAATGGCACCAAAAAGAGCACTAGGGGTAGGTACAAGGGGAAAGAAACAAAAGGAAGTTGAGATTGAGATCAAGGATTCCCGAAAGTAGGTTTTTGAAATATAATACCTAAAGGAAGTGATTATGGGCCATGATTGGGATTCCCATGTCCATCAAAGCAAATTCAACAATTACAACCATAGGAAAACTGATAACAAGGAGGAGTTGGATACATTTTTGAATAAAAAGACAAATAAATGGACAACAAATGACATGCCCATATACGAAGATGATGGGGAGAAGATCCTAAGAAAGGTAGGGGTTTTTACAATTATACGAACTTCCTTATTTCAAAAAGCTAGAGAAGTTATACTAGTGGCTTATGAGTAGAGTCCATGAGGACTTTTTCTATTTTTTTGGGTGATGAATGAGGATCATCGCACCCTTGATTGGCACTTTGATGGGTTTGAAAAGCACAGGCACAAAGGTGAGTAGCAACCTAACTGATAAATAAAAATTATAGCAACCAACAAGGAGTTGGGTTATACAAAAGGTGGGCACGACATGGATATTTACAAGCTGAGGAAGTATCTGGTCATACATGCAGCCTCACACTTATTGACAAAATTAAATGACCAAGAGAGATGGTCACAGGTGAACACTTTGTGGTTGCATGTTGTAAAGAAAATTTCACAAGGAGAGACCTAAAACTTGGTTGGATACATTGTTGAAACGATCATTGAAGAGGCATGTAAAGGTGAGAAAATTAGCTTTGGCGCTATTCTACTATCCCTTGTGTTTATGGAGATTGGAGTGCCCGATGGGCTAAAGAACAAAATTTGGGAGTACCCTACAGAAAATAAATCTCTTGCAGAGAGATTTGAAAAGTATCTTTATGAGGGGACCATGAGTGGCCCATTCAAACCAAGGGTAGAGATGTGGTATGCACAACTTGGCATTGCATTGAAGGAAGAGTGGAGGATACCTAAGGATTTTCCCGCGATGTTAGGTAATTTGGCACAATTTTCAATCTATCAACATTTTTGCATTGTTCATTTTTGCAATAAAGGATGGGACATGGAGTCCTTGGTGCAAACTTCCTATGTTTTTACCACATAGTTATTTTAGGTAGTTGTTCATAGACTCTCGGATGTGCATTGGTTAATATAAAATTTTGATAAGGTAGACTATGATTACCACACTTTTCAGAAGACTTAAATCTATCCAAGTAAGTCTACTTATATTGAAAGATAAATTTCAGATGATATAACTATGAATCCTATCGGTTTAGCAATAGGTGATAATGGGTAAGCATTGGTATACCTTCAACTTAAGCTTAGGATGGAGAACAAAAGTATGTAGAGAATGAGTTCAAACTGCCAAGCCCACCTAAAGGGAAGCACACAGTTGGCACGTTGGCAGCTGAAAAGCCTAATTTGCCCATTCAGGAAGAAGGCGAGAATAAATTTGTAAATATAGTGAAGGGTTAGACCATAGGGGTAGAAGACAACCTATGGATAGAGAAAGGAAAGAGCATGAGATGACGCCCCCATCACAGGAGAAAGAGGATGAAGTGTTTGAGACAAACACAATGGAAATCAATGTGGAGTAGATAGTCAAAGATTCATAGTTCAAGATAGTTTTCTAGAGGACAAGGGTTCATGATGTAGGGTCATCACAACCATTACGAATGTTACCTCATATTTTTCCGCAGAAAGTAGATCTTGAGAAGAAGAGAAGGTGCAAACTAAAGATTAATGACAGAGAGGAGGATGAGTCTATAGAAAGCACGTCAGTTATTCTAGTACATCTTAAGGGTATAAAGGATCCCCTTGATGAAGAAATGAAGGATGATAAGGAAGGGATGAAGGGACAAAAACAAAAGCATAAAAGAGTGAAGGACCAATTCTGGATTTAGGTGTACCGGTTCCTAAGGGAAAAAAACAAGGGAGTAGAAATATGGTGAAGACTATGTGACTCCCATAGTTGGATATGTGGATGATATCGAAAAGATCATATACACGTGCTTCCAAAGTACTATGGAAACTAAGGACTTGTATGGTTGGGAGTTGATGGATGCGAGAGATGGCGAATGCGTGCACACGGAAGTAGTTGTCATGGTCAATGCAGACTCATATGGATGAGCCTAATTTTGACATGTGTGAAGAATCATGCATCTCATGTAGAATGAAAAAATCACCCCAAATATGACACGTAAATGTTCATACAAGCTATTATGTCGAGGAAAAATAGGTGAGCAATGCCTTGGTAAAGGTATCTGCAGAGGTTGTGTGCAGGAACATAGACAAAGTGGAAACCATTAGGGCATTGATGGATGAAAACAAGGATAAGGATATAAAAATAAAGCACCTCACAACAGAGAAGGAAAAGGCTGAGGAAAATATAGAAGCATTGATCGGTATGGCCGAGGAGATTGGTGATTATATTCTTAAGGTAAGGCCACATCTAGAATCTCAAGTTCTAGAAAATTTTCCTTCTATAATGTACAATATATGCACACTTGTAAAACGGGTCATAGATGAAGGGCCTATGCATATGCCCATGCCAAAAGACCCTTAAGACAAAGTAGCAAGGGTAAAATCCACCATTTCTAGAAAAATTGCAAGTTATGAGTCATTACTACAAGCCTTGAGAGATGAATTGAAGAAGGAAGATCATGCCTTGAACATGTGCACGACACCACATGCAATTGTTAGGACAAGGACAATTACAGAAGATAATGAAGTCCTCAAAGCCATGAAGGATGAGACACTTGGGCATGTGGAGAGACTTTCTTTGGTGGAAGAGAAGTGCAAAGCACTTACAAGTTCCCAAGAACCACATGAAAATAGGCTGAAGGAGATAGGAAAACAGATTATTGGGAAGATGGACTATATGGAAGGCATGATTTCTAGTATGGAAAATATTTGTAGAATCTTGCAGAATGAACATGAGAATATGACTCAAGATGAGCTAGATTTCATAGTCACAGATGTCCTGGACAAAAATGGTGAGGCATTAAGTGATTGACATGCATTGGAGGTAGAAGTTAAGAATGAGTATCCAGAATTAATATTGCTTGTTGAGGAGAAGAGCGTTGAATGATATCCCATTCTTTTTTTTTTTTTTTTGCATAAATCTTCATTATTTCATTCATTGTTCTTTACTTTGGAGAGATAAGTTAAGATTACCCATTACTAGGGGCAACAATGCATTTAGTGTGGGGTAATGTTGAGCAGATGAAATATAGCTCAAGGATGAAAGCGCGGAAGGTTTGGGTGCATAGGAATAGGGCACGTGGAAAGATGTGAAATCATAGCAGAACATGAGTGTGCCCAGAAACAATCAAAACCAGGACTTATCCATTTTTAGTATGAGGCTATTTTTGGACATGGAGTGTAGAGCATGCAAAGATATGAAGACTTGCAATTCACGCAAGGCTATTTTTGGATGTGCATTAGTTTGAGCACTATGCAGATTTTTGGTTTAATAATAGGATTTCTACTTAGAGTAAACTATAAGAAATCTATGATTAGAACACTTGCATGCTTTTGTTGCAATTTTGGAAGAGGTATGGAAGCCTCGTTATTTTATTGATATACGGGAAAATAAATATTATAGAGAATGTGTTGAAATTCTTATAGGAATTGAATAGCTAAATACAAAAATAGAAATAATAAACCTATTTACATAAGCTTCCAAAAGTATATTTGGGAAGAAAGTATAACAAATATGTTGTTGCAATGAAGAAACCCATATAAGAATAATATGATTATTAACAAATGACCATATAAAAAAAATATATATTTAATTAATAATGTAAAATTATTATTTATCCTAACATTCCCCCCCTTAATTTTGCATTGCCTCAAGGGATGAAGAGAGGAATTCTCTGAACAACTCAAATTTTTCACGTGCAAGTGACTTTGTGAAGATATTTACTTGTTGTTCAACTATTGGAAAAAACTGAAGCTGTATATTGTGTTTCAAGACATGCTCGTGTATGAAATGTACCTATACTTCAATGTGCTTTATTCTTTCATGAAAAACTAGATTGCGAAATTTTTGAGAACACCTTCATTGTCAACATACAAGGTGGTCGGTTTGTCCTATGGTATTCCAAGTCCTTCAAGTATGTGACATAGCCATATCACTTCACATACAACTTCACCTACAGATGATACTCGGCTTTTGTAGAAGAGTGAGAAACAAAGTGTTGTTTCTTGCTTCCCCATGATATTGGTCCAAATCCCATAAAGAACAAAAATCTTGAAGTGGATTTTTCTGTCATCAATGTTTCTTGCATGATCTAAATCTGAATATCCAAACAAGAAGAAATTATCATTCTTCTTGTATTCTAGACCAAGATCTACTATTTCCTTGAGATATCTCAAGATTCACCTTGCTACCTTCTAATGACAAACTTGGGGTTCCTACATGAACCTAGATATATAGCTCACTACAAATCTGATATTTGGTCTAGTGTATGTCAGGTAAATGAGACTCCCAATCAATTGTCAATAGAGAGTTACATTTACCACAGGAGATGGATCTAAATGAGATAACTGCAATATATTCTCCATAGGTGTAGTAATAGGTGTGTAATCCATCATCCTAAATTTCTTGAGCGTTTTCTTAGTATAATTCAACTGAGAAACAAATATGTGATTCTCTTTTTCCATACTTCCAATATAAGACAATAGAGCATCATCCAAAGATATGTCAAGTCGAACGATTAGTTAATATATTTCTTCGTTGCATTAATCATCCTCACTAAAGCTGCCAAAGATTGATTGACTAGATCATTGACATAAACAACAACAATCAAAATATCCCCCTTTCTTTTTGAGGTAGATATTGGGATCATATGGATTTCTAACAAATCCATGTTGTATGAGATGCTCATCAATTTTGATGTACCAAGCTCGGGGTTCTTGTTTAAGGCCATATAGAGATTTCTTGAGTCTGCATACCTTTGTTTCTTGACTAGGTATAACATATCCCTCAAGTTGAGTCATGTAGACTTCTTCTTGTAGATATCCATTAGAAAGGCACTTTTTACGTCCATTTGATGGAATTTGCAACCATATTGTACAACTAGAGAAAATATCAATCGATTGTTTTGATCTTAGCTATGGGAGCAAATGTCTCCTCATATTCAATGCCTTATTTTTATGCATACCCCTTTACTACCAGTCTTGATTTGTACTTGTGTATAGTCCCATCTACTTTGTACTTTGTCTTGAATATCCATCTGCAACCAATGGGTTTCTTCCCTAGTGGAAGATTGACAAGTCACAGTGTTTTTTTTCATCACTAATTGATACTCAACATCCATGGCATATTTCCAATATTTTGACTGTAGGGATTCTTGGAATGTAGAGGGATCATCATATTCAATAAATCTACTCTTTAAAGCAAAGTTTACTTCTTATTTTTCTTTACTACAAGTTCGTGGTCCAAAGTGGTGGATGTATTCGATGGAGCATCCAATCTTGCATCTTGTATCATGTTAGTATACCACTTGGGCTTATGCTGAATTAATCCCATGGGTTACGGTTCTATCTAATCATCACCATCATCACTTTCATCATCCTGTGGGAACATCAGCTTCTTTTTTACAACTAGTGAAAAATATACATCGAGATGAGTCCAGAGTATGAGTCTCTTCTTCTTTCTTCTAAAAACTCAATATCTTTACTTGGTGTAAATTTTCGTGGTTTTGGATCCATCAATATGTACCCAAGAGTATCTTCTTTGTAGCGAATGAAGATGATTTTTTTGATTTTATATCCAATTTCTTTTTATTTTTCTTGGGTATGTGTATATTTTCTTTGCATCTAAATACTATGAGGTGTGCAACAAATGGTTTCCACTTTGACCATGCTTCATGTGGCATTACTCTGTCAAGAGAAACTATGGGTACTTTGTTAAAAAGAACTATTTTTTTGCTACTTCTGTCCAGAATGTCCTTGCTAGTCTATAATCCTCGATCATGCATCACACCATTTCCATGATAGTACAATTTCTTCTCTCAATAACACCATTTATCATGGTATGTGTGGAGGAGGATTTTTTTTATGAATCCCATGAGCTTGTAGGTAGGATTTTAACTCCTCACTGGTGAATTCCCCCTTGATCTGAGAAGAGAGTTCTAATGTGATGACTAGTTTCATTTTCAATAGCCACTTTGAACTTCTTGAAGTTTTCAAAAGCTTCACTTTTCTTGTGAAGAAAAAAATCCACATTTTTCTTGAGTAGTCATCAACACAAAGCATGAAGTACTGAAATCTAGAATGAATCAATTGCATTAGACCGTAAATATTGGTATGAACTAGATCAAGCTTACCATAAGCTTGATAAGTACTCTTCTGGAATGAAGCTCTGTGTTTTTTTCTTGCTAGGAAGCGAGGAATCTTGTATGTATCCTTCTAGAGAGATGGTAATCCTTTTACCATATTATGTCGGTTCAGTTTCTAGAGATACTTGAAACTTATATGACCATGTATCCAATGCCACAACTATGTAGAGGTATAGTTCTTAGCCACAAGTGCGTGATCATCTTTGTGGATAAAATCAAGCTGGAACATGCATCCCACATTGGAGGATTTTGCAATTATTTTCAAGCCTCGTGATTTGTCTCAAATTAAACACATTTTCTTTCCGAATGAATATCAAAGTTAATTTTCAAGTTGTGATCTAGGAGTTGGTGACTAACAACAAATTTATAATCATCCCGGGGACATATAGTACATCGATAATCTACATTTGTGTGAGCCAAGGGGTAGAGAAATATTCCCAATCACACGAATTGTGTAAGAAGAATCATCACCTAAGGAAACATGTTTTTCGAATGTGTGTCCCTCATTAAAGTAAACCAGTCTCTGTGGCCGTTTATGTGTCGAGTGGCTCCCAAATCAACATACCAAACATCACTAGATGACGTGGAGGGCTCACTTGATCGAGTAGTGTACAAGTAGTCTTTAGTATTTGAATGTTCTTCTTGCTCAACAATATTTCCTTATTGATGGGGTTTTCTTCACCAATTCCCCTTCTTCTACCCTTGATTGTAGTTAGAATGTCCCTTATAAGATTGTTGATTTTGAGGTCTAGAGTTGCTTGATGAACCTTTCTTATTAGTATCATACCAACAATATTTCAACTCATGTCCTCTTTTGTAGATAGGAAATTTCTTCTTCTTCTTTTTTTTTCCCCTTGATGCTGATTTCGATTTTGGGAATTTTGATAGGAATGGGTTTTCCTTTTAATTTTCTTTTAAATTTTGATGAGAAGAAAGTGCCTTATCCTCTTCATCATATTTATTGTACATAGCTTCCTCTTGTTGCAGTAGATTTACCAACTTGTCAAAACTCACTGTTTGATATGACAAGTTGAGTGTTGTCACAAAAATGTAGTTAAAGGAGGGAGTTCTCTCAGAACAATGGGAACGAGAGATTCATCAGTGACCTCCTCTCCTAAGGCTAGAAGTGAAGCCCTTAATTCTACAACTCTTCTCAAGAAAGCTTCTATTTTCTCATTTTGTTTGAACTTCAGTGTGTGTAACTGACTCTGCAAATTTAGTATGACATTCTTGTTCTTGGCCTCGTACACTGTGCTCAATTTATCCCATGCTTCTTTGGCTGATTTGGCATCACGAATGTGGGGTTGCATGTCATTGGAAACTACAAACAAGATTATCAGCTTGGCCTTTTGATCAGATCTATCAAACTATCTCTGTTGTGTTGTATCATTTGTTGATCTAGTGACAAGTACCATTCACAATAGTCCAAATCTCTTCAAACTCAAGTTGTGTCTTGATTTTTTTCTTCCATGTTGCATAGTTATTTCCTCTGAGAAGTTATGAATCTAGAAGAAATAATTTGGGGGCATTGGTGCCCATTTTGTAGAATCAACTGATAAAGGGTAAGGCTCTTATCACTCCAGGTATATGGTCTCCCAATATATATATCATAAACATGATATAACAAACTTTTCTATATATGTGCCCTTTCAATATACCCATCGGTACATGGAAGAAGATTTCCTTTCTATATACATGATAGTACATGAAAGAAGTGTTAATGTACATAAAATAATTTGATACGTGGTATCAAGATAATATTGAAAGGGGTCTGTATGATTATTGTCATCGTCTCAAATAAATATCCTCATACGTGTACATAACTTCACTAGATACTTGGATAATTTATCAGTCTAGATTTAAGTCATGCAATCATTCATAGATGGATGGGAGGGCTCAAAGTGTGTGCACTATGTCCTTATTACTCCTCATCAATTTAAAGGGTTGATGCCCATACAAATTTTTTGTAACTATATTAGGCATTAAGTGTAATATTAGTCACGATGGATTTACTCATAAGTGCTTCCCAGAGGCACTGTTTATATCGAATGCTACGAAAGAGATTCAAAGATCTCGTGAGTGTTACAGAACCAAAATTTTCACTGAGTTTCTTTACAATGCTTTTCCATTTTTTAGCAATTACAATTTTGTGGTTGAATATGGAAACCTACAAATTAGTACAATGCATTGAAAAATACACTAAAATATTACAATTTCATCCAATATGCAGAAAAATTGAATGACAGGTAATTTTTTATTATTTTTCGGAGCCTTGGTGGCCTCCGGAGCTCAATATGGCTCACTAAGAAAAAAACCACAAAAAAGATCAAAATAAAGTTTTTAATCACCCCTCCTTTGGAAAATGTTTCTCAGAATCAAAAAATAAGTCAATTAGGAGAAATATTTTTTTGTCCCTATAGGGTTTTTCTCACTAAATTTAGGTACTTGTCTAGTTGTGACTAGGCAGTTTAGAGGGGTTTTTCCTCTATAGTCGGTAGTTTCTGCTATTTTCACGGCCAATTTTAAACCATATAAAAAACTTTGAGCACAAATGGGGGTCGAACAAATTACCTCCCCAATCACAATGTTCTAATAATTCCCCTCTAGCCATTTAGGCGCTATCAACACATATGCTTTATGAAGTAAAGAAAATAGATAAATACTTCAAAAATGACCTACCTTTTAACGAAGTTGAGGCAAGGACTCACTATCACCACATGGCTATTATTTGGAAGGGGGTGAATTAGGTATTCATTGATTAAATGGATCTAGCTATATCTTTTGGCTTTTGTGTTTGTTTATCATTGGCTTGATATTTGAACATCGCTAAAGATTTGGTTATTGTTTTGATATTGTCTTCATTGTTTATATTGGATGTAGGGTAGCACAATTCAATGCATGTAGGTCACTTTACTGCTCACCGCCGCTTATGCTTTCCACATATGCGGCAGGTTTGAACTCGGGTTGGGTGTCTCGATGAGTGATCTACTCCTTTTTTTTAGGTCTCACTGATATCTTAGTTGCTTTTGAATGACATTTCCACCATTGTTTATTATGCAAGGTCACTATTTTTATAGTGCCTCATCTATTTTCTTTGCAGTTGATCTAGCTCAATGAATGTTAAAATGGGCTCTAGTTGGTGTGTGGATCGACGGTTTGGCCTTGTAATGCTTCAACTCTCTCAATCCACCGCCAAGGGCTTCAAAGATAGAATACAACTAATCTCTCATCAAGGGCTTAGAGAGCTCGGTGGGGACTTTGTAGAAACCTCCTAATTTGGTGTTATAGCTACTTTTGTTAGTTACAACTAACACTGTCACCAATTTTAGTGAAAAACCCCTAATGGGGATATATCTATATATATTTAAATTTCTTTTCTAATAAATTTTTGTTAGGAATTAGAGAACAAATATGCGGAAATAATTCCTCAAATCACAACAAAGAGGGAAACTATTTAACAAAAATTATACTTGTAGAAATATAACATAAATAAATAATGCACAAGAGAAGAAAAGACAATATATAACATGGTTCACCCAATATGGGCTACGTCCACTAAGAACTTTTTTAGATTTATTACCAGTCACCTCTCTCTCTCAATACAATCCTTAGGTATGTTTTGGAGCTATGCTCAACAAAACTCTCCAGAATTCACACCTGAATTCACACACCTCTTTAATACCATATCTCCCTCATCAAAGATATATTTATAGGCAAATACTAAACTATTTTTACAACACCATGGTCTAAAACTATGGGCCAAAACCATGAATAGTAAAACCATGATCCAAAAACCACCGGTCAAAACCATGGGCCAAAACCATGAATAGTAAAACCATGAATAGTGAAACCATGAATAGTAAAACCATAAATAGTAAAACCGTAAATAGTAAACTTGTGAATAGTAAAAATGTGTTTTCTCATGTATAGTCTTCAACTCTTCCACACATGAAAATAGGCTCCACAACATAACAATCTCCCACTTGGAGACTATTTTTCCTCTGAGCAAGCTTCTCAACCCTTCACTAGTTTTCATGAAGACCGACCAAAGTTGAACATAGCTTCAATTTTTCCCTTGTGATCACCTTGGTGATCATATATATAGGATTTTGACTGGTATGAATCTTCTCTAGTTTTAACTTGTCTTCCTCTAAGGCTATCCCGATGAAATGGTACCTTAAATATATATGCTTCTTCCTAGAGTGGAAAGTAGAGTTCTTAGCTAGGTGTATAGCACTCTAACTATCATTGTGTAACTTTCCATCCTCTTTTTATGCCCCAAATCCTTAAGCAATATTTGTAACCAAATCATCTCCTTGCTTGCCTCTCTATGGCAGTAACATACTCCTCCTTTGTGGTTGACAACGCCTGACCTTTTCAAACCGTGAAACCCATATTACTATTGTCCCACCTATAGTGTAAATGTAACCTATCATGCTCCTCCTACTGTTGACATCTCTAACCATATTTGAATCTACATAACCACACAAAGTGGTGTCTGATCCATTGTAGCACAAAATTGTCCCCATGGTCCCTCTCAAATACCGAAGGATCCACTTTACTACCTGCTAGTGATCTCTACCTAGATCAATCATAAATCTATTCATCACTCCCACCGCATGGGTAATATCAAGCTTGGTACACACCATGTCATACATCAAACTCGCTAACCGCGATGAGTAAGGCACCTGAGACATTTGGTTTCTCTCCTGCTCTGTCTTGGGACAATGCTCCTTTGATAACTTGAAATGACTGTAAAAGGAGTCTCAACCAGTTTAGCATCCTACATATTAAACCTCTCCAAGACATTCTTAATGTACTCTTCCTAAGATAAAGTCATCTTCCATTCCTTCCTATCCCGAGATATCCTCATACCAAGGATTTGTTTGGCTGCCCCCAAATCCTTCATAACAAAGGATTCACTTAGCTGCTTCTTGAGTACTTTTATTTCTTACATGTTCTTCCCTGTAACAAGCATATCATCCACATACAAGCACAAGATAATATAACTACCATCCTCAAATTTCTTTGTATACACACAATGGTTAGAATGACATCTAATATAACCTTGCTCCATCATGAAGCTATCAAATTTCTTATACCATTGTTGTGGAGCTTGTTTCAAGCCATACAAGCTCTTCTTCAGTTTGCACACCATCTCCTCTTTACCTTTGACCTCATAGCCCTCTAGCTACTACATATATAGATCCTCCTCCAAATCACCATGGAGAAATATAGTCTTTACATCAAGCTACTCTAAGTGTAGGTTTTGTGCTATGACTATTCCAAGAATAGTTCTAATAGAATTCATTTTTACTACGGAGAAAAAATATCATCAAAATCTATACCTTTTTTTGTGCAAACCACTTGACCACCAACCAAACCTTATATATTTTCTTACCTCCTTCTTCCTCTTTGAATCTAAAATCCACTTGGTTCTGTAATGCTCTTTTTCCTTTGGGTAGCTTCACCAAATCCCATGTCTAGTTCTCCATGAGAACCTGATGCTCCTCATCCATGGCTTGCTCCCACTTATTCTTGGAATCTACCTGCATTGCTTCATCAAAGATCTTGGCTCTCCACTATCAATGAGTAATAAATAATAAAGAGAAGGATAAAAACATTTAGGTTCTCTTCTTACCCTAGAAGACCTCCTCAATATAGGAGTTTTGGG
Source organism: Taxus wallichiana var. yunnanensis (assembly GCA_018340775.1). Lineage (NCBI taxonomy): Eukaryota > Viridiplantae > Streptophyta > Pinopsida > Cupressales > Taxaceae > Taxus > Taxus wallichiana. The sequence continues at coordinate 388,739,689 of CM031235.1, read as the reverse complement.
TTCCTATTGAGGAGGTTCCTGAACTGATTCATGTGTTACTTTCCCATTTGGAAGATCCTCTACCACTACATATTCTTTCTTGGATTCTTCCATGTTTCCCTACAATTATTTGCTTAGACATGACTTTCTTATTAAAAATAACATCCCTATATAGAATGATTTTCTTTTCCTTAATACTCCAACATTTATATCTAAATTCATCACCACCATAACCAATGAAAGTACATTTTTCTGATTTAGCCTCTAGCTTGGTCCTATCATATTTTTCTATATGGAAAATACCTCAAATCCAAAGACTCTAAGAAATGAATATTGAACTTTCTTACCATACCAAGCCTCCTCATGTATGCCTCCATCCAAGGCACTTGAGGGTCCTTTGTTTTTCAAGTACACATTTGTGGTCACCGCTACTACCTAAAAGAGAGAGGCGATCCTGTATGTAACCTCATGATCCTAGCCCATTCCATTATTATTCTATTCATCCTTTCGACACCCCATTCTGCTATGGATTTCGTGGAACAATATTTTCCTGTGGATTCCATTCTTAGAACACTAATCATCAAATTCATTGCTACAATACTCTCCTTTATTATCGACTGAGATATTTTAGCTTAAAACATGTTTCATTCTCTACCAAGGGTTTCCATTTAACAAAAGTGTCAAATACATCATATTTGTTTCTAATACAATAAACCCAAACTTTCCTTGTTGCATCATCAATAAAAGTAACATAATAACTTGAACCTCTAAGAGATGATACCTAAGCTGGCCCCCACACATCAAAATGCACCAGCTCTAACTTACTCTCTTTCTTTGTAGGTCCAACCTTGAGAAACCTTACTCGCTTCTGTTTCCCATATATGTAGTCATCACAGAACTCCAAACCTATTTTTGTATATCCGAGAAAATCCTTCTTTATGATCTCCATGCCCTTATGGCTCATATGACCAATCCTATAGTGTCACAATGTTGTATTTACTTCTGAAATCACAAGATTATAAGCATTAGTGCTATAAGTGGTAAAATATAAGGTTCCAACCTTCTTACCTCTTGCCACCACAAGAGCACCCTTGGTTACCTTCAAAGATTCCTCTATAAATATCACAATACAACCATCACTTCCCAACTACCCTGCCGATATCAAAATTTTCTTTAAAGTAGGCACATGTCTGACATCCTTCAATAGCCATGTATTCCCATTCTCGCATATTAACCCAAACATAACCTTTTCCAAATATATTACAAGGCTCATCATCACCGAGAAAAACATGCCCAAAATCCCCTTGAACATAATCAACAAAATAACGTCTATGTGGAGTAGCATGGAAAGAAGCCCTTGAACCTAAAACCCAAGATTCAACAATATTGTGCAAAGAAAGAATCAAATCATCTTGACATATATTACCCATTGCCACATTTGCCTCCTTGTTTTCTTCCTGTTGTTTCTTCTTTCCCCAAAGCTCCTAACAGTCCTTCTTTTCATGCCCAAACTTTCCACAGTGCCAGCATATTATCTTGCATTTAGATTTTGACCTTGCTGGTCCTTTGGTTTTCCACGGCTTCCTCTATTCTTCTATCTCCCTCTAGTTTCCACTTTGTCAAAGCATTACATGAAGTAGAAGATTCCCTAGAGCTCTTTCTTTGCATTTCCTCACTTAGAATCACCCCTAAAACATAATCAAACTTCAACTTTGAGTTAGATGGAACCGAGTTTCTTACCGCCATTACCAGGGTATTCCAACTCTTAGGTAAAGAGCACAAAATTAATAAAGCCCTAAATTTTTCATCAAATTCTATTGTAACCGAAACTAGCATATTTACAACCGTATTAAAATCATTTAAATGATTTTCTACCAAACCATTCTCAAACATCTTCATATTAAACAAATTTTTCATTAAAAATATCTTATTAGAGGTAGAGGGTTTTTATACAACTTCCCTAATGCATCCATCAGTTCTTTTGTAGTCTTTTCCTTTGAAATATTAAATAATACCAAAGATACAAGACACATCTGGATTGTACCAAGTGCCTTCCTATCCAAAAGAGATCCCATTCCACATCCATCATGCTCAAGGGTTTGTTAACCTTATCATACAATAGAATGTAAAGATCCTTCGATAAAGGTAATCTTCCATTTGCATCTTCCAAAGATCGAAATTTTGCCTGTTGAATTTATCAACCCTTGATCTTTCATCATTTGCCATAGGTCCCACTCAAGCTAAAATTTTCTTGTGATTTACTTCAGCAAAAGAACACCACCAAAGCTCTGATACCATTTTTTAGGAATTAGAGAAAAATATGTGGAAACAATTCCTCAAATCACAAGTAGTAGGAAACTATTTAACAAAAATTATACTTGCAGAAATATAACAACATAAATAAATAATGCACAAGAAAAGAAAAGACAATATATAACATGGTTCACCCAATATGGGCTATGTCCACTAAGAATTTGCTCAGATTTATTACCAGTCACCTCTCTCTCAATACAATACTCAGATATGTTTTGGAGCTATGCTCAACAAAACTCTCCGAATTCACACCTGAATTCACACACCTCTTACTCTCCAGAATTCACACCTGAATTCACACACCTCTTCAATACCATATCTCCCTCATCAAAGATATATTTATAGGCAAATACTAAACTAGTTTTACAACACTATGGTCCAAAACCATGAATAGTAAAACCATGGTCCAAAAACCATGGGCCAAAACCATGAATAGTAAAACCATGAATAGTGAAACCATGAATAGTAAAATTGTGAATAGTAAACCTTTGATTAGTAAAACCATGTTTTATCATGTATATTATTCAACTCTTCTACACATGAAAATAGGCTCCACAACATAACAATTTTTCCTAGTGTAAGGGGCACCAATACAAAAATATTTGCATTCCAAACACCGGAATGAAACACATTGTTGTGGGGATGCAATGATGTCTGGGAAGTTTCGGAGGCAACATAAGCTCTCATGGAAATCAAATTTATTCTCCAAGACACTTCTTCCTCGACAACCTCTCTCCAACCTAACTAGGAGGCTCAACTTTGCTCTAGTACCAAATGTAATTTCAAAGGAGGGGTGGAAGCCTAGTTATTTTACTAATATACGGATAATCAATATTATAGAGAATGTGTTGCAATTCTTATAGGAATTGAACAACTGAATACAAACACAGAAATATGTTGCACAGGTGCAACAATAAACTTATTTACATAAGCTTCCAAAAGTATATCCAGAAGCAAGTATAACAAATATGTTGTTGCAACAATAAACCCATACGAGAATAATATGGTTATTAAAACATAACCATATAACAAATAAACTTATATACCTAATTAATAATGCAAAATTATTATTTATCCTAACATTTGTATTCACTTGTAAAAGTGCATGGCTATTCTAGCATGTAGTCTGGTTTTGGAAGGTGTATGGGTGGTGAAGGAAAAATCCCCAACCCTATATGTATGTATTGATTTTCATGGTTCTAAGAACCACCCGTTGATATTGTTTTGAGCATAGAGTTATGCTGGTAGTTTTTTTCATGCACATGACTCATGATGACATTACTATTATGTATGAAGCTTTATTGTTTTGTAGTATTTAATATAATGAACCACATTGGCTGGATATTGGTGTTAGATGTGACTGAATATGGATATTACATGGTAAATCTCATTATAATCATTGTTTGTTCAATCTTTCATATGGTTTAGATTTAGATCTAGTTTATGCACTATGGATTGGTTACTATATGTTATGAATCTGAATATATACATGCCTAATCATGCTAACATTATGGAAAAGAAACTCTAAAGAGGGACTTGGTACCTTTGCGTGCTTCAAGTGAGTTATCATTTTAAGATGAGTGATGTGTCAGTGCACCTTGGGTTATTTATAGTGAATTCTAGGCTACATTACACTCCTATAGCTATTACCCATAAAGAAATGGGAAATCCTTCTTTATAAATAAAAATATTGACATTGTTGTCTGAAAATTGGTTGATGAGAACCAAATAAATCATCATAAGTAGTTATATGATGATCTATGGACTGCATATATAACTACTCATAGGGAAATAGGTGTCTCCTTTTCAATTTCTATATGGACTAAATGTTGATGTTCTTATTACACAAGATTTATGTGCCCTTCAAGTGGAAAAATTAATTGAAGATGAACACTAGAAAGAGGATTATGTATCTAAATAATCTTTAAGAGGTTTGAATTTTAATTTTTATCATATTTTAGAACATAAAAAAATTAAATAAACTCTTTTATAAGAAAATAATATAATGTGGTTTTCATATCAGAGATTTAATTTTCCTTTGGGACAAGATAAAATATCCAAAAGGTATTCATGGTAAGTTTGAATCACTATGACTTGGAACATTAAAATTTCATCATTTTTATGGTTATAATGCAAATTATCTTTCATATATAGATGAGAATCATCTTTGATTTACCTATAATAGGTAATATATGAAATTTTATCAACAATGAAAGTAGGTTATCCCCTACTTTATGGTTCCTTTTGTTCTCTTTTATGTTGATATTGATATGAAATTATTGAGTTTAGTTAAGAATGTTCTAATGAATATACCCCAATAGATGTGTAAAATAGATATTTTTGGTTCTCCATGTTTTATCTATCACTTTAAAAATTTCAAGGTCATTCCAATACATGTTCCTAGTTATACCATCTATTATCATGTCAAAATTTTATACTCATTTTTCATAGAATTTGTCTTGGCATGAATTTTTCTCCTACTTTTTCCACTTTGATAATGGCTTATGTTCATAGAATTTTTATGTTGTCCTTCAATGTGTTTTGTATTCATTTACCTCTATTTTATTTACACCTTACAACTTACCTTTTACTTGTGTGTGGTTCCATTTTTTCTTCACAAGTGCTCCTCACACTTTATTAGTTCCCACAATATCGAAGGATTCCATATCAATAGGATCAAAGTTGTACTTGATGGGAGATGTGATAAATGAATTAAATGAAGGAAAGACTAATAACACACATGAAACTGCAAGTACCAAAATCAAATGAGATAATTGTAAAAGATGAGAATAACTCTATCTCAACACACTCCCATAAATAGATAAATACTTAAGAAGTACATATAGGAGGAAGGAAGTGTAGCTACCACTTAGAATAGTGGTGAAGGAACCTAAGAATAGGAATAGAACTCCGAGTACCTTATCCTAGTGGTTAAGGTAACTCTAGAAAACTAACAAGCTAACTCCACATAACTAGTACACCTAAGAAATCTAACTCAACAAGTGTAGGGATAAACTATATATAGGAATGAAGTAATAAACAAATAAAGAATAAATAATATCCTACACTAACACCCCCTTAATAATATATTAGGTGGGTGGAAAAGAAAGTGGGTCTTAGAAATAAGGCCTAATGATGTACCCATGTACAATGAAAATATCTTGTAAAGTGGAGAAAAGGATAAACCTAGTGTGAAAAAAATCCCCCATAAGAGAATAAGAGAAATACATAGTGAAAATAATCACTTAGAAAGAATCCCTAGAAGTAAATATATAATATATAAGAAATTAGAGAGAGAAAATAGAGGAGAGGTATAGAAGGCCCCTATAAGAGTGTTGATGATTTGATCTTTTTCTTGGAGACTAAAGAATATCCATCCACATCAAATAATGTTTATGCCCTTAGGAAGAACACAAAAGTATACTAAAATTCTAACTACTCTATGAAGGAAGTTGAAGGCAGTAATATAAAGAAATCTTAAGCTATCCCGTGACTAAAATGTGTCATAGTTATGGAAATAATATGCACAACAATTGATGGTAATGCCACTAAAGTAGATATTTGAGAGGATGGGTGTGGATCATTCATAGAAATAATTTCCATATTAAGTGAAGGCCAAATAGCCTCACATATAAATAATGAAGATCCACAACCAGAGGTGGATCAATGATGATCTCCAAAATAGTATAAATGGCTAATATCCTTGAAGGGGAACTCCCCTTATTGGAGATGTATGAATCCTTTAAAATTCAAATGTTTGAAGGATCTATAAGTGGAAGAGCATCTCTATGTATTACAACACAATTATGATCTACAAAAATACATCGAGGTTAGGAAGAAACTCGTACCAAAAGGGTTTCTCATCAAAAAAAAGAGAAATGTATGACATGAATGTATCATCAACTCAAGTAGGAGGAGAAGAAAATTCCTCACACAATGAATATGGATAACAGGTAAATACAATTAATGAAGGAGGAACACTAATAAATTATGAACATGTATGATCAATTTTTGATAGATCTCGGATGGTGGGAGAGTGGAGGAGATTCAATATTTTTGAAAGGTGATCATGAGAGGGAGGATATGTATCCTCATTAATACTCACATAATAAAAACTAGAAGAACGATCCTCATCATTAGAAATATGAATAGGTAAATATGTATCAATAAAATTATCATCACATGAAATTGGGGTGGAAAAAAAAGTTGCAAAAGGAGTATGAAGTAAAATCTCTAAAGGGTCTCTAAATAAGCTATGAAGAATGTCATAAGTAGTGCTAGGAAAATTTGTGTGTGCCGCATGATGGTGGAGAGACCTGGAAATGTACATCAAAAACAACCAAGAACCTTATCATATGAGTCAATCCAATCTTTGAGTTGATATAGGTCATTGGGGGAAGGTACTTATCATACAAGAATGGATAGAGGTCTTATTTAGTAAGACAAAATTCCATGCTCAAATGTTGTGGTACATAATTATCTTTACTAAGTAAAAGTGGCAGAGGATGTGATGCAATATTGGTCATACAAAACATAAGTCTATGAAGCACATATTCTATCGTGCATATAAAAATGAGGGAAATCAATGCAAACGATGCATAGGTGACACATGCATGCTCACATGGACATCAAACTCAGCCAAAAATGTGTCTATGGAATGCAAAAAGAGATGAGTACAAGAACACACTCAATAATGTGAGATATTAGAATCAATAAAAAATATGTCTATATGTGATTACAACACCCTCTGAAAACTATATTAGGTGGGATCCCACCCCCCCCAAAAAATTTTGTACTTTATAAATTAGTATATTATATAATTCAAATAGGCTCAATGTGTGGGAAATGAAAAAACTTTTGAAAAAGAAAACACTCAATTTCGAGCTACCGATCACAAGTTATTAAACAATTACTTTCCCATAAACGAGGCCTATATTAAATACATTTACACTAACATTTTAAATAATGCTCTATTTTTAAGGGGAACCTAGACTTATAACCACTTGTTATAATTGGAAAAGAATGTAGAATACAATGGTTTAGTTTGTGATGGGGAATAGGCCTCATGCCAACTCAGTCTCACACTTAGTCTTTGTGGTGAAAATACAAGGTAACCTAAACAATGAAATCCTCTTAAATAATTTTTTCCCAAATATTAAAAGAGGCCAAAAATCATGCAAACACCTAAAATAATATTTTTAATACTAAAACCATAAAAAAAATCCCAATGCCACGTTTTTGAAAAAAAGGTGGTTTTAGGTGAATTTTTACGGTTTTGGACCAAATATGAGGCATTTTTGTATTTGTAAGATTGAATGAGGCCATATACGAGATAATGAAGGATGAGAAGGAAATTATGGCCTACGAGGAGGCATTTTTGAGCTAATTGAGGAATTTTTAGGTTATTTTTCAAAAATTACTTCTTTGGAGGTGAAAAGTGGCATCCCAAGAAAAATAATGGCATCAAGATGTGTTGGGGTGCAATAATGGTGCTTAGATATGTAGTGGCATATAGGGAGCTGAAAATTAAGTTCTAGATATGGTTCCCGATGGTTATTCAAGTATATAATAATGGAGCCAATGTAAAAATGACACCCTAGATAAACTAAAAATGTAGATTTTTGAAAGAGACAATAGATTTGGACACATTTTATAGCAACTTGAATCTAGATCCTATGTGGTAATGGCCACCACAAGAGAAAACACATAAAACTACATAAACTTCCTTCTCCATGGAACAAAACAAGCAATGAATTTGAAAAACAAGTTTTTTTTGCAAAAACAAACAAAATTTCATATGAAACTAAAAATAATAAAACATGGAAATTCATATACAAGAATTGTTCTCTAATACCATATTGGATAATTCCATGGATCAATTATATCAAATAATTTTCTGATGAGATATGTGATACATGAATTGCATGAAGGAAATACTAAGCACACACATGAAAATGCAAGTGCAAAAATCACATGAGACAATTTCAAAAGATGAAAATAGCTCTAACTCAACACACTCCCATAAATATCTCAATAATTAATATGTGAATATAGGAGGAATAGAATAGTAGTGAAGGATCCTAAGAAAAGACATATAACTCCCACTAACTTATACTAGCGATTAAGATAACTCCAGAAGACTAGCAAACTAACTCCACATGACTAGTACACATAAACAAGTTAATTCAACAAGTGTAGTAATAAACCATGTATAGGAATAATCCACAATAAAAAAATAAAAGATAAATAACAGCCTACACTAACATAGAATATGATGGAATCTCGTCAAAGTGCACTATTTTAATTCTACATGCACTTTATAAGAGTGCCTGAAATACCTTTGTTCCAAAACTTCATCCAAAATCCACTAAGGCACTTTTTGGTAGTAAAATCACATTGTGGAAGCACATAGGAACTTTAACACTTCCAAGCTCTCCTTTTAGGTGCATTTTTCCACTTTAAGGATCTCAAAATACTTTTAAAATGTGCCTACGCTATTTAATGGGTTTCAAAATGGTGTTATAGTTCCACTTTTACACTTTAATGGTTCCCAATACATTTTTAAAGTGTTCCTTAGTGACATATGAGTTCAAAAGTAAGTTCAAATTCCAACAAAGGAATTTATTTAGTTCTAAAATCACTTTATGCACATGTGATTTGGTATTAAATTTGATCTAGAGGCTCTTTGTGTGAGTGATTGAGGTTTTTAAACCTTCATTGAGTGCTCCATACATTAAGTTTGGTTCCTAAAGGAGTAAAATATGATCTCATTGTGAAAGTTAGTTCCAAAAACCCAAAACGTGCATGCTTGGGAATTTAAAGTGGTTCATAGATCCTCCAAAAGTGTGTCTATCCATTTATTTGAGTTATTAAAACATTTAAAATGGGTGCCAAATCCTAAATAGGAATAAATTTCATTTAACAAGTATAATTGGTCTCCAAAATAATTTAATTTCCTCTCCATGAAACTTGCATGTTTCCATAGTTTTCCTTGCATCCATATGGTTTCTTGTTCATAACTCATGATCTACCTAGTCAAATATCATGCCAATTTGACCACCACTTCCTCTCTCATGAACCAACATTTTGACTATAATCTTGCCTAGTGAGGTAGTGTATTTTATTTTTTTGATCTCCATGTGGTTTTTATAGGTTTTCACTTGTAAGTGTTATAAAAATAACTTCCACATGCATTTCTTCATACAATATTTAGATCGGTTTCCTAATACATGTGTTCCCTATCCAAAGTCATGAAGTTAAAATATTCTTGTTATGAACCTAACTCTTTCTTGTCACTAAATTACCCAATATTGGAGATAAAAATGTTAATTTTATGAAATTTTTGGACATTTAGGTGAGAGTGGCATAAAGTAATTGTACTCCATAGTTAGAATGAATCTTATGCGAGTATAGTTTTTAGATACATTAGTTTCCCATTATCCATACAATGTACTAACCTTGTTTTGTATTTTGTGAAATATTATGTTCATATAAATCATTAAGTCAAAATACCTAATGTTATAATAATTTCCCAAATTGATTATAATTTTTATCGGCCTTACTTTCAAAATATGGATATGAAATAATTCATTAGTTCTTGTTGTCATTGAAAAATCACACCCCTACTAAAATCGGGTTCAACATTTCAATGAAATGTTCCTAAAGCATGAATATGTTGGTTACTCATGTTATTTATCCAGGAGAAAGGGTTGGTTCCTTTCACCCTAGTTCACTACAACCAATCATATACTAGTTTTCTACTCTAAACTATCTAAGTTTAGATATGTTGGTGAAATATTTTTTGGTATGAAAAATTATGTGTTTCCACCAACGCTCATCGGGTTATGCGACTACTTCTTGTGTATGGGAGGCTCCCATTATTGAATGTAAAATAATATACTCCTATCTATTTTTGTGGGGTGGCCAAATAGGTTGGGGATCACATAGGAACACTTCACTGAACTTGTCGAAAAGTTGGCTTATGAGGTATAAGGGAGTTATTTGCAACGATGAGGGGTTAAGGAGAGAAATTAAGCAAGGGAAGGTTATTTTTGTGAGTAGGCACTAAAAATGTTCACACCCAATAACAAGAGTAGTTCAAAATTCAATTAGAGGAAAGAAACAATGAAGCATTTAACAAAACTAAAAAAATTAGACACAAGTTATTAGATTCATTCATCAAAGATACAAAGCTCTTTTTTGATCATTATGCTTACAAAGTGCATAAAAGAGAGAAAATAGAGGAACACGTAAGAAAAGGAAATAAAATAAATGTAGCTTTTATTTCTTTTTTTGGTGATATAAAGCTCAACACCCAAAACCAAAATCCACAATTGCTACAAAGAACTAAATTTTCAACATTTCAGGATCCTTTTGAATAGAAAAGCCATCCCAATTTATAGAAATGTGAATTAACCTTTCACCTATCCCCCACAAGAATATTCATTATCCTAAGAAGTGAAAATTAGTTCCCTTTTTATAAATTAAAGGGAATTTTACAATTCAACCTTAGAAAGTCACTTAAGTGAATGAGACAAAATATCATAATTTCACACAATGAAGAATTAGAAAGGAGGAAAGAAGAAAAGGGAGAAAGAGAGGAGAGGGAAGAATTTTCCATATATGATGAAGAAGTTATATATTATTAAGACCTTCTTGATTCATTCTTTCGATGAGAAGTTTCCAGAGAGGGATCATGTTCCTTGAATTCCTTACTAAATTGAGATATTGCAAGTGCCAAATTATCTACCTCTAGAATGAAAATGCATCCCAACACCTGGTCCATGTTATTGGAACCTCATTTATCTTTTTCATAAATTGAGTGAGATTTCATGATCCTTTGTAATTTCTAAAATGCAACTTCTAGTGTTGGCTATGGACTCTAATCTATCTTCATCAAAGGAAATAGAGTCACCTGCCACTTTCTTGACCAAATCCTAGAAGGAAGCAATAAATTCTTCGATGATGAATTCTCGGTGAGTAGATATTGAAAGCATGTTTTCCACAAGAGTCCAACTCAAATATTGCGTTCTTGAGAATTTCATATCGTGCATCCATGATGAGGATCTATACTTGAGACAAGGTATTTGTAGCTAATGCAAACAAATTATTACACACGTGAGTGTGATATTTGAAGGAGCTCATATCAAAAACTAGTGGGAATACCTCATCTAAGTTAATTAATTCTTTTGTGAACTCCTCATTTTCTTTATTTATTTATAATAAAGTTTCAAGAATTAATTTGATGAGAGAAATGACCTCAGGAAATAATGCCTTGCCTTGCTCAATGATTTTCTAAATCCACTTATTGTTATCCTTCCCTTTTGTCATGTATCTTTGTGCTTTCTTGAATGCCTCTGGATCAACATTTCTAATCGGAGGAATAAATTCTATTTAAAGGGAAGCTATTAGATCGAGCACTAAGAAATATTGCATGTAATAATTGAGAGTCTTTACATGTTCCTCCAATTGGATAATTGTTTTCTTTTATTCTTCATTCCAAGTGAGGAGGTGGGAGGAAGATTCCTTGAACAAATGAGAGTCACCCTCACTTAAAGCTTGACCTAATGAAATTCAGATCAACTCATAGTTTGATGGAGTCATTTCCTTGATAGGTTTTTCATTCATATACCTGACAACTTCAACATACTGATTACTTAGGGTGCCATAGAAGAAGAAGGATGTTGTTTGGATCTTATTTCTTTTCTTAGATTTTAGGGTTCCTAAAATTGCTTCTAGACCAGGCATGATGACAAGTTGTGTTGTCTTTGGCTCACTCTCGATAATTTTTTGAATCCATGGAAATGGTTCTTCAGGATTTGACATGATATTTATTGCAAGAGGAATTTCATGAGCTTGTTTTGGAATCAAATCTTGATCATCATGGGAAGATTTACCATTAGGAAGACATACCTAGATACCCTTATAGAAAAATATGCTATAATGAATCAATATTGAAATGATTTACTTCAACCAAATAAATTTGAACAACTCTGAACTCACTCAAACAACTCAACTCACTTTGTTCAACTCTCCCATCTCACCAAGGAGAGATGATAATAGATTTAATTTGACCAATGATTTAATATGATCAATAGATATTTTGACAGTTTTTGAATCTCTTGAAACTACACAATGCCTTTGGATTTTACCCATTGCGCCCCACGGTGTTCGATTCGCTATTATGAACAATATGATGCCTTAACACCTCCGTGAAGGATGCATTTCCTTGTTGATCTATGTCATCACCTAAAAACCCTGTGAAGATGTCAAAAAATAGAGATGAATGAAAATGGAGAAAACTACAACTTTTTGTAGTCAAAATGGAGACTTTTATTTTTAGAAGGTGAAACCAATAACTACTATTTTGGGATATTTCATTTGTTTTCTTAAATTTGAGCTTCTCGATCTTATAGAATACTTGATTCAAATTTGTTGAAGATGCTTCTCTATTTTTGGAAAAGTCCCATTTTTAGCGAGTTACCTTTTTCATCTTTTTGCCTTTTTGGTCCAAATTGCCTAGTTTATCATTTTCAATGTTCTCTAAGTGCATTGATTTGAGGGGACTTACTATTTTTATTAAGTTTATATTTTTCATAAACAAATGATCTATAGGGATCGAATAAAACACCACTTGATAGAGAAACCGGTATCAGAAGGAAAAAAGAAGTAGAAGAAGGAGAAAAATGTCAAGTTCTAACCGTCACTTTCTCAGAGTGGTGGTTGCATAACCACCCTCTATAGAAACCGTAGGTTACATAAATACCATGGTGGTTACGTAATCTACCCTCTTAATTCATCGACACTCTTGTCACGACACAAAACAAAAAATACATTGATGAACAATTACATATTTGAAGCGTTTGATGTGTGTCTCTTGACCTTCCTATTGTCTAGTGCACGAGATGACATATGAAGCATCTATAAAAGCAAGAATAACATGTGGTATTGGGCATTAGTTTGTGGGATAAGTGAGAAATAAACCATTAGTGATGGAATTGATGTGTAGAAGTAAGGTTTATGAGAAAAGTAAGTAAATAGAGAGGGTGGAAGTAATATTGTTTTCTTCCTTCAAATTTTTGTATTATGTATTATTTTGAATTGGCCAATATAATATCTTTGGAAAGAAAGAGATATTTCTTTTCTGGCTAGTACTCCTCAATATGGGGGTTTCAAGATAAAAATATTGTGTCATGTGTTGAATTGTTCATGTTATTTGTTGCAAGTAGTTCGAGAACTAAGTCTTATTCATTATCTTTTAGTAATCATCAATTATAAGTAAATTGGAAGTATGAACAACATTTGTGTGGTTTTTAATATTCCAAAGTAGAAGTTACAACTCATTTTGGTAGCAGATATGACAATAATATCCAATGGGATTGTGGTATTATTCTTTGTGTGATTTTTATGACATTAATACGGTCTAAAGGAAAAAAAGTAATACCTTGCAATCCCGAGATATATATGAAAAGGTGGAAATACATGATTAGATTAAAAATGGAAGAAGAGAACATGGTATGTAGAATTGAGATGTTGGAAATCACTATGGATAGGGTGTTTCAACACTAAAGGGAACTCTCATATAAACAAAGGACAATAGTGGCTAAGCAAGACCCCATAGACTTATTGGTTCAAGATTTGGATAAGAAGTTTGGCATAGGAAAGAGCCACAATGAGGAAGATGTGGAAGAGTGGGAAGAGGAAACTCCAGTTGAAAGGGGAAAGGTAAAATCTAATCATGCTCGTTTTAAAGTTGAAACTAAAATATTTGAAGGACAAGTAGATGCATAATTACTAGATGAATGGTTAAAGAAATTGGAGGTTTATTTTAGTGTGGATAATATGATTGAGGCACAAAGGATTACCTTTGCATATCTCAAGATGGAAGGCCACACTCTAGTTTGGTGGGAAACCCATTTATAAACTTGTTAAAAGAAGAAACATCCTATTGTAATTTCTTGGGAGGATTTTAAATAATTACTAAGAGAAATTTTTATCCTACTAGCCATAAGAATGACTAGATGATTAAATGACAAAATTTTAGACAAACTAGTGGTCAAAGTGTGCAAGATTACACTATGGATTTTAAAGGCAAGACATGTTTCTCAATATGGACTTGGAGGATGAGGATATTCGACCAAGTTTTGGGAGGACTTCACACTCACCTATGAAGGAAGGTCATCTCCACAAAGCCCAAGGATCTCAATGAAAAATTTGTGAAAGCATACTACATAGATGATGAGAAAAAGTAAGGAGAAGCGGGTCACGGACAAAGTAGTCAACAAATTAGCCAAAGAAAGAGAAGGGATAAACAAGTCACAAGGGTAAATGGAAAGGTAAAACTTGACCATTATTACCTTAAATACTTTTAAAGATCCTAAGAATTTTTGTAAGAATTGTGATATCAATGGTCATCTGATGCTAAATGTTGGAAGTTTCATCCGGAATTGCATCCAAAGAACCAAACCAATGAATCCAATAATTCCATGAAAAATTTAAAGACAGATGGGGAGGTAAAGATAAAGGATGATTTCTATGTAGACAAGTGGATAGGATGCACAAACACCAACATAGATAGCCAGGAATAAGAGGAAGAAATGAGTAATCTATTTCAAATCAAAATTTAGATTAAGCGGACTAAGGTAAATGCTTTGGTTCATATCAGTTCTCAATCTAATTTTATTTCGAGTGCGGTTGTATAGAATCTTGGTCTTGAAACTTATGTGCATCCACACCCTTATCCTTTGGGATGGGTGAAGAAGGGTGTAGAAATTCAGGTAACAAAAAGATGTAAGTTCAATTTTGGGATCAATTCTCAATATATAGATGTATTAGAAGTGATATAATTCCACTTGATGTGTTTGATGTTTTTTTTTTTTAGTCCTTACTTATATATCAGGGATGTTATATTCATGACAAGGGAGAAATAATATAGATGGTTCAATGATGGAATCAATTACAACATCTGGGCACACCGAGTGGAAGCCAAAACTCATTATGGTAAGTGCTAACAAAGAAAATAGGATAATTCAGGAAAATCATAATCAATTTTGTTTACTTTTATTAAAAGATAAACAAGATGGGATATAAATTTCATATGTTTCTAACCAAGGGATGAAGGATTTGGATAACATAATTTAGTATTTTTAGGAAGTGTTCCAAACTCCCAGTGGGCTACCACCAACACGAGAAGTAGAGCATGAGATTCATCTATTGCAGAGTACCCTCTTTCAAATATCGGGTTGTATACACATTCCTTGTTGGGAAAGTACAAAGGTAAAGAAAAAAATTGAGGAGATATTATAAAAGGGTGATAAACCTGAGAACCTCACCATGCATCTCACCCATTATGATGGCGACAAGGAAGGATGGTTCTTAGAGAATGTGCATTGACTAATGTGATTTGAGCGAGATTGCCATTAAGAAAAATATCCACTCCCATGCAGATGATCTCTTGAAAAAAATTCATCATGCAAAGTTCTTAATGAAGTTGGATCTCAAGTCTAGTTAGTAATTCCATTTGGTTTATGTAACACACCCTTTGCATTTATAATGTTGATGAATGATGTATTGCAGAAATTCATATATACACATGTCATTTTATATCTGGATAATATTTATGATTTTAGTTCCATATGGGAGGAACATCTAACACATTTGCAACAAGTCTTGCTAGTTATGAGGAGAAGCAGATTGTTATGCAACATGAAGAAGTGTCAATTTTCCAAACAATCACTTGTTTATCTTGGGCATATTGTTGGAGGAGGAGAGATACCGGTGGATCCAAAGATGGTGGAAACCATCACCAAATGGTCAATACCAATAGCAGCCACGGTGACTAGAATTTTTGTAGAATCAATACAATACATGAGGAAGTTCATTCCGAGATTCTTCACTATTGCAAAACTCTACACATAGTGGCCACAAAGAGTAAGTTTTTATTAGGGTAAGGAACAAGATTGGGATTTTGAGTTATTGAAATAAAAAACTAGTCATGCTCGAGTACGTGATCTTCTTAATTTGTAGCAACCCTTTGAAGTAGAGATAGATTCCAATTATTACATTATGGGAGTAGTGTTGCTACGAGGAGGTAAGCTAGTATGCTATAATTATGAAACTTTCACTTCAGCAGTTAAGTAATATTAAATATAGGATAAATAGATGTATGCACTAGTTCAAGGAATAAATAAATGGAAATACTATTTGTTGGGTAAAGAAACTATTGATTACACTGACCACAACCCTCTCTAATATTTGTAAGCACAATCTAAATTGTAGTAGGCAAGGCAGCACAAGTGGATGAGATTCCTTTAGCAGTTCCATCAGGTGATCAAATACAAGAAAGGTAGCACAAATTTGGTGGCATACATGCTTTCTAGGCCTCTCAACAAGATAAAATCTATACTTTTTCCACAATTTCTCATTTTGAGCCCTTTAGAAAGGAATCTTACGGAGAGGCATATGTTCAAGACAAATATTTTGGGGTGACATATCAATAGCTATAGTCTAAATCGGCTGAAAATACATGTATTTATGATTTTTATCTCAAATATGGGTTCTTATATCTGATGGGGAAGATTTGTGACAAAAGAATAAATAATTCTATTGATGTGGGAAGCACATACCTCAAAAGTAGTAGAAACATTTTTGTTGGAAAGACCATGGATCACTTTCAAAGGTATGTATATTGGCCCAATATGCAAGATGAAGTATCTAAATTTATAAGAGGATGTAAGGTTTTTGTACAAGCAAGCCTAAAATCATGAAGGAAGGCTTGTATATGCCTCTATCGGTCCCTACTTGACCTTGGGAGGATATCTCTATGGATTTTTTAGGACTACCTATGTCTAAACATGGCCATGATTATCTATATGTTTTTGTAGATAGATTTAGCAAAATGTTTGTTCTTATTCCATGTAAAAAGTAAATAAAAGGATGTGAGGTAGCTGAAATTTTATTTGCTAATGTATGGGTGCATTTTAATTTTCCAAAGTCTATTGTTATGATGGAGATTCTAGGTTCTTGGGGAAGTTTTGGAATAATTTGTGGGACAATATGGATTCTAGGTTACAAACAAATGCGGCCTTCCATCCCCAAATGAATGGACAAACATAGGTGGTGAATAGGACTTTAGTACAATTGATTATAGGGTATAATAGAAAATATCCATGGACTTAGGATGAGTCCTTAGACTACATTTAGAATTCCTACAACAAGGCGGTACATACATCCACGATGCATTCACCTTTTGAAACATGCTTGGGGCATCTACTTACCAATCTAATGGAAATTGCAGTGGAACACCAAGAAGAATGAGAGATACATAATTCAAAAGTGACTAGAGCAACGAATTTCATTGAGAGGATCCAGAAAATCCATCTCAAGGTGAAAAAACAATTGGAGAATTATCAAGAAAATTACAAAGCTAGGCACAATCAACATTGTAGAGAGCACCAAATCTATGTTGGAGACAAAGTTTAGTTGTACTTGAGAAAGGAAAGACTACGAAGTTAAGAAATGAAACTCAAGCTAATACGGTATGGACCCTTCACTATCTTTGGAGAATGTTGGAGAAAATCCTTTCAAACTTGATTTTCCACACATCATGCGAGATGTAATCACTAGTAAATTGAGATAAATTACACTTATATGAGCCATTTATGCTTGATGAAGAAGAAGAATATTAGTTGTTACCTTCCATAGAGGATTGCGTCTTAGATTCATAAGGTGAGTTAGAGGATGATGTAGTGCTATAAAAATATCAGGGAAATAAGGAGATCTCTATAGGAATCTTGGTAGGTTATACTCAAGGGAAGATGCCAAAGTAGGCCAGTGGTACTCGAAGGAGAAATTGATGGAATTGTCTCCTCTTTTCTGCCCAATAAGATTTTGTAGACTTAAAATCATCCTAAGTAGGGAGGTGCGATCCTTAGGGATCCAAAAAACACCACTTTGCATCAAATAAAATGTAATCATAAGGAAAAAATAAGTAGAAGAAGGATAAAATTGTCGAGTTATAAAGCGCCACTTTCTGCAAAGTGACGATTGTGTAATTACCTCGGTGGCTGCATAATTGCCCCTCTGTAGACACTTTGGTGGTTGTGTAACTTCCATGATGGTTATGTAACTTCCCCTATAAATTCACCATTGGTCATGTCACGATAGAAAAAAACAAAATACATTCACAAAAAGTCACGAATTTGAAGCATCTCAACTATGTCTCTTCCTTTTATGACCCTTTCTATTCTCTAGTACACGAGAGGATATACAAAGCAACTATAAATACAGAAGATCATGTGGAATTGGGAATAGATTCATGGGAGAAGTGAGAAAGAAACCATTGGTGATGGAATTGATTTGTATAATCAAGGTGTATGAGAAAAGAAAACAAATAGAGAGGGTGGAAGTAACATTGTGGTCTTCCTTCACTTTCTTATTTTCCGTATTCTTTTGAATTGGCCAATATAATATTGGGAAGAAAGAGAAATTTCCCTTCTCAACTAGTTTTCCTTCAATCTAGGGGTTTCCAAGATAAAAATAATGTGTTATGTTTTGAATTATTCATGTTATTTTCTACAAGTAGTTCTAAGCACTAAGTTTTAGTCACTAGATTTCAGTAATTTGTCATTTTCAAGTAAATTGAAAGTAAGAATAACAATTATGTGGTTTTGTAAGTTTCCAAAGTATAAGTTTATAGATCAACAAGGGAATCATGTACTTACTATTTTTAGAAACATTATTTTTCCACCTCAAATTGTAAAAATAATTCTTCACTGGATTAGGCTCACTTCAGGACATCGTGCTTAAAATTTCACCTCGATCTGCCCACCAGGATGTATGAAAACTTAAAAATAAAAAAATAGGGAATGAAACAAGGTTTTTCTGCCATTAAAAAATTAGGTCATTGTATGGTTTTATATTATATTGTTCTTTAAGGTTCCTAGGATGAAGAGAAACCAAGAAATTTTCACCAGATTTCATTCACTAGTTTACAAGATATGAGTTTTTAAGTTTTGATGCATATGGAATCCTTGGATAAATTTTGACACATTTTATGTATATTTTGAAATTTTTTTGGTGTTATGGAGAAAAAATCATGGAATTCACATGAAAATATAATGTGGTCAAATATTATTTCATGCTTTAACACTTTACGACAATGTTTTTGCTTCATGAGAGAGGAAGAAATAGGTAGAAGTAAGCTAAAACACTTAGTCAATTTTTCGTTTAGAAACACCTAGGTATGGGGTGAATTTTTCTATCCCCACTTTACCCACTATCCCTAGGATAGTTAATATAGTAAAATTCACCCTCCACTCTAATCATGATGATTGGTGGAGTGGGATTCGAGGAAGATAGGGAGGTGAGAGAAACATAATTAAGTACCGGGAGGAAAATATTTGGTCGTATGGTGAGCTTGGGATGGGGCTTAGGGTGTGGAAATTTTTTCTATCCAAAATATCCTTGGGATATTTTGGATAGTAAAATGAGCTAAAGGGTTAGATGAATAAACCTAAAAATTCATGGGAAAAACAACTTAGCACCCTGTCGGGTAGATGTAAGGTCACATGAGGGACCAAGAGCAAGAGATGAGGGGTAGAGTACATTTTTATCCATATTGTCCCCACTTGTCTTCACTATCCCTAGGATGGTTGGGATAGTTGAGATATCCAAGACAGTCATGATAGTTGGGATAGTCAGGACATTTGGGATAGTTAGGATAGTCGTGACACCAAAATGTGTCACCCATCCAACTAAGAAAATGACCAAGTCCCTAAACCTTGAAATAATTTTTCCCTGAGCTCTAGGAGGTGTTTTCATGCAAATTTTTATATAATTTTTACTCTCAAGATAATTTCAATATCAATGGGATGTTTTTAAGGACCTGATTCTATATTCTTAACCAAAAATGTAACTCTTTCATTACGAACAACAAGGTGAGTCTTCTGACTGGTCTATCTTGAGAAGCACTTGGGTCTTGTGAAAAATGTGAAAGTTCCATCATGTAGAGCATCCATAAATATTTTTAATGAGAAATTTTTTTCCTTATAACTCCTTACAAAGATCCTATAATTTTTTTGAATCTTAGGTACCTTTTTATTGTAAGCTTCTTCACCCTCAAAAACCCACTTTCATTATTCTTGTTCCAAAACCTCTGAAACCTTTCTAAAAATTTATAAACCTGCTACATTACATTAATAACTCCTTTAAACCACTCTTATATTGTTTTTATGTCACATATGACCCATAGGATGCACACCTATCCTAGAAAGGCTAAAAAAGTCTTTCAGAACTAGTGAAGCATCCACTTTTAAAAGCACTTGCACTTTGAATGGAATGAGTCACCTTGTTTCAACATATTAAACAATGGGGAAAGTATATACAACACATATGATGGAATGCATGATAAGGATATGAATTTCACAAAGCACATACTAGTTTGGAGGGATGTTCGGGAGGGTTTTTAAGAAAATTTTGACACTATGCAATAAGTTTTCATGTTTCATCATTGAAAATTTTCCCTTGAAAAAACACATGACAACAATTGTATCTAGCTTGGGACATGTTCTAGATTTATCACATCTCAAGGAATGAGAAAATATAAATCCCATAATCTCAAGACACTGTGTGGACTAGTGCCTTGTCTATTGGGATTATGGATTCATTTCTTCTAAACACACATAAGTAAACAAAGCGATGAAATGGAAACAAACCGGAGAGAGAGAGAGAGAGAGAGAGAGAGAGAGAGAGAGAGAGAACACAATGAAAAAGGAAACTACATTATAGGGGAGGGAAATTTATAGAGGTGGGGACATAATATACACTTACCCAAAGATTGGTTGGGAGAATTATATAGCATCCTAGAAACAATGGACTAAAATTGAACCTCGAAGTTCAAATATCACTATCGATCGTACCATGCTCCTATGATGGATTTTAATAGTTTGAGAAGAAGGATACAAAACAATAATCCATATTCATAATTACAATGTACTGAAAACATTATTGCATCCAATGAAAAAATTGTTACTTGTTTGGAATTCTTATATCTTACTTTCTGCTTTGTGATTATGAGAAACAATTCCTCCATGCTTTTGAAAGTGGAAACATTGCATTTATCCTGGAAACATTCATCTTCCTTTAATTTCAACATGAGATCATTTATTGAATCAATGAATCACTTAGAAGAATTGAGAACATGTTGATTCACTTCTTGATCAACAACTTCTTGAGACCTCTCGGTTTGTTTTTCTCGGAAGTGATTTCAAAATGGAGGACACATCATTGATGCGGAGGTCTTCATCATCCTTGAGAAAAAATTTCATCGTGGAAATATTATCAAGAAAAAATGGAGCTTTGGGAATGGTGAATGTAAGATGATTATGCATTTGTTCACAATATTCTTTCACACTCTCACTTTGTTTTTACGGGAAATTGTTTCCAATACCTACCCAGCTCAAAATTTACCTTGACATAATTTTTGAAACTAAAAATATTAATTTGGTCATGAAAGCATTTGTCACCTTGGAGTGAATATTTTAGTATGGATCATTTTTCAAATTGGTAGGGAATCTAAAGGTAGTGAAAAAAATTGACCTTGAATCCACTCACAAGACTCTTAAATCTTCTCTGAACAATTTTCTTCAATAAAAATTAGCTGAAAATTTTCCTTTATATCATCCTCCATGGTGAAGGTGTTGTCTTCATGAGTGAGAATATTCATAGGATATTCAATAATTTAATTTCTTTTGCATTCATGATCTTCTTCATAGAACAGGAAAGAGGAAGACTTACTTTCACATTCATTATCATCTACCAAGGAATTGAGGAGGAAATCAAGCTCATATGTTTGCTTTGCATCATAATTGAACATTGGTGCATGGAAAGGAGAAACACAACTTGCCTCATACCTATCTTGTATTTCCATGGCATGAGTCAAGATCTCAAGACTAAGGTGAGGGTATTCAGTTTCTTCCACGGTTTGCAAAATTTCTTGTAGATATTGTTCTTTCAAATATGCAATATATTTATTTTCATCCTCATTAGGAAGGTATTTACCCTAGTCCTCAAGGAGATGATTAAAATCTGATCCACACATGGCCAAAATTCATCTGAAACATCCTCATTCTCATGTTCTAAATTTCTTGTCATCTAAGGTTTTCCTTCTTGCAAGAATGATCATACATACTTTTAAAAATTCTCATACAAGTATAAAATATCTACGAAACGCTTAGGAAGGGCACACCTTTGAGTTCAAAATACATTTCATCATCCTCACGATAGGAAGGAGGGAAACATGTTTTCAGAGATGCAACACGAGAAAAATATTCAATCTCATGTAGATAACTCCTTATGGAATCTTCATGTTTCCATGGAGGAGAAATACTCCATACTCACCATGATTATTAACCTCGCGCTCATTTGGTGAGGGTGGTGAAATTATATCTTTGGAGAGATCATGTTCAATTTTCTCGTCCTCATTGGTTTTTAGAAAGAAATTGAACTCTTTTGTTTGTTCATCCATGATTGGTTCAAGAAGGGAGTATGATTCTCCAACTATCATGTATCCTTTTGTCTGCACACTCAATAATTATGTGTGTCTTGGTAGTTCATTTAGGCAGATCTAAACACTCACCCGGAGTGTGCATAGCCACTAGGTCCCTCATTTGTTATGCTTATCAAGATGTTAGCATGTATGTTTCCTATAACCATAATCAATAATCCATTCATACACATATACTTAGTCTAACCATGGAAATTTGAAACACATATAATAAGGAGAATGATCAATATAAACAAGAACTAAGATCAATTATATCATTATAACATCATTCTCAAACATATCAACTACAATTATCCAACCAAAAGTATCCATTATAACCATAATTCATTACATAATAGAGGCTAAATACATAATATTCATTACAATACTACACAAGACCATGCGTAAAAACACCAAACCCTACAACATAACTCTTTTCATCCATGCAAATAGTATGTAATTTCTCTCTAGCTCACGATGACCACTAGAAAAATGACATACATAAAATATATGTAAGGGTGGGGACACACCATTCACTACCCATGCACTCTCATAATAATATGCACGCTCACAAAAACATCTTTCATGTTTTACATTCCATGTTAATAATAAATTATCCTAAATATAAACCTTACTTTAATCCTATTTTTAGCCTTCTCCATGCGTGTGCTTTATCCTTAGTCTACATGTTATTTTTCCATAATTAGCTCTTACTTGGCTGACAAGTCATCATGCTTTTATATTTTTCTTGGTCAGCACTCACACCCTACTTTTCCTATTTTTAGCTTTGATTTTGGGAAAATGGATGAGTCCTTGTCCTTTTGAATCTATGTGTGTAGCCTCACGTGATAATCTACATTTCCACTTTGGGCACACCCCTTGTGTGTTACCCTTTTCTCTTATGTGCGTGTTTTCTGAGCATGAGCCTCCATGATTTTTAGAAACTTAATCAATTTCTCTGACCAACATTACCCCACACTAGGGATATTTTCCATCCCGATAAAAACCAATCGAATAATACACCTCAAGAACTAAACAAAAATGTACGAGAATAAAAGAATAAGGGTATACACCCAATGAATAACATAATGTCCAACCACGCTTCTCCCTACTTATAGGATGGCGTAATAGCTCAAGGAACTATACATTGAGGATATTCTCCAAATTCTACCATTTTATTAACTCCTTAATAGATGTGTTCGGTATTGTCTTGGAAATCTCTAGCACTTGCGCGAGGTCCAAGTTATCACCCTTCTTCTTGAGATCTATAATAATCCTAGCAAGGTCTTAAATAACTCCTTTGAATGCATCAATCCTCCACATAACTAACGACCCTAGCTCCTTAAGAATTATGTTGAACTCATCCTGACCATCTTCGGAGATTCCAACTTTCTTACAATACCAACCATTATCTTCTCTCACCCAATATTATCATCTTTCTTGACCACTTTCACCTAGTTTACCTCCTTTTGCTCCTTAATAGTGTAGGCCTTCAAGATGGGGTCTGGATCATGTAAATTATAGAATGCCCAACCTAGCTTTTGAGATTGTCTTTCAAGTTGGTGGCTAGCACCTCATATTCTACTATTTTACGTGCTACTTCTTCCTTATTCCTCTTTTGTATTGCATCCAATTCTTTTTCTAAAGGCCTCTTCTCATACTTATGCTCTTATAATATCATTCCCACAAGGTATTTCAAATATTACATTGTTTTCGGATATTGATCTTGGGCCTTCTCTCTAAAGTATGGGTGCACTGCAAAGATTGAGTCTACAATATGTTCATCCTTGATGAATTTATACTTTGCGGGATTTTCTTCCTTATCTTGTGCCTTTGTCAACTATTGCAATTCTTGTTATTTATTCTTCTTATCTTCAATTAACACCTTGAGAGTGGCCCCTTTTTCCAAATTTCTTCAATCCACTTCAGATTCCATCTTATCAATGCATTACTAACCTTCTCATCGGTCAAATCGGTGGGATTTACAGTCACATGTGTTGTGTGTGACACCTTATTAATTCTACACCTCACATATGCTTCATCAATAATATCAAAATATGGTTCCTCCATGTGATTTTTCATGTTCCATGAGAGAATATTCATGGTGTGCATGGTCAAACCCTTGGTATTAATCATTTCCTAGCCATAGAGTTTCAATGTGGATACCATGATTTTAAATCTTTTGTGTAACACCTTAGATTGATCACCAATATAAATTACCTATGGTGTGCACAATACCTCCTCCCTTATTTTTCTTCCCCTGGTGTGCTTTTGGTTGGGACCTCTTTATCTCCACTTGTGTTTGTACCACTTTTATCTCTATCTAAAACACTCACATCTTCTACCATCTAATCCTTTTCCTTTTCTTCCTCTTCTTCTCATGTGGGCCCTTCATTGTGCTCACTCAGAACCTCTACATCATGTTGTATATATTCATCCTTAGGTTCTTCTTCATCCTCCACATCATGAATGATTGGATTTTCTAATATGTGTGCACCCTTCTCTTCAAAATATTCTTCATCACTATCCTTATGGGTCAACAATTTTCACCTTCTTACTTTGAAGGAGTGTTATTTTCTTGACTTGGCTTTAGTGGGGTGATCCTTGGTGATTTCCTTAGAAGATATGAGGTCCCTATGTTGGTGTCTTCCTCTTGGTGTGTTCTTTTAAACTTTCTTTTGTACCCTTGATCTAGTGCATCAATTTCCTCTTTCTCTACCTCCTCCTCCTCATTCTTATTATTTTCTTCTTCTTCTTGTCTTAGAGGAGCAACCTCACATGTCCTCTTCATGCCCATAGTCTTCTTACTTGTAATTAGTGGTGGCAATGGGAGGTCCTCTCCATCAATGTAATTTCCATCCAATATCCTAAGATTCAAGTAGATATATACTCTTGTTTCTTATTTCTTTCCCACAACCATATTTTGAGGTGTGATATCTATATCATCGAACCCCATATTTTCCACATATTCCATCTTACCTATATGCACATACTTTTTGCACAATGTGTGGTAGTCCGCATCCACCTTATTTTCATTGAATCTTAGCTTCCATACATCGTATATATCCTATTTAAATATTCTTGGAAGTACCTTACTATGAAGGTGAACAAAATTTTACACCATGGGTTGTTATCCTTAGACTTCATCACAAAATTCCTTAAAAATGTTGATATCCGCATATTCACTTGATCATTTACCGGTGAAGGTAACTCCTTAGTATTCGCCACTCATGCTTATTAGTAATTCCCTCACATGTATATTTTGTGAACCTCTTTGTGGGGGACTTATCTTCCATCTAATACTTACATATGTTGTAATTTGGCCCATCAAGAACCCCAATATCTGAAAACACAATGGTAAGGAGGATGGCGCCCCAAGTTATCTTCTAAAGTATGTGCTCTTCCTCTATAATTCCTTCAACAATGAAGGAGAAAATGTTGTATGTAGTTTTTTTGGTCATCTTTTGGGCAACATGGAGCCACCTCTTATTTACCCGAGTCACTCTTTACGATGTGTCTAACTTGCTGACTTACGGTGTGTGTGACAACTCTCACATCCAGAGTTGGTTATTTTCATAATATCCATCACATAACCTCTCCCTTGGTAGTTGAATGCTACGGAAATGTCTACTACTCCCACATCATCCTCAAAGTTAGGTTCTATCTCTAGGTGTGAGCTGTGTAATCTTGTAACCCTCTAACCAACCGTGCGGTGATGTGCATCCTTTTACCTGCAAAGTAGAAGTAATCCTCATAGGTGTGTGATAAAATCCTTTGATACAAACATTCAATATTTCCAAAGTAGGTTAGGTTGTATAAATAAAGTAATCATGTGCTTTCTAGGTCATACGTACCTAGTCATCATATATCAGTTTTCCATCTAGAGTTTTTTTATCACATATTCCTTATAACTTATTTCTCTATTTCACGCTCATTTTCCTTGGAGAGATGATTGAAGTCACTGACCTTGTACTTATTCAAGTGTGATTATGATTCTTTCCCATTGATTACCTCTCCTAAATATTACATTTCAAAGAACCATTCTTCATACACTTCCTCTATTACGAATGTAGTCCTAGAACAACAACAACCTTCAAAACCACTAACACAAGGCTTATAACAACCAATTCACCTTAATCTACATGTGAAAGACCATACAAGGATAAAAAATTTCTCAACTTGGGTTGTGATACAAGAAATGAGTTAATTATCTCTTGAAAGGTTCTATATGCTTCTTCATACTCTACCTCTTATTCTAAGAATGATGATATTTCATCTACTAGACTGATCTTAAGTCATGTATTTGTCCTTCTTACTTTTCCAACATCATATCCATCATTCCTCTTCATTGGTTCATCATTGAAGTAATCCACCTTATATTTTTCTAGGATTATCCTTCCTTCTAGCACCCTGCACCTTGTACATACACCTCAAAACAAGGCTAGTGAATCACTAAAAAGAGTTTCAAATCATCAAGCTTGCAACATTATGCTCTTGGTATAAACTATCCTTTCTTCTACTCAAGACAAAACATATTTTCTTCATTGAGTCGATATGAAATTTTAGAATTGTTTCAAATAATTTTTCAACTCCATTAACATCCTCATATAAACTTTAAAGTGTTCCCAAAATTTGGGGTTCTATCTCCTTGTATAACTCTCTCAATTCCCCTTTTTGTGTTTTGCTCTATAAACCCTTACTAGGTTTTTGCAAGTAGATTTATCAAGATCATTATATTTTATATGGAAATTAAAAACAAGAAGAAATGATTTTCAAGTACCCATTATCACTTTTTATCTGTGGGTGAAGTTTCAATATATAACTTAGAGTTTAAGACTTAGTTCCTTTATTAATTGATCCTTAATAACTAGGTCTAGACTTTGTATTTTTCTTCCTTCCACAACATTGTCAAGAATAACCTAAATTTTAACCATTGGAAACTCAATATTTATTCACTAATGGTTAGAATACATGTTCATATTTTTACTCCAAAATTCATGTAAAAATTATTTGATTTGACCCTTTAAAAGTTGTACCTAGCTCGGCTGAATGTGCATTACTGAGAGGCGAGAAGGGTTATTTAACTATAAAATTTTTTACACTTTTCTTCAAGGCTCTGTAGTTGGTTTAGAGGTATGTTTTGAAATTTTCTATTATATATATTTACCAATGAGTTAATATTAATACATTGAACCATGCGATTAGCTGATCTTTGCTCACCTAAACTATAGATGGTGAGTTAGAGGTTTAAACATTGGTCTTCCATAATAGACGAGTAAGATCCTTCTTAAAATTTTGAAATCCACCTCTAAATTTCCTTAATATTTAAATTCAATATAATTGATCCATAAAATTTCTAAGCACATCACTTCAACCTTTTGTATCTAAATGTCACACCATATAATATCAAGAATTAGTCTTCCTAGTTCTAAAAGCAGTCGAGTTTCCTTTATTGGTTTCATCCACCAATATGGGAACATGTAAGTTAATTTTAGGATTTGGAGTCTCTAAAACATGAAGCAAACCTTTAATAATGATTAATAACAGAAAAATATTAGATTCCTCTTAACAAGAAAATTCTCAGTCATTTGGGGTCTCACCTATCATAGACTTAATATGCAATGATCCACATCAAATACAACTATCTTACACATATTTACTCCACAGTAATAATATCATGAACTATATCATTCATAATGAGAAGAATAACACTACACAATAACTATCCATAAATTATCTAAGAGCGAGTTTTATTTCAAAATTGTGTATCCATACAAAATTACATATTTTCAACTTTTTTCTTTCTTCCTCCAGAGCCTCTCCTCTTACATTTTCCTCTTTCCCTCGAGGATTTTTATACAATTAACTTATCCTCCTATTATTTGAATTATGTCTCCTTTGTAAGTTCCTTTTGAATGTATAGCTGATTCTTGATGATTCATAGCCCTTTCATTTGCCCAATAACATAAAGAACACATTTTTACATAGTTTGAACATTTCATGGACCTATTACATCCCCTAGGGTCCTCACACACTTGAAGATACCCCTTTCAATAGTTTTACATGGCCATATGACTCATTACATGCTTTTATAATTTTGAAAGACATTTTGGAGGGAAACTATATTTTTTGAAATTTCAAACACTTGACCACCTAAAACTTACTCCCTCATGACCATAGGGGGTTAATTAGCTAGGAAATATCCTAGACCGTTGGTTCATATTGAGGTAATTAAAATTAATAAAATGAAATTCGATATACCGGTAGACATGAGGGGGTGAAAGGGTTTAATTTATTAATATTTTGAATCAAGTATTGGGGGTAGGTTAGAGAGGTGGGTTAATATTAATATAAAACTAAAAATTTGAACCCTAGTTTTTAAAAGTAAATACCTTGACATTGTAAAAGGAGTGTGGTCATAAACTAAATAATAATATCTTTTGTAACAAAAAAATCTAGATTTTTAACCAAGAAATAATAAAATGGTAGAAAACTAGAATTGAGTATGCTTTTCAACACAAGTGATATTATTTCACCATCTTAATTATTTGAAGAACTATTGATAAATGATTAAAGCTTAACATATATAAGGTGATTTGTAATAGGTATTCAATGGATTCAAACTATCTTTCGAGAGGAAATGCATAATAAAAAAAATTGAGTGAGAAATATAATATATTTTTTTGTCTAATATATTAGGGTAGAAATAAAAAGGGGTAAATAAAATTGTAATTGAAAAATGGGTAAGTAAGGTACATGGAAAAAATAGGGGTTATTTTCATTCTAATAATATAACAGGAGGGGTTATTATCAATTGAATAATTAGAGGTAAAAACTAGAATTAATGGTATTCTTTAATACTCTTCGAACACATGTGTTATACCATACTTTTCTTGAGTTAACCCCGTGCTCATGACTCCACACACTAAATTTTATCTCCTTGACCTCATAACCATAGAAATTTGCATTGGTTGATGTCATTTGAATATTCCCTACATCAGTTATAGTATTATTTCCTTTTCCCTTGTTTTTAGGTGAGGCGATGCTTGCTTTCTTCGGTGTCATTATTCTAATTGTAACTTCAAAATTTAAATTTTAAACCCCTGCATTGTTATGGTGTGACATAGGTTCTTATATTTTCTTACCTAGAAACATGATAATTCTTTGAGTGTTTACTTATCTCTCAAATCCCTTCACTCCTTTCTTCTCCTCGTACTTTGGTTTTCCCTTTGAACCCTAGCTCCGAACTGGGAACCTTTGCAAATTTTGTTTCTCCAAACCCTAGCTCTGTAATTAAACCACTTAACCATGTAACCTTATACAACATGCATTTCTTTGCATTCATACTTCCTCCAAAGGATCTCTATCTCGAGGCTATGGTAAATATTCTCAAGTTCATTAAAAGTTTCTCTGCACAAGCTCTTTACAATGGTTCACACTTAAGTCACTCTTTAATGGCTCAAACCATTCAGCATGCAAGGTGATAATGAACTCGCCCATGACCCCTTTTATATATTTCTAAAAAAATCCACATTTATTTCTCCTCACCTACCATCGTATTGCAACTTTAAATATGATTTTTGATTTTATATGCTTTACTCTACTTTCTTCTATGCATAGTAGTTGTAACCTTCGGCAAGTCATTACTACTAGTCCACAAACATTCTCATGCACACCTCCTCATCTGCACACATCCTCTCTCGTGTAAAATACAAAGTAGTTCATCCTATTTTTCCTACCTTGTGTTACACTTTGTGGCTTCTTCCTCATGTGGTATTCAACTGAGAAATTCCTTTTAAGCACCATTAACCTTAACACTGTAACATCTTCCACTTTTACTTGCACACACCTTTAACTTACATTTTGCATCGTTTATACCAACGTGCACATCATCTACCAATTTCACCATAAGGATGCATATCATATTATATAATTTTCTTGTACATTCTCCTAGTTCACCCCACACTAGAGGTATGTGTTGTCCTTTGCACATTATATGAATAAATAGTAATAAGCTTCATGCACATGCAATCATGATTATTACAAAAAAACAACAAAAAAATTAAAGGAAATCTAATCTAAGTGGTAATATTTCCTTATTACAAACATAAAGAAGCTTATTTATAGTAGGGATTCAGCCTAATCCCATTGAAGTAACCGGGAAACATGGTGCCATCTAGTGCTTGCAATTGACATGTGTATGACTCAAGTATCTTGGTTACTACAAAAGGTCCCAACCAATGCACCTTTAACTTCCTTGGGTGGCAAGAAAACTTGGAGTCATATAAAAGGACCATTTTCTAACTACAAATGACTTTCTCTTAAATTTTCTATCATGCTAAGCCTTTTGTCATGCATTCTTAGTCTTTTGGATCCAATGTGTAATTGCACACCTCTCATATAATTACATCAATTTGTTAATGCACTCTTCCACATTTTGTTCATCAGACAATCCACCTACATGTGCAATACACATGGATGGTAATAAGAATTCCATTGGTAATATAGCCTTCGTGTCAAACACCAACTGAAATGGTGTGGCCTTGTTCAATATTTTATATGTGTTCTATAAGCCCAAAGTACAATTGATACTTTATCATCCCAGTCCTTTCTTCCAACATCACATATCTTCATAAGTTTTTGTCCCAATATCTTGTTGAAATATTCTACAGTACCATTAGCTTAAGGGTGATAAGGGGTAGTTTTATGGTGTTCCACCATGAATTCTTCTAGTAAAATTCTTGTGGTCTTATTCAAGAAATGATTGCCTCTATCACTTTTCTCGGCTTAAAGGAAAGTCATACATGTTGATAATTATCTCCCAAAGGAACCTTTCTCCTATGGTTTTTGTACAATCCTTTGTAGGTGAAACCTCATCCCACCTTTTCAAGTAGTTGGTACAAGTAATGATGTAACACTCCCTAGTCCTTCGTGTGGGTGGTGTAATAGGCCCCACAAAATCAATAACACACTTCTCAAAAGGTTTCTCGCTAACTATAGGTCATAAAGGAATTTCATCTTGAATCCCATATTTTCTAAGGTGCTTACGGTGATCATATGCTCTTACATATGCCTTGGTATCCTTGTACAATGTTTCCCACCATAATCTAGCTAGAAGGATCTTTCACGTGGTCGCGTCTCTTGCATAATTCCCACATGTAATTCCTCCATGATATTTTTGCACTCATGTTCCTACACACACCTACATAATACCTCATCTCGACCCATTTTATACAAATATCCTCCAATGAGTTGGTATGGTGTAGCCTGAATATTAAGTTGTTTTTCTCCAATGTCTCCATCCTCTCTAGCACAAGGCCCATACGCAAGAATATAATTGTCTTCCAAATTTCTAGGTGTGTGATTCAACTTGAAAAATTATGCATCATACATGATGACCTCAATACTTTACACATCCTTGCCATAATTGATCCTTGATAAGTGATCAGTCCTAGGTTTCTCTTGCCTAGATTTACAACAACTATGAAATCAAACTCTTGAAAAAGGAGTATCACTTGGAATATGTTCCCTTACAAAATAGGTTTATGGTATTTGTATAAAATGAATGGAGTGTCCAACAAGTATTACCAAAATTTATGAAGCACATAAATCATTAAAAATTTCTTCATATTTATGTGGTAGTATAATTCTATTCCGTTGGTGTTAACTTTCTGGTTGCAAAGAATATGGGATGATATACATTTCCCTCTAGTGGTTGTGCTAAGACTACACCAATAGCCATGCTAGAAGTGTCAACATGTATATGAAAAGGTTTTTCCCGGGAAGGAAAGCGTAAGATAGGAGAAGTGATTAATATTTCCTTTAAGTTCTCAAATGTTTGTTATTGTGCATCACCCTAATAAAATTTTTATTTAGCATTAAGCGGTTCTTCCACACACCTCACTTTATTTGGCATGTTCTTCCAACCACAAAATCACTTTGTTATTTTCACTAGATACACTAGTAAGCCATCTTTACAAATGATATGCCTAAGCAAGGTACCAAAACATGTAGTAAAGATACACTTCTTAATGTTAATATAAATGTTTCACTTCCTCCACCTCTCAAACATGAGTCTCAAATTATCACAATGGTCCTTTACAAGCCCATAAATAGTCCAATCATCTAGGTATACCTATAAAAACTTATGGATGAAGTCATGAAATTCCCACATAATAATGCACAAGAATATAACTGGTACATTCTTATGTCTAAAATTCATAAATGTATATGAAAAGCTTCCCCACTTAGTGGTGAAAGTGGTCTTTTCCTGGGTTTCACTTTCAATGTGAACCTAGTGATAGCCTAAGAACCCATCTGTGAAAGAATAGATTTCACACCCTATAACTCCCTCAAGGATATCCTCTATGAATGGTGTAGGAAAATGATCTATGACACATGAGGCATTAAGTTCCCTGTAATCTACACAAATATTGATCCTCCCATCCTTCTTAATGCTAATAACCATGGGGCTAACCCACTTAGACTCTTCAATTGGCTTAATGATTCCAGACTTAAGCATCTTATCAATCTCTTCTTTCACCTTCATGCGCAGGTTTGGATTCATCATATAAGGCCTCTTATGAACCATATACACACCTTCTTTTAGTTTGATATTCATCTCTCCCAATGAAGGGTGCAATCCTTTCAACTCATGGTAACCTCTTGGAAATAGATCCTGAAAGTTATGCAAGATCTCAATGATATTTGATACCTCTTACTCTAACTAGTAATCTCCAATGATGGCCTCCTTAGGCACATCCTTAGTGCCAATGTTAACCTTATTTTTCTTCATGGGATCATGTTATGCATGTGCCTTTTCATATGAAGAGTCCATCACCTCACACGCACCTCTTGTGTGGCTAATATCGAGGTTTTCCACTTCTTCATCATTAATGAGATATATTATCTTTCCCTTTTCTTTTTCTTTCCAAGTGCAGCCTAATTTCATCTCTTTTTTCTACAATGTATCAACACGTACCTTAGGATCAGGTTGTCCCAGTAACTGAAGCATGAGTTCTTATTCTTTCATGCTATCCCCTAATGTCATGTGCTTCATTATCTTTTAATCCTCATTTATAGGTGACTTACTAGAAAAATAATCAAAGGTATGAAAAATATCTTCAGTCATCTCATGCCATCTTGCAATCTCCCTTTTAAATCAATATGGACATACCATGTTCGAATGCATCCATGTATAGTGGAATATAAATTTTTCACCTAAAGAGATGGTGGTAAAACCTCCTGACCTTGCACCCATTGTCTCTCATAGTTATGGACATGTACCAAAGAAGGAGTATTCCCATCATACTCATATATAATTGTAGGTACATTTCTTTTAGTGAACCTTGTTGAAAAGGAAATTCTCACTTCTCGCCAACCTAATAGGTTATCTCTGTGTGTTTCCCACCAACCCATTGTTTTCTGTCTAAGGTATAAACTAGCATGTTCCTTCGATCACCTTCATTTGGCCACTAGTTCTCCATAGCACACAAAAATTTGTCAGGATTTCCCTCACCAATATACCTTGGTAACTGACTTGTGCCCAAATTCCTAACGATGTGTAGCCTAATCATCCTAGATACTCTCCCTTTCATCTCGCACCCGATCATCCCATATGTGCATTGGGATTAATTGTCACAAGATATACTTGTGGTGTCACTAACATAATGCACATCTTACATCTAAAGCACACATTCCTTAGATGGATATACATGTTTAGGGTCATGCACTATCTACACATAAATTCTATTCATCTCTTCATCACTCAAAGGATCAATGTAAGGTACAACCTTTGCCTCATTAGGGGTATGACCACGCACTCATCCCTATTCTCAAAACTGATGTATCTCTTGTTGAAGTGCAATTGAACATTGTTCACATACCACTAAGACGTCTAATTAGTTCTAGGAAATTTTCCACCTCGTGAAGCTCTAATACTTCAAAATATCCAGTAAACTTGTCCCCTTGAATGGTAATAAATGCATCCTTCAACACCCCAATAGGCATAGCTCATGTCTTATTCGCCATATATAGAACATTGGAAGATGGATGTAATGGTGGTATTCCCATCTAGTTCCATGCATATAAATTAAAAAAATTCACATCGACGCATGTGTCAATCAAAATATTACTTACTAACTAACCATCATTCACTACATCGACATGATATCCTTGTCATATTCATAGTTCTACAGTGGTAAGTTTACATGGAGGATCTTTCACTCATACTCATACCTTGTGTGTGGTACCTTATCATGTATCCATTTCCCTAGTAGTGGAATGATATTCTCTTGTCTCATCATCTTACAGACCTCCTTAAAGTCATCTGCATACTTGTATGGGAGCTCAATATTCTTTGTAAGTTCTCTCTCACGCACTGCTCCTTTAGGAACTATATTTCACCCCTGTAGATATCTAATCACCCCCATGGTCTCCTGATAGACCTTTTGATGAGAAACATCTGGATACTTTACATGCATGAATTCCTCTCTCCTAATGATTGGATTGGATTTAAGAGGTTATTGTGAGCACGCTACTTATACATGCGTGGTTACTAACATGGGTTGTAACTCGGATCATGATTCTTTGATATCCATGAGTCACTCTTTATGTTTTGTACCTTGATCATCCCCGCACCTTTTTCCTTCTTCTATTCTTATAAATGTGCTTATAAATATATGGAAAATATTTAACTTTATGGGGTTTTCCATAGTACACAAATACCACATTCTAGGGACATTTGCACTAGTAATGATCATGGGAACCATAAGTGTAGCAAGTCCCACACGTGAATCTTTCTCTTCCACCATGGTCTCGATCCATTATCTACCTCCAAATACACCTCCTACATTGTTAAAATATTTAGAAGGTTGATCTTCTGCACATGAGAACTACTTACCACAATAGTTTTCCACAATCCAGTCTCACATGCTTCATGAATCTGGTCTATCAACTAGAAATACTTTACATCATGAATATGTGCATCAAAAAAATTGCAGTATATAGATACATTATTCATCTTCACACACTGCAATAGAGGAAAAATTTAGAAATCTTAGTTCTTGTGACAAATCGCACAAGATTGTACGAATGTGCACACAGTCCCATGTGGACAACTATCATTTGTATATCCTTTTACCTCATAATCCGTACACCATAATCCATTGCATGTCTCATGTGCTAAGTTGGAAGAAATATTATCCACTGTTTAGCCATTATTGTTATCTATGCCTCCAAAAATGGGATCACTCTATTTTTGTACTTCTAACTAATTCAACATGTAAATCTACTTCCAAGGCCTCACAGGATCACATATATCTTGTGAGATAAGGCTCTTCAAAATGTAGCAATCCCCAATGAGCCACTGTGCATGTTGACTAGGATGAATATCATAGGATAGTTTGGAAAATAGAGTCTTAAACCATGCATCGTACTCTCTCACCTTCGAGAAAAACCCTACTCGATGTCCTTGAGTGCGTTGATACTCTACTATTCAAATTTTAGAATGTCAACCGAGCTAAAAATGCTATGTGCAATGCATCATAATTTTCAATGTTTTGTAGGGATAAATTTTTTTACCAACTATGTGTGTGGCCATGAAGTGTGGTGCAAAATTGGCTTTCTTTTCTATCGGGGGTTTTGATTCTCTTTCCTCTCCATTGAAATTCATAGTTATGCACATGCTCAACAACATCTTCCACACCCCTATACTCGACAAGGTAAGATGCATCTCGAAAGAAAAATTGAGTTATGCTTTATTGTGGTTGTTAAGGTGGCATCGATGAGGTTGGATCATTGGTGGATGTGGACCTTTTCTCGGGTTAGGACCAAACCCAGATCCTAAACCTCCACCAGGATTTCCTCTTTGTGGTGGCTGACCTCAACCTCTTAAGCTTCCTGTCCGTCATGTCATGGCCTACACTCATTTAGATGAACTTCATTATGTTCTAGTTGTAGTACTAAACTATACACCCATTGTCTACATTGTCCCAGTACCTATAGGGTTACTTTTGACTATCTACATGCCAATAATCTTTCATGATATCACTCTTGTAGATAATATCCAAGAGTAGTTCCAAACACGACACCTATTGTGCTACCGTATGCACATTCTGGTATGTTTCCTTACGAAACTAAAAAAATTAGTCATACTAGTATCTAATTACCTACGTAAATATGTTGTTTTCTTTCCTTCAATACTATGCCCTTGAAAAAATACCTCTGGATCTGGAACACCTTGCATAAGGTCTAGGTATCTAGGATGGATCGATGCACACCCATGGTTCTCATTATTTCATCTCGATGCAATCTCATCATAATATGATGTTTTCTCTCTACTTTTCTTTCCCAATGTCATGTAGACATAATCGTGGCTCTTTATCTTCAACGAGAGTCTTAAACCCTTCACTAGTCATCATTCTTCTTGACAACAATGCTTGCATCAAATTCCCTTTGTCATGCTTTATTATACTTTATTTGTATTTCCTCCCTTTTCCTTTATTCCTCTAGGGCCACCACCATCTTTCTCCACACCTTCTCCTTCCCTTACGCGTGGTGGGGTTTTAGCTAACTATAGGTAATATCTCCAGTTCTAGTTCTACTATTAATATCTTAATAGCTAAATGTATTACACGCAGATAATATACCCTTGGCTCACACAAAACCAAAACTCATCTTCCTTAAGGAAATAATATGTAGAAATGGTGTACTCAAAAGTGTAATTGTATAATAAACCTTCCCACCAACGATCCATAGCTCTAGTCCACTTCTTAGTAGAATAAAACAAGGTATGATAGTCTTCCTTCATCCAATCTCTTGTTCTTAGAGAGAATTTTTTTTTGATGCGTAAGCTTCTAGCCACTAATATAATTATATTGGGAAGAAAATGAATAATTTCTCATATAGGAAGTCATACAAATTATCCGTCACCCACTTTCGTGCATTAAACTCGGGCCCAATGCTATATCTTTGTACAAGCAAGCCTTGACCATCTTCTACCCAACTTTCAATACTCTCCAAAGACATTCAATACACCATTTTAATGAAACATCCTAGTAGACACTTTGAAAATATGTCCAGAAATGGAACCAAAATGTAGCCTTTTGTTTACACACTTAATAGTTATGTTCATTAGCACTTAATTTTTACATATCTAAATGCTCACGTAAAGAGCACATACCCACAAAGTCCCTCCTTTGATTTTATTCTCAATATGTTAGCATGCTTGTTTTCCATAACCATAATCAAGAAACCATTCATACACATATACTTAGTCTAACCATGATAATTTAGAAACACATATAATAAGGAAGATGATCAATATAAACAAGAACTAAGATCAATTATATCATTATAACATTGTTCTAAAACATATCAACTACCATTATCCAACCACAAGTATCCATTATAACTATAATTCATTACATAACAAAAGTTGAATACATAACAATCATTACAATAATAGACATGACCACGCGTAAAACACAAAACCCTATAGAATTAATTTTTTCTTTCGCACATAGTTTGTACTTTCTCTCTAGCTTAGACCAACCACTAGAACAATGACATACATAAAATATATAGGGTTGGGTAATTTCCCTTCACCACCCATGCACTCTCCTAATAATATGCATGCTCACAAAAATATCTTGCATGCTTTACATTCCATACTAATAACAAATTATCCTAAATATAAACCTTACGTTAATCTTATTATTAGCCTTCTCTATGCGTGTTTTTATCATTATTTTTCATGCTATTTTTCCACAGTTATCCCTTGTTTGGCCTTTAATTCATCATTCTTTAATCTTTTTATTGTCGTCAAAGCACTCAAACCACGATTTTCCTAGTTTTAGCTCCGGTTCAAGAAAATGGCTAAGTCAATGTCCTTTTACATCTATGCTCATAGCCTCACATGCCAACCCATATTTCCACTACGTGCACCCCTTACACACTCTCTATTCTCTTATGCATGTGTGTCCCTATGTGTAAGCCTCCATGATTATTGGACACTCAGTCAATTTCTCCAACCAACATATCTCTATTTCATCATTCAATATTTGTACATTATTTGAAGAATTAACATTGGAAAGCATATTATTTTTTATTACCTCAAATTCATCATCTTGGGTCTAGGATGCAAGATTGATTTCACATACATCTTCACGGTTGTTAAAAATTGCTAGATCATCGTCTGTAACAAGAATCTTCCTATCTCGGATCCCGTGTTTCTCCGATGGGTTGTGTATTAGGTTAAAAATAATTTATGAAAGGAGGTTCAACTATTGTGTCTTCTTCATCAACCTCCATGGTGTTGATCCAGTTATCATTGAGAGGTTTAAGGATAGATCGCGATCATGATTACAAAAAGAATATTCTTGGAATAAACACCTTGTAGTGTAAACAATCATTAGGATATTCTTCCAAAGGACAAATCTCTTCTTCTTCCTCCTGTTGGCATGTTGAATATAGGTTTTTAATTGATGTAAAATCCCATTAATGACAAATAGGATGATGGAGGTATGATAAAAGGTGTTTAGTAGGATAATGTTATGGATATTTAGTTTTCTTCATGATTGCAAGAGGGGACAATATGAGAATGGCTTAGCTAATAACAAGCATGAAACATGTGACTTAGCTAGCCTAGGTGATGGAGCATGGTGAGTAGAGTTTCATGGTGACTTGAGGAGCATGAAAGTGGCATCGAGAGCATGATAGAGTGTGTTTATAAACTCACATTAGTCTCATCATGTAGGTACAAGATGAAGACCTTGTTTTAGGTACTCATTTAGACTTAGTTTAGGTTCTTAGAGGCCAAATGATCCATAAGGATGAGTTACAGAGCCATGTGAGTTCATAGAGGAATTTAGGTGAGTGATATATGATGTATCAAGTTTTTAGGTCCTTTTTATGTGATTTTATGATGAGGTATGAGCTTCTTCTACTATGACCTAGCTTAAACCATGCAAAACCCTAAGGACTAGTCATACAAATGAGATGGGATATGAAGATTCAAATGTATTTGAGCTATTATGATGATGATTGTAAATTTTTAAGAGTGTGTTGAGGTTTTATGGTAAAAATTATAGATTTCCATGAAAAATATTTTGCAATTTATTACTAATCTAAAACACGAAGAAATAATATATACAATATCCATACTATTCTAACCATTGTTGTTGGGATACAATCCCGAAATCCATATCAACATGAGATGAGAATGTCACACTTTCATAAATAGAATGGATTAGAAAAGGAAAATATTATAGAAGAAACAAAGCAAAAAGGGAATGAGAGGAATGTATTTTCTTTTCAAGAGAAAACATAGATCAAGAAATACTTATACGAGTTTTAGATAATGAGTGCAATATTTGAAATGATTAAAATAATCAAGAACACTAAACAAATAATAGCTTAAGATCTTGAACATAAGAACAATCTCTCAAGATAGATGAATCCCACAACACAAAGTTTGTAAAATAACACCTATTTCTAT
This sequence comes from Taxus wallichiana var. yunnanensis, assembly GCA_018340775.1. Taxonomy (NCBI): domain Eukaryota; kingdom Viridiplantae; phylum Streptophyta; class Pinopsida; order Cupressales; family Taxaceae; genus Taxus; species Taxus wallichiana. The sequence continues at coordinate 388,699,358 of CM031235.1, read as the reverse complement.
TCTTCAATGATTAAAAAGAAAATACAAAGTTTTTCTTCTTCTTCACAATAGCTCTTAATATTCAAAAAGTCTCCCTTTGGAATGCACAAGCATCCCTTATTTATAATAAAAAGAGTAGAGAGAAAATAGGATAAAATCCTAGAAAATAGTCATTAATAAGAGTCCTATTTTGCTTGACTCTCACGTAGGAGAACAAGTCAAAATTTTCTTCCTATGTGACAAAATGGAAATGAAAAAGACATGTCAATTTCTAGAAGGAAATGACATGTAACATCATTGCTTATTTCGTTTCCTCATCCTTGTCTTCTTCCAATGACGCCTGCTTGTCTCAAAACTCTTGAAACTTTTGGATTATGCCTTGCATTTCAGCTTCATCTAGCACACTAGAATAATCACTTAGAACCTCACAAGTTTCTGTGTGTCACTTGCGTTGCAAGAAGTTTCTTCAATCTCTTATTAAGTTTTCTTAGTGATTCCAAAACATTCTCAATCTTTATAAATTTATCAATGATGCTCAGATCAAAGATGGAAGCTAGTTCTTGCTCGATCGATTCCTGAATTTGTTTATAGAAACCATCAGCAGGTAGAATGGTTGCACCTTCATCCAACACTTTGGGAAAGATCTTGAATAACTCTTCTTCGATATCACTAGTGGCATCAATCAACTGATCCCTAGATTCTCTCAACTTCTACTGCAAGCTTCACTGAGAATCTTTATCTTGAACCTAATAGCCTTGGTTAGCTGGAAGTGTTTATCCCCATGTGGAATGACTCCTTCTTCCACTAAGACCCAAGATGGAATTTTCTTCAGTGCATTGAGGGCCTCCAAAGTTAGTTTGAGGTTTCTAGCCTCCTGTGAAAATTCATCATTCATCTTGTCACCATCCTTTTTCATTTCCTCCAAGGATTTGTATACCTCTATTGTATCATCAATGACTTTCCTTCCTTGAAGGAGTAACCTCTAAATCCATTCATCCACCATTCTCCCCTTCTCATTGATCTTCTCAATAACAGGCACTGATGAGAAGTTGAACCTGATAGGAGTAGGAGTAGAAGATGATGGGGTTGACTGAGAGGGCTTTGAGAGCTTAAGCAATACTTCTGTCAACTGTTCCACTTTCTCTTTTAGCTCATCCCTGCTCACCTTTGTTTCCTTTAGCTTTTGGCATAGCACATTCATGGCATCTTGTGCATCTTGTTGTGCCCCTTCTATTGTTACCCTTCCTAGATCCACCCTTGTAATCTGATAATTAGAAGTTTATATCCTCCTTGGTTTTTTCAGCCACGGGAGTGGAAATCTCTACAAACTTATGCCCTGAGGCATCTACTAAAACCCTTGAAACTATTTTAGGTTTCTTGGCAGATTTGGCAGGAGAGGCCTTGAGTGAACTGAAGTTGAAGGCTAGTAGGGGAACTACCACCTTCCTCTTTCTCGTGGGTCTGATCAAGTAACCATTGAGGTACAATAGAAGGAGTTGCCCCTATTAGAGGTGTTATGGTCACATCAGTAGGTGGAGGAAGATTTATCTATGGAGTGGTGATGACTGCAAGTGTGGTGATCATGGAGATAGATTTAGGGAATGAAGGTGTGGAAGGAGGAGGCATTTCAATGGCCATCTGAGGTCCAAGGCAGAGAGAGGTGAAAGATCGAGAAAATGTTGGCCATGGCTGATGAGAGTGGCATTGAAATATGTGATGATGAAGATTGGGAGAGAGAAGGTAAAGATCCTAAAGCTAAAGCTTGAGAAGCAAGAGAAAGACTTACTTCCGATGAGCAATCAACAAAAGGAGAAATGAGAGAGTTTAATAACCTCGATTTTCTGAAGAATTCCTCCTATCTCTGGTTGAGGAGGAGAATCCAATACCTCAACTATTTGTGTGGGAGTAGATGATTCAACCCCTGCTTTTCTCCTCTTCTGACAAACTTAAACTTTATTTGCCTTTTGGTAGGGCTTTTATCTTTTCCTTTTCTCCCTTGGAGGGTCCCGCTTCTAAAGTGGCTATCTTTGAAAATATCTTTTCTTTATAACTCATTCCCAAGAAATGAGCCATGCCTTAGTGTGGACAAAAGGGTTTGAGTAGATCTCTCGGTGATAGAAGCCTTTTTAGCAATGGACCAATCGATGGTTGGGAATCCAAGTTGATCTCCATCTGACTATTCATACCTAGGTTCCAAGACACTTTCATTATCCGTGGTGCCTTCTGGGATATCAGCCAGATCTAATGCTTGGATTTCTTCAAGAGTTAGTCTGCTATTGTCTTTTCTTCAGATGGAAACCTCATCCCGAAGATCAACCCAGATGTCCTCTACATGGGGCACATGCAGATACAAGGTTCCATATGACTTAAGGACTCCTCGAATATCAAATCCCTCTCTAAACTTCATATGCTTCTTTATTTTTCCTAAATTTCATGCACCACATTCTTGGCCTTCACCACTATAGAACATGTGTACCTTCCAATGGAAATTGGGAAGGAGACAAGTGGCCTTGTGTCTGCTTTGTTGGAACTTGTGGAAATCCAATAGTTGTCTGACCAACTCCATAAGGATGAGTTTGTCACCTAGAAACCTGGGAAAATGGAAAGGGTTACCCTAGAATTTTACCACCCGAAGATAGGTGAACTTCTTGAATTATAAAAAGATGTAACCCCATTTTGACACCTCCACCCATGCCTCATCAAAAACTCTTCTCTTTCTCAGCTCAGGGTCTAGCCTACAAATATTTTCATAAAAGAAGGCATCATTCACTCTTCTAAATTGATCTTTAGATCCTTTTATTGTCAGCTGAGGGAAGTACCGATATATGTGCTCAGTTTTTCGATTCCTTTTACATCCAACCCCGGGTAGTTTCTCATACCTGCTTGCTGCATAGGTGACATATGACATCATGTAGAAATTTCCAATAGACAAGACCATTTTCATTTGAGAGTCTATCTCATCACTTATTAAGGTGCCCAATCAATCCCTTGGTCATTCTTCTTTATGATGACCATGAACTGATACATCCACCCTTGGAATTCTTTTGACTCTGGGATCCCAAATAACTAGCTCAAGTAGGGTGATGATATCACTAACTTCAAGTATAAAATCACTTCTAGGGACCGACTTAGGAAACCTAGAAACAATTGGCTTAGCCTTGATCAAGAATTTCTTGTTCACGTGCTTGATGCAGTCTTCTTGATCTTTGTCCTAGGATTTCTGTGCTGACTTAAGATTTAAATCAACATATTCCATGTAAAGTTGGGCAACTTTAGGAGTTGATCAAAGTAATCTCCATCTAATTTTACTATAGACTCTCCTGCTTGATTTCTCACTGAGCGGGAGGCTGAGTCATAGTGAGAAGCACATGCCAGAATGAATTCAGGGCATTAGGTTGATACTGGAAACCCTACTGTGAGTGGGAGACCACTTTCTGGCTATTGACTTCATCCATGAATTTTGAGAAGAATCCTTGATCCTTTTCCAAAAGTCTTCCATGTCTATATTGTTGAGCTCTGTGTCCCGGATGTCATAATTACAACTTATATAAGAAGAAGAATCCATCTTCTAATATTTTTACTTCATCTTTCAAACTTATCTGACTTATCCTTAGATGGGCCAGGGTCTGACATGAGGAGTCTTGAAAATGCTAAAAGAGCAATCGAGTCTGGATGTTTGTTGGACAAGTGAACAGACCCACCCTACTATTCGGGTTTTGAAACTTGCAAAGCAGCCTTGAAAACCTGACAGACTAGATTATGTGTGTTGGGAAATAGACCATGTCGAACACCTTGAGAAACCCAAAGACTAAGAATTTGGATGATGTTAAGTAGGTGATAATATTCGACACATTGTGGAACTTCAAGAGTGTCAAACACCGGTCAAGACCAAACACTGGTGGAGAAAGCAAGATGCCGAGCACTCTGCAAAACCAATACACTAGGAAATGTATGTCGGAGGTTAGGGTGTGTCAAACACCAAGAAAGATCCAAAACAACTGGAGGAGTTTGGAGGATGTTGTAAAACTCGATAAACTAGAAAAGATACAAAGGTTAAACTTAGAAGGATGTTCAAGCAAGAGAAACCAAAAAAGGTGGAAGTATTATGATGTTGGACACCCTGTAAAACCCAAAACAAATGCAATCGGATTTCTACGATGTCGACATGAAGTTTTTCCCACCTTGTTCCTTTTAGTTAGATTCCTTTTTTTCATTTTAAACCCATTTTTAAACTATAAACATCTATGGGAAAATAAACAAATACCCTAAGGGTGAATTCCAAACAAGAGGTTCAATGGGAATGTAATAAAAACAAATGAAAAGTAACCCAAAACCCTAAACCAAGAAGGAAGAGAAAAGAAATGGAAAATCCATTATGAACACCTCAAAAAAACCCAAAAAGCATCAAAAACGTAGAAAGAGGAGAGAAATACCTTCAATAAACTCAAAAAATAATTGAAGATGGATCACGAAATTGATCAGGAAGCTCAATCGGGTTTGGAGGAGGAAGAAGCATGCACAGAAATCCAATGCATCAAAATCATACAAGGTAAAAAATGATGTGTAAAAACTAACTATTTATAAAACCCTAGCATTAATTACACCTCACCTGACATGTGTGCCAACTACCAGACAACTAGACATTAATGACATGTCATCATGCTTGGGGCTTCCAAAACCCGACACAAAGGATTTGGTTCATTTGGGTTTTAGGTTTGGGAAACATGAGGCATGAAGCATGAGATGTTGAGATGCTTCCAAGTTTCAAAAACTGACACACTAGCTTTGTTTTGGGTTACGGGTTTTGGGGAACATGGAACATGAAACATGTGATAGGAAAAGCATGTTCGATGCTTTGAACCTCCGAAAACCCGACACAAAGGACTTAGTCAATTTGGGTTTTGGGTTTGGGAAACATGAGACATGATGCATGTAAAGAACATGTTTTCATGCAGTGAAAGCCCAAAACTCGAAAATCTCTCTCAAAGGGAAATTTAAGAGATTTTTCCAAAATTTTACTATGGTTATCTCAATTTTAGCTATTATCACTAAAATGAGATAATAGTTGGCTCTAGTTGGGGACTTTCTTTGAGACATCAAAGGAAGAGAACTCAGAATCAAGAAGCTTTTATCCATTGGGCTATGGAGTTGGAAGAAGAGAAAAAAAAAACAAAGAAAGAAAGAAAGAAAGAAAGCAAACACACAACAAAAAATAAATTATAATACAATGCAAGAGAGCATCTTGCATTACTGGTGGAACAACTTCAAATGTTGGCCACTGAAAGGTAGAGGGAGAAACTCTCCATCAAGGTATGATAGACAAAAGCTATTTTCACCATTCAATTGATGGATTTTGAAAGGACCTTTCCATAAAGAGTCAAACTTGCCATGCATCCCTTTCTATTCCCTTCTCTTATCCCAAAGAAGTACTAGATCTCCAATCTGGAAATCACGTTGCTTTGATTTCTTGTCAAATATCCTTTTGAATTTTCTCTAATGGTCTACAATGTGATCCACCACCTTGCTCCATTCTTCTTCTAGCCTAGCTAGGTACACTATTCTTTTCTCAATAGAACTTTGAAAAGTTTCATCCTCAATTGCTTTAGCCAACCGTAAGGCTGGAAATTCTACAGAGATAGGAATCTCAACATCAATTCCATACAACACCTGGAATGGGGACATTCAATAGCTCATCTTAGGAGTAATCTAATCTACCCATAATGCATCATACAATGCTTTGTGCCATGTCCTCTGATTCTCATCAACCATCTTTCTGATTATGGTCACCAAGTTCTTATTGTTGGATTCAACTGACCATTACCTTGGGGGTAATAGTTGGATGAGTGAGCCAATGTGATCCCAAATCCATAACAAAATTCAGTCAACTCATGTGATGAGAAATTGGAAGTTTTGTCAGAAACAATCTTGTGAGGAATTCCAAATCTAACAATTATATTCTCTTTGAGAAAATGGAAAACAACTTTGGAGGTAGCCTGTTTGATTGGAGTGGCTTCCACCCACTTGGTGAAATAGTCAGTGGCGGTGAGCACATAATTATGACCTGGCACTAGAGGTAGGGTTTAGTACTCTAATGAAATCAATTCCCCATTGGCAAAAAAGGTTCTTCAATTACCACAAGCTTCAAGGGAAGAGCAGCCAGCTTAGGTGGCCAATGAAATGTTGACAAGCTTCACACTTAGCCACCCATTCAATCTGAATCTTGAAAGAGAGTAGGCCAATAGTACCTGGCCCGTAAGATCTTGTAAGCTATCATGGAAGAAGAGAAATTCCTCCACATGCTAGATTGTGGAAGGATTCTAGCAACCTTATCTGTTGAGACTTATCAACACAACACAAGAATACACCATCAATACCCTTCTTATATATACCATTATCCCAAAGAATGTATCTTGCAGACCTTAATTTAACTGTCCTCTTTTCTTTTTGGCTTAAATGTGGGGGACATTCACCATAAGTTAAAAAGAAAGTGATATCTACATACCATTCATCGGTTGTGCTTACAAAAAGCACCATGGGCAATTCTAAAGAAGTATCTTTAGTTTCTTTCATTCTGTCTCAGACTTATTTTCTGCAATCAATTGGCACAGGCCTCTTCCTCGTACCAACTTGGTAGGTCTGATGTCCAAGTCATATTCTTGGACTTTGGCTATCCAGTTACCCCATTGACTACCCAACTCTTGTTGAGTCAAAATGGACTTAACTGTACAGTATCAGGAACAAGAACGAGAGTGTGAGAACTCAACACATAATACCTGAAATGTTTCACTACTCTCACCACTACATAAGCATGCTTTTCAATTTGTGACATCTTCAATTCATGTTCCTTTTAGTGGGAAACTCATGAAAGCGATGGGAGCTTTGATTTCTTATTCGTTCTCCTACATTAGATGGTCGAACATCTTGTATGTGGAAGTAGTAGCAATACATGATGAAATCCTTTTTGAAGTTTGGGCATACCATAATAGGAACGTGATTAATCATCTCTTTTGAATTCTTCAAAAGCAAGCTTCCTTCAAGTGCTCCATTGAAATGGATTCTTACCTTTCATCATCCCAAGGATATCCTTGGTTTTATCAAAAAGTTAGGTACAAATCTTCTTAGGAAATTGACCTTCCTGAAAAAGGAGTGCACCCAGTTTTGCTTGTGGGTAGGTAAGGCTTTGGATGGCCTTCACCCTCTCTGGGTCGATCTTGGTTCCTTCTTTAGTCATGATATGACCTAGCAATTTTCCTTCTTGTTACTCGAACATGGAATTTTTAGGATTTAATGAAATCCCATGATGCCTGCACCTTAAGAGTACCTGCTCCAGATGATCATAATGATCACTTCACTTTTTAGAGAAGACCATCAAGTCATCCAAATATACAAAACTATGACCTTGCCCATCAAATCTCTAAAAGCTAAGTCCATAGCTCTTTGAAACATGGCTCCAACATTAATCAAACCAAAAGGCATCCTCTTGTAAGAAAAGGTTCCCCATGGGGTGGTGAATGCCATTTTATGTTGATCTTCAGTAGCTACCTCAACCTGATTATACCCTCGAAAATCCATCAAGCATGGATAACATTTCTGATCCAGTGATGGTCTATAATACTTGGTCCATGATGGGAAATGGATAATTATCTTTCAATGAAGACTGATTGAGGTTTGGAAGTCAACACAAATTTGGATTTCACCATTCTTCTTTTCTGGACAGGACAATGTTAGCAACCCAGGTGGAATGATGGATTGGAAAGATAATCCTTGCATCTAACATCTTTTGAATTTCTACAAGGATAGTCCCTGAGATCTTTGGGTTGTAATGCCTTTGCTTTATGCCTGTAGGGTTTAACCTCAGGCTTTAAAGGAATGCTATGTTGCACATCCTTGGGCTTGAAAGACTTTAGATCCACATATGACCATGCTAGGACATCCATATATCTCTTCAGAGTGAAGAGAATCTTTCTTTTTCCTCCAGAGAACAGCATTTACCAATGTTTACCATCCATGGTTGATCAAGTGGAGCCTAGGTTAACTTGATCTACCTCTAATGAGGAAGCACCTTCAGCTTGCCTTTTATCCTGAATGAAATGGTCATGCTTTTCAAACAGACCTTCCAAAGAAACTAATCCCTTTGGAATCTTATTGCCTTTGAGCTAGATGAATTCACCATCAATTTCTTGATATGAATTTGAGATGGACTCATGGAAAGCTGATTCTGATCCTTCAAAATAAATCTCACTAAAATTATCAGCTTTCTCAAGAAAAGACAATACTTGTTGATCATCATTAAACACTTGCCAATGTGTTGAGTTATCTGGAACACTTGGACGATACACAATCTCAATGGTATATGTGTCATGTTTGAACTTTGGGTGAGGAAGGAGAAGAGATGTAGATACGGCTAAAGAATCAGCTTTATCATTGTAATCTCTTAAGACTTCCTTAATGGAAAAAGCATCAAAGCATTCTATGTTGTCCCACACCTTGTTCTTGTAATGTCTTAGGTGATCATTTTTACTTGATAGATTCCCCTTACTTGATTCACAATCAACTCAAGCATCTCCCTGCACTTGGAGATTTTGGATTCCTTTTTGCCTTGCCATTTCTAATCCTAATAACAAAGCTTTGTATTGGCTGTGTTATTAGTATTATCAAACTACAACTTGAAAGTGAAAGGAAAAATCTCAAAAATGGAGATATAAGAACCACACCAACACCTGACCCAGTAGTTGAACAACTCCATCAAACTCAAGGGTCCAAACAACATTAGATATTCTTATTTGACTTCTATAGAGGGCACCTCATATTTCATGAAATAATTACCCAAGCCTGCATCTTCAAAGAGAATTTGAGCCTTAGGATCATCTGATTTAGTGACAAGGTACTTTTCTTGTGTTTCAGGGTGAAGGACACGAGGAACTCCATTTACTGGAATTTTAGCTTTGGTCCAATCCATGTTGATTTCTCCTCCAACATATTTACAAAAACCTCTTCCTAAGAGAATACCATAAGCAAAGTGGGATATCAGCAACCAAGATAGTCATTTTCACTCTCTTTTTCAAGGAAGGCAACAAATGCAAATTGGGCATCCTTGATTTGGCCAATCAAGGGGACTTGTTTGGTTTCCATGGAATAACACCACCCATAAGATTTAGTCAAGGTGAGTCCAAGGGCATGAGATACTTTTGTGGGCATTACATTATCAGAGGCTCTGAGTCAATTATGTAATTGTTGAGTTTAAAACCATTTATAAGTAAGGACAAATAAAATGGTTCAATCTTTCCCAAAGAAGTGGCAGAGGTCATATTACTCTGAGGTAAAGGTTGAGTGGGGCTAGGAAAAATTCCTTTTGAAGATGAAGGAATAACAGCCTTGCTTCTAATGAATTTGGCAAGTTTCTCAAATTGCTCAGGGTTGGACTGCAAGTACTCGGCTTCCGACATTTGGATTTTGGTTTTCTTTGCATGATCAATGATGTCAAAAGTGGTATATGAAGGAATGATGGAGGGCTTAGTTTTGGTTGACACTTGTTTGAGCCTGAGGTACTCGGCCCTTGAGAGAAGGAGAAAAAGAGTTAGAAGATGAAGTTACCTTTTAGTTGTCTCCTTTTCAGTTTTTACTGAGATAAGAGAGCCTCTTTTAGCCATAACCACGGGAGCTTCTTTACTTTTCTCCTTAGAGCCTTCAACCAGACTTTCTGGGGTTTTGAGATTGGGATCGAGTGAAGACTACAAATGATTGGCCATCATGCTCACCTTCGTCTTCCTCATACTCTAAGTACCCAATGCTAGAGTCACCAGCTGAATCGTCAAAAGACTCATCAGCATATCCTAAAGCTTCAAAAGCTTCATGAGAATCTTGATCTTCTAGTTCTTCACCTCCTCAACTATTTCAACTACTGATGTGTCGTTGATGACAGGAGGAGCTTTAATGGCCAACTGGTGGGAGTAGTAATCAACCGATTCCTATCTCTTATGGGGGCACCATTGGCATTGTTGAAATTCCATCTAGGAATATCCTAATAAGGAGCGTTGGTCACTTGTTGGGACATTTTCTTCTTTAAAGTGATCAAGTCATTGGCCATCTTCTGAATCATAGGATCAATAGTACTCTGAGAAGAACTCTAATTTTTAGGCTTAGATGATTCTCTTCTAATATTTCCGGCCTAGAATAAGATCATCTTCTATTTCAGTGGTTGTAGCTTGAGCAGTGGCCAAATTGGGGATAACAAATCTTCTCAACAAGAAGCTCACATCAAGGGGCTGAGTGTTGATGAAGAAACACTTTTGATTTTCAAGAGTGGGAATGAATAGCTCTAGAATCTTACAAATCAGCTTGTTGAATTTGGCTATGAAGTCCCGCATGGGTTCATAAGACTCCTTCTTCATGTGTGTAAGTTGTGCTAACAAGGCATGAGAATCTTTAGCTGGTTTGAACCTTGCTTAAATATAGATCACATGGTATTCCAGTTGGTAATGCATGCATTCGGAAGATGGTAGAACCATTCTACTACTACACCATGCAATGTCTCAATGAAGAGTCGAATAGAGACATCTTCATGAGAAACTCCAAGAATGCCACATGTGACAAAGAATGAAGTGATGTGTTCATCAAGGTGTTGCTTCCCATCACCGTTGAACTTAGGAATATTCTTACGAGACCCATGTGGTAGATCGTGCAATGGTGGAGTTAGGGAAAGAGGACAAATAGCCACACCCTAAGGCACAAGTTGTGCTGCCATTCTTCTAAATGAAGTGTGTATAGGAATCCAAGTATCCGATAAGAATAATGCATGGTAGGTTGCAGAAACTTCTTGTTCTTGAGGAACCTAAGTTCTTCGGATAGGTGAAGAACTTCTCACTCGGCTAGATACAACATTATTGGGGAAAGTCTGAAATTGTGTTGTTGAAGCAAATCAAAGAATGGATTAGTTTCACCCCTGGCTCGGCTTGACCAAGTGAAGATCTTTCTAGCCAGCTTGAACTAGAAAATGGATATTTTTGAAAATAAGGAAAATACAAGTCGCAGACACCAATAGGATAAGCTTAGTCTTATCAATCCATATTCCCCAACAGAGTCACCAAAAACTATTGGTTGGATATTTTTTCAAACCAAAATATGAGGTTCAACCATAGTACATGGGATTAAATCCCTCCTCAAAGATAGGTGAGGCTGCCTGTTTATTACTAATCTAAAACATAAAAGAAATAATATATACAATATCCACACTATTCTAACCATTGGGGTTGGGATACAATCCTAAATCCATATCAACATGAAATGAGAATGTTACAATTTTGGAAATATAGAAGAATTAGAAGGGAAAATATTATAGAAGAAGTAAGTGGAAAGGGAATGAGAGGAACATATTTTCTTTCAAGCAAACATAGATCAATAAATACTTATACGAGTTTTAGATAATGAGTGTCAATGTTTAAAATGATTAAAATAATCAAGAACACTAAACAAAGAATAGCTTAAGATTTTGAACATAAGAACAATCTCTTAAGATAGATGAATCCCACAACACAAAGTTTGTAAAATAACACTATTTCTATTCTTCAAATGATTAAAAGAAAATACAAATTTTTTCTTCTTCTTCACAATAGCTCTTAATATTCCAAAAAATCTCCCCCTTTGGAATGCACAAGCATCCCTTATTTATAATAAAAAGAGCAGAGAGAAAATAGGATAAAATCCTAGAAAATAGTCATTTAATAAGAGTCCTATTTTTCTTGACTCTCACGTAGGAGAACAAGTCAAAATTTTCTTCCTATGTGACAAAATGGAAATGAAAAAGACATGTCAATTTTTGGAAGGAAATGACATGTAACATCATTTCTTATTCCATTTCCTCATCCTTTTCTTCTTCCAGTGATTCCTTCTTGTCTCGAAACTCTTGAAACTTTTGGATTATGCCTTACATTTCAGCTTCATCTGGCACACTAGAATAATCACTTAGAAATTCACAAGTTTCTTGTGTGTCACTTATGTTGCTAGAAGTTTCTTCAATCTCTTATTAAGTTTTCTCAGTGATTCCAAAACATTCTCGATCTTTATAAATTTATCAATGATGCTCAGATCAAAGATGGAAGTTGGTTCTTGCTTGATCGATTCCTAAATTTGTTTATAGAAACCATCAGTAGGTAGAATGGTTGCACCTTCATCCAATACTTTGGGAAAGATCTTGAACAAATCCTCTTCGATATCACTGGTGGCATCAATCAACGATCCTGGATTCTCTCAACTTGCTGCAAGCTTCATTGAGAATCTTTATCTTGAACCTAATAGCCTTGGTTAGCTGGAAGTGTTTATCCCCATGTGGAATGAATTCTTCTTCACTAAGACCTGAGATGGAATGTGCTTCAGTGCATTGAGGGCCTCCAAATTTAGTTTGAGGTTTCCAGCCTCCTGTGAAAATTCATCATTCATCTTGTCACCATTCTTTTTCATTTCCTCCAAGCATTTTTATACCTCTATTCTATCATCAATGAATTTCCTTCCTTAAAGGAGTAACCTCTGAATCCATTCATCCACATTCTCCCCTTCTCATTGATCTTCTCAATAACAGGCACTGATGAGAATTCAAACCTGATAGGAGTAGGAGTAGAAGATGATGGGGTTGACTGAGAGGGCTTTGAGAGCTTAAGCAATACTTCTGTCAACTGTTCCACTTTCTCTTTTAGCTCATCCCTGCTCACCTTTGTTTCCTTCAACTTTTGGCATAGCACATTCATGGCATCTTGTGCATCTTGTTGTGCCCCTTCTATTGTTACCCTTCCTAGATCCACCCTTGTAATCTGATAATCAAAAGCTGCTATGTCCTCCTTGGTTTTTCGGCCATGGGAGTGGCAATATCTCTACAAACTTATGCCCTGAGGCATCCACTGAAACCCTTGAAATTATTTTAGGTTTCTTGGCAGATTTGGTAGGAGAGGCCTTGAGTGAACTGAAGTCAAAGGCTGGTAGGGGAACTACCACCTTCCTCTTTCTCGGGGTCTAATCAAGTAACCATTAAGGTACATAAGAAGGAGTTGCCCCTATTGGAGGTGTTACGGTCACATCGGTAGGTGGAGGAAGATTTATCTCGTGGAAGTGGGTGATGAGAAAGTGTGGTGATCATGGAGATAGATTCAGGGAATGAAGGTGCGGAAGAAGGAGGAATTTCAATGGCCATCTAAGGTTCAAGCAGAGAGAGGTGAAAGATCGAGAAGATGTTGGCCATGACTGATGAAAGTGGAACAAAATATGACATGATGAAGATTGAGAGAGAGGAGGTAAAGATCCTAAAGTTAAAGCTTGAGAAGTAAGAGAAAGACTTACTTCTGATGAGCAATCAACACAAGGATAAATGAGAGGTTGAACAACCTCGACTTCTAGGAGAATTCCACCTATATCTGTTTGAGGAGGAGAATCCAATACCTCAATTGTTTGTGTGGGAGTAGATGATTCAGCCCCTGCTTTTCTCCTCTTCTAACAAACTTAAACTTTATTTGCCTCTTGGTAGGGATTTTATCTTTTACCTTTTCTCCTTTGGAGGGTCCCACTTCTAAAGTGGTTATCTTGGAAAATCTCTTTTCCTTATAACTCATTCCCCAAGAAATGAGCCATGCCTTAGTGGGGACAAGGGTCTGAGTAGGTCTCTCATTGATAGAAGCCTTTTTAGCAATGGACCAATCGATAGTTTGGAATCCAAGTTGGTCTCCATCTGATTGTTCATACCTAGTGTCCAAAACACTCTCATTATCCTGTGGTGCCTTCTAGGATATCAACCAGATCTAATGCTTGGATTTCTTCAAGAGTCAATTTGCTATTGTCTTTTCTTTAGATGGAAACCTCATCTTGAAGATCAACCCAGATGTCCTCTACATGGGGCACATGCAGATACAAGGTTCCATATGACTTAAGGACTCCTGAATATCGAATCCCTCTCTAAACTTCATATGCTTCTTTAGTTTTTCCTGAAGTTCGTGCACCACATTCTTGGCCTTCACCACTATAGAACATGTGTACCTTCAATGGAAATTGGGAAGGAGATAGCGGCCTTGTGTCTACTTTGTTGGAACTTGTGGAAATCCAAAAGTTGTCTGACCAAATCTATAAGGATGAGTTTGTCACCTGGAAACCTGGGCAAATGGAAAGGTTTACCTCAAATTTTACCACCCGAAGATAGGTGAACTTCTTGAATTGTAAAAGATGCAACCCCACTTTGACACCTCCACCCATGCCTCATCAGAAACTCTTCTCTTTCTCTTAGGGTCTAGCCTGCAAATATTTTCATAAAAGAAGGCATCATTCACTCTTCTAAATTGATCTTCAGATCCTTTTATTATCAGCTGAGGGAAGTACCGATATATGTGCTTAGTTTTTATTCCCTTTTGCATCCAACCCCGGGTAGTTTCTCATACCTTTGCTACATAGGTGACGTACGACATCATGTAGAACTTGCTAGTAGACAAGACCATTTTCATTTGAGAGTCTATCTCATCACTTATTAAGGTGCCCCAATCAATCCCTTGGTCATTCTTCTTTATGATGACCATGAACTGATACATCCACCCTTGGAATTCTTTTGACTCTAGGAGCCCAAATAACCGGCTCAATAGGGTGATGATATCACTGACTTCAAGTATAAAATCACTTCTAGGGACCGACTTAGGAAACCTAGAAATAGTTGGCTTAGCCTTGATCAAGAATTTCTTGTTCACGTGCTTGATGTAGTCTTCTTGATCTTTGTCCTAGGCTTTCTGTGTTGACTTAAGATTTAAATCAACATATTCCATAAAGTTGGGAAACTTTAGGAGTTGATTGAAGTAATCTCCATCTAATTTTACTATAGACTCTCCTGCTTGATTTCTCACTGAGCGGGAGGCTGAGTCATAGTGAGAAGCACATGCCAGAATGAATTCAGGGCATTGGGCTGATACTGGAAACCCTTGTGAGTGGGAGACCGCTGCTAGATATTGACTTCATCTATGAATTCTGAGAAGAATCCTTGATCCTTTTCCAGAAGTCTTCCATGTCTATATTTCCGAGCTCTGTGTCCCGGATGTCATAATTGTAACTTATATAAGAAGAAGAATCCATCTTCTAATATTTGTACTTCATCTTTCTAGACTTATCTGACTTATCCTTAGATGGGCCAGGGTCCGACATGAGGATTCTTGAAAATTCTTGAAAGAGCAATTGGGTCTGGATGTTTGTTAGACAAGTGAACAAACTTGCCCTACTATTCGGGTTTTGAAACTTGTAAAGCAGCCTTGGAAACCCGACAGACTGGATTGTGTGTGTCGGGAAACAGACCGTGTCGAACACCTTGAGAAACCTGAAAGATTAGCGGAATTTGGATGATGTCAAGTAGGTGATAATATCTGACACACTGTGGAACTCGAAGAGTTTCAAACACCAAGCAAGACCGAAACACTGGTGGAGAAAGAAAGATGCCGAGCACTCTGCAAAACCTGATACACTAGGAAATGTATGTCATAGGTTAGGGTGTGTCAAACACCAAGAAATATCTAAAACACTAGTGAGTTTGGTGGATGTCAGAACACCTGAAAAACCCAATACAAAGGTGGAACTCAAGGATGTTGAGCAAGTAGAAAAACCCAACAAAGATAGAAGTATTGAGATGTAAAACACCTATACAATCCTTGAAATGCACATATTAGGTTTTTGTTGATGTCAGAGCATGAGTTTTTCTTGCCTTCTTCCTTTTATGAAATTTTGAGATTTCTTTGCAATCATTCAGGACACAACTCATGAATTTCAAACTCTTAAAACATCCATAGGGAAAGTAAGTAACCTACTGATGTCTTCCAAACAAGAACCCAAAATGAATAAATGGTAAGAAATGATGAAAATGACCCAAAACCCTAAACCATTAATGGAAAAAGGAAATGAAATAACAACCCCAAACAACATCTTATGAATAACCCAAAACACCCAAAAAGCTCAAAAACATAAAGACAAGAAGAATTCCTTCAACAATCTCAAAAAATAATCGAAAATGGATGGCAAAATCGACCGGAAAGCTCAATTGGGTTTGGAGGTGGAAGAAGCATGCACAGAAATCCAATGCAACAAAAATGTGCAAGGTAACAAATAATGTGTAAAACTGACTATTTATAAAACCATAGCATTAATTACACCTCGCCCGACATGTGTGCCAACTACCAAGCAACTAGACATTAATTACATGTCATCATGCTTGTGGCTTCCGAAAACCCGACACAAAGGATTTTGTTCATTTCAAGTTTTGGGTTTCGGGAAACATGAGGCATTAAGCATAAGATGTTGAGATGCTTCCAAGTTCTAAAAACCCAACACACTAGCTTTGTTTCAGGTTGTGGGTTTGAGGAACATGGAACATGAAACATGCGATAGGAAAAGCATGTTCCGATGCTCTGAACCTTTGAAAACTCGACACAAAGGACTTAGTCAATTCGGGTTTGAGTTCGGGAAACATGAGACATGATGCATGTAAAGAACATGTTTTCATGTGGTGAAAGCCCGAAAACCTAAAAATATCTCTCAAAGGGAAATTTAAGAGTTTTCTCCAAAATTTTATTGTGGTTATCTCAATTTTAGTTGTTATCACTAAAACGAGATAACAATTTCATCTTTAGGTTTTGATGAATGAATGTTAAGAAGGTAAACAACTTCATATGGCTTAAAACCCCTAGGTCAAGAGTGACTTAGAGAAATTTTAATCTAATGATCCTATTTTGATTCATTTTGAAAATTTTATGATTGGATGTTGTAGAGGAATCCTTCATTTATAGAAATTTATGATATAGCATGTGATGGTTTGTGGACCCCACTCAAATAGGCTAGTTTCTGAAGATGTTCAGTTTGAGGAAAAGTTGTCCAAAGAAGGTATGGAATAAATTGAATTTTTTTAGTCTAGGAGTTTTACTAGATGTCCATGATAGGTTAAGATCCTAGTGGAGGTACAAGAGTGAAAATTGTTCCCTATTTATTAATACGGTGCTTGCGCCCTAATGGGAATTTCTAAGCAGCTTTAGAGATTGATATGGTTGAAAGCATTAAAATTTGAGTTGGAAGGAAATGTAAGATGCTATAAAAATTATATCTATATGTTTTTCTAATGGTATATGGTTTATCTCTTGATGATGAGATTTGCTAGGTGAACTATCTTAGTTTGTGAAAATCAAGGTTCTTGTTTTCTCGGATAGGATTTCTCTAACTAGAAGATAAAGGTAGAAGTATCATATTTGTATTATTTGATGCATGATATCCATTGGAGAGTAAAGAGGGGTGAATTTATTCTCTATTGAAGGAATTTATAGATCATGAAAGGTGAAGAAATGGTGCAATCCAGTTAAGTTTCCAAAACTACTTTCTGGGTAGCTCAATTTTGTGAAGAGGAAAGTAGGTGCAATTTGTATTGATGGAAGTTTCATGAGGTCTAGTAAGCATGGATATTTTCTACTGATCAGTGTATTTCTAATGAGTGGTTACATGGCATATTTTAGGTGATATGGTGTGATTTTGAGGTCCATAGGTGAAGGTTGGTACTTGGAAGCAGTTGTTTTGTGAAGAAAATGATTTTTCTTGATAGGTTAATAAATAATTTGATTAATGAAAGTTATTGTGCAAGAATTTATGGTGTTTTAATGACATATTTGACATGTATTAGGAATTTGGAGGCTATAAAAAGTATGATTATTAGGTTGGATGTCTTTGATGAGTTAGGTGATGGGGTTTTGAGCTTATTTGGTATCTTGGAGCATGAATGACCTATATGGGCCCATCTTATGAGTTATTATTGATTTAGTATTATGGTTTAATGTTTTAATGGTCAATATAATTGATAGGAACAAATTTGTGTTATGTTTTTGAGTTGAAAAGGGTATAAATAAAGTGTTTTGGGTTCAAATTTGAACTAGTTATGAGAGAGGGAAAAAGTGTGACCCAAGTGAGAGTGTGAAATAGGTATGAAGGAATCGAGACAGAGTTGAGAGAGTTTTAAAATTTCTAAGGAATATTAGAGAGCATGTATAAAAGGGTTTGAATCTAAATCAAATCATGAAAGTTCAAGTTTGAGCGTGTTAGAAGAATGAGGGTTTTAAGAGGCTTTGAAGGTGTGTGAGTTGAAATTGTTCTCTCCAAAACTTGTAGAAGAAACAAGACATCGGATATTTTTATATAAATGTGGTTGAGTTTGTTCTTGGTCATATTAGGTGGTTTTAGCCTCCTTATGGAGTTTTGCTTCACTAAACTAGGGGTTAGTGCTCTACTAAACTAGGGGTTGGTAGTACTTGTGAAGTTGGTGTTTCACTAAACTAAGGGTTGGTGCTCTACTAAACTATGGGTTGGTGGTACTTGTGAAGTTGGTGCTCCACTAAATAATTTTTATTTTAGTAATCTAATAAGAATTTTCAGTGGGTTTTCTTCCCCTTGATGGTTGCCCACTTATATCTTGTGTTTTTATGTCTCTTTCATGGTTATTCATTAGAATGAATGTCAAGCACACATTAATATATGGTTGATTGGTTTATGGTTTAAGAAATTAAATCTAAATTAGTTAAAGTTTTTAAGGACTGGTCAACCCCTCCAATTCATTTTTTTCCAACAATTGGTATCAGATTATGTCCTTTAGAGAATTTTAATCACTTGAAAGGAGATCTTTTGAAGTAATAACATGGAAAGTAGACAAGTGCAAGTTGAAATACTTCCTATGATCATATTTAGAGCTTGTGTGAAACTCTTAGGTTTTGACATATGGAATTCCATATTTAATGTATTTTCATCATTTCCATCTAATTTAAATGTGAATGAAGAATGCAAAGAATACATGGAGGAACATGCTTTGGTTTTAGGCCTTGTAGGACCAAGGACAAAGGATGAAGAGTGTAAAATTTCTCAAACTACTTTTCACAATCAAGATGAAAATATGATATGGTATATTGATAGTGGGTGTTCTACTCATATGACATGTGACAAGGGTAAATTTATCTCCTTGAAAAATAATGCTTCAAGATCTATTAGGTTTGGTGATAATTCTGCCATAAAAATTGCAGGAAGATGTTCTTTGAGTTTGGATAATGGAAAAAACCTCACCAAGGATGTTCTATATGTTGAAGGACTAAAGCACAACCTAATTAGTGTAATTAAAATGTACAAGCAAAATTATATTCTATCTTTTGATGATAAGGGATGCAAAATTAGAAAAAGAGAAATAGGTAAGCTTGTTGCCAAAGCTAAGAGGACTAAAAATAACATGTATATTTTGAAGGAAGTTAACAAATAAAAGTGTCTTATGAGTAAGTTGAATGATAGTTGGTTGTGGCATAGGATATTAGGTCATGTAAAATTTGATAATCTTGTCAAAATCAGTTCTAAAAATTGTGTGAGAAACATTCCAAGAATCAACAAACCAGAAGATACATTATGCAAAACATGTCTTCATGGGAAAAAAACTAGAAGGAGGTTCAAGACCAATGAACATGATTCTACCACTAGACCTCTACAATTGATCTACACTGATCTTTGTGGACCTATGAGAACTGAAATTACATCAGGTGACTATTATTTTATGCTTCTAATTGATGATTATACAATATATACTTGGGTTTCTTTCTTGAGAAACAAATCAGATGCATTTTATGTTTTCAATTCATTCAAGGATCTCATTGAGAATGAGAAAAATGGAAGAATCAAGAGTATTAGATCAGATAATGGAGGTGATTTTTGTTGATTCATTTGATGAATTTTGTAGAGTTCATGGTATTAAGAGGTAGTTTTTAGTTTCTAGAACACCACAACAAAATGGAGTGGTTGAAAGAAAGAACAAGACTATTCAAGAGATGGAAAGGACTATCCTAAATGAATCTAAGTTACTTGATGGATATTGGAAGGAAGCAATTTGTATTTCTTTTTACATTCTCAATAGGTGTCAACTAAGGGTAAATAATGACAAGACTCCATATGAACTTTGGAAAGGAAGACCAACAAATGTGGAACATTTTAGAGTTTTTGGATGTAGGTGCTTTATCAAAAGGATTGAAGACAATCTAGGTAAGTTTGACTCTAGATATGATGAAGGTATATTTTTAGGATATTCTTCAAGAATTTTATCTTACATTTGCTATAACAAAAGTTTGAAGACAATAGTTAAAAGTGCAAGTGTGAAATTTGATGAATCTTATCCCATGAGGTCCATTCTCAAGACAAAGGAGACATCACAAGTGACTGATCCTAAAGAAGAAAAATTTGTACAAATAAATGAAGAAGAAAGGAAAGACACCAAACACCATCAAAAAAGATTAGGAGAGATCATCCTGAAAATAAAATCATAGGAAAGAAGGATGCTGGAGTTACTACAAGAAGAAAATTGGTAAGTCTTCAAAACCAAGAAAATTTTGCATTCTTATCAAAATTTGAGCCTAAAAATGTTGATGTCAAATATTCTTTCCTAAATGGAAATCTGTAGGAAGAAGTGTATATTGAGAATCCTGATATTTTCTCTTTGACATAAGAGAAATATTATGTGTGTAGATTAAAAAAGGAATTATATAGGTTAAAGAAAGAACACAGGGATTGGCATGGAAAACTAGATAAGTAATTGACTTATCAAGGTTTCAAAAAAGGTGTTGTTGATAGCAATTTATGTATCAAAGATGTAACACCTATTGATTGTAGTAGTATATGTGGATGACATCATATTTGGAGGAAACAATGTACATATGACTCATGAGTTTTCTAAAGTCATGAAGAAAGAATTTGAAATGTCAATGCTTGGTGAGCTAAATTTCTTCTTAGGATTGTAGGTCAGTCAAAAAAAGGATGGTATATTCATATCTCAGGCCAAGTACATAAGAGAAATGTTGAAGAGGTTTCAAATGGAGGATTGTAAACTAGTTGGGACTCCCATGATTATAGGATATTGTAGTGCCCACATTTTTATATCTCAGTTACTTGTTGTCCCTCTTACTCTTAGACATGTTTTGACAGGGATTTGATATATTTTGGACATTACATTAGGAGATTTGATCTTATTAGACATATATGGAGATTTAGGCGTATAGCGCCAATTTAGCTTGATTATTATGTTGTTGCATTATTTTATGATGTCATGGATACTAATTGATATGATGTTGTTTTGGAATGCAATTATATTGATGGATACTTAGTTTGTTGCATGTTGGGATTCTATGGATACATGTCACTTTATCATTATGTCTAACCTATGTTGAATTGTGTATAATTGTGCACGTTGTCACATTTCTAATTCCAGAGAGATGATATGTTAGTTTAGAATTCATTGATATCTTATTTAGTAGTTAATTCACATTTTATCGGATAGGTGCATTTAATGTGTGCAATGAGTGTGCAGGTGACAGGTCACAGGAGAACGTGGGATTCAGGCCAGCTACACAATTTTGCACAAGCCCACGAGCTAAGTCCTAGCCGTGTTTATTACATGAGGCCTTAGCATTAGAATTATTGTTTTGGGCACCATGGGTGACCCTCATTTGTAATGTAATATGTCTTGTATTATTAATCTTGCTTAGGGTGTTTAGTTTGTGTTGTAAACTTGTTTAGGGGAATTAATGACCCCACTTACATTAAATTTTGAATTTGTTTAATGATGAACTTAATCAAAAGGGTTTAGGGTCACATGTGAACCCTTGGGTGGGCCCCACACCCTCTACCCTTGTTCCAAATTTTTCAAACCCGAAATTAGGTTATTTTAGGCATTTTTAGGGACCCCTTTTTAGTTTGGGAGTTCCCTTAGCATGAAAATGAGCCCTTGGACCCTACCTAATAGGTAGGGGATTAATTCCAAAGCATAGAGGGAGTTTCCCTCCCTTTTTACCTCCCCTTTGGTCACATCCTTGTAAGGGGTATGGATAAGTTTGCTTTCTTAAAAGTTACACAAGATTGTTTTGTTATCATTGTGTGTAATTTGGGAGAAGAGGGCTAAAAGTCATTTGATCCTTTCTCTCTTTTATCTTTGGCATCTTTGACCTTGAAGGAAGAGAGGGGTGACACATGTCACCCCCTCATTTGTGAAGATTTTTGCTTGCTCCTCTTCAAATTCTCCCTCATGGGAAAAGAAGAGAACTTTTTTTGGAGCTTTTGTTTGGAGGCTAGTGGATTTGGAGCTAGAGTTTGCTTGGGTCAAGAAGTGGAAGAGATTGATTTTGGAGAGATTTTCTTTAAGGTAGGCTTCTTGAGCTTTATTGTGTTTGTTATAAAATGTTATAAATTAGTTGTTTACTTGGAAATGTTTGTCATTGCATGAATATTTTGTTGTTGTTTGTTTGATTTTACTCCCTCCATCATATGGCATGATGGAGTTTTGGAGTTTGTGGGGGAAGAGAGAGGGATTTTCCCCTCTCAATCCTCATAGGCTTGATGGGAAAGCCTTGTAGGATTTTAGTTACTCCCCTCAAATGGTTTGAGGTGGGGAAGGTGGTTCATTTGGCTTGAACCTCCTTCCCCATTCTTGGTGAGGAAACCCCTTTGGGGTTTGAAAATCCTTCCAAGAAGGATTGGTGAAAGGGTGGAGAAATAAGGAGGGCTTGAGTGAAATTGGAGAAATAAGGAGGGAATGGAGATCTTGGCTTTGTGTTACTAATGTTGGTTATAAATTTTGGAGAACTCCTATTTTCTCTTCCCCATTTTAGAGGTAGAACTTGGTTTCTCCTCCTTTTCACTTTTACAAATTTGGAGTCTTGTTTTAATCTTTGCCTTATTTTTGTGTGGATGTAATGTTGTTTGTTCACCCTCACTCTTGTGCATAGTTGTGGATAGTTGTCCTCTTTCCCATGGGCTTGGGGGAGGCTAGCATGCATCCCAACCTTGGGAAAGGCATGTAATGATGCCTATGGTTGGGTGGAAAAACAAGTTTCTTCTCCTTGTATGGATTCCTTGAAGGCATTTAAAGTTGGATCTCAAGTTGGATGTTGGTTTGGAGTTGGTGGCATCTTGGTCTCTCATTGTTCTCTCTTCCCTTATGAAACATTACTTGCATTGTAAACCTCTTGTGTATGGTTATGTGGAAGTTTCCCTCTCCTTGTAAACTCTCCATTTTGTATAACTGGAAATTCTTGAAGACTTGAGACATATTTGTTGAGAAATCTCTCTTCAAACTTACCATGAAACTTGTAATAGGAATTCTTGTGTAGTTGTGCTTTTGGAATATGATGCTCTTTAAGTTTAAGCTTGAAAAACATGTATGAAAATCTCTTCATATGAATTGTTGTTTTTTTTTAAGAAAGAAAAGTTGTTTATTGAAAATATGTCTCTTCAAAAGAAAATATATTATTTGTTGGAGATTCTTACTTGTGTGTAAATCTGAAGTAATCATTTAGTATTACCTTGGAAAAGAAGGTATCTACTCTTTTTTTTTTGAAACATTATTGAATGGAATGTGAATAGTTTTGAATTCTTTTCCATGTAAAATTTAATGGTTTGTTCTTAGTATTCTCATTTGAAATAGTATTCTCCTTGACAAATTTTATTGAAATCAGCCTCTTTTCTCATTTGAAATATTTGTATATTCCTTTACCACAAAATAGGTAAATCATTTAGTGGGAGTAGTTGAATTTTGTTTTAAGTTCCTTTTTGCATTAAAATAACAAACTAAAACCTGTTATTATCATCTTGAAATAAATTGTTCCTACATTTGAAATACTACAAATATATATATATATATATATATATATATATATATATATATATATATATTAGTTTACAATGAACTACATTATGTTAAGCACAATTATATATACATATTACTTAGTTAATATTATTATTGCTAAATTAAAATAAACAATATATATATAGACAAAACTAATTTAAAAAATTAAATTTTATAAACAAAAAAAATATAAATAAAAAATAGATTTGGTTTTTTTAGTAGGGTTTGGGGGAGGGCTGAATCCCTCCCCCACTTGTCCATGGCCTCCCATGCGCCTGTCCCTCCATCCACCCACACATGTCCCCTCTCCTCCATGCTGCCCTTTTCCCCACACCCCACGCCCCCTTCCCCGCCCCGCCGCGCCATCAGCTCCCCCGCACCACTATCATGCCTCTTTCTTCTCAGCCATCCATGTTTGTGTGTGCGTGTGTGTGTGTGTAGATTTATTGTATACATCAATATACAACTGAACAATATGGTGTTTTCTTCTCTTGAACTGGTAAATTCCATGAGATCAAGCTTCTCTTCTCTCCAAATAACTTGCAAATGATAAAACAAAACAACACAAGCAAAATGAGAAAAAGAATGAAAAGAAAGAGAAGGAGAATAAGAATGAAATTAAAATGAAAAGAAGGGAAAAGATAAGGATTTTAGGGAAAACTTTAGGGTAAACTCAAAATATAGGGACCAAATTTGTTTGATCCTAGGGATCCCATTTATTCCTACACACTTAAAGTCATGTTCCTTTTTGTGGGATTGAGAATTAATTAAGGGGGGTGTGTGGGAAAATAAGTAAAAAGGGGAAAATATAATTATCTACAAAGAGTGTAGACTCTTTCTAGGGTGTCCCTAGTAAATAGATAATAATTCAAATAATAATAATAAAAATAACCATAATAATATTGTTTTAGGGATAGTGTTTAGTAAGTGGGTAAATCATTTTAGTTTAAAAGAATCATTAATGGAGTTGGATTTGTATTGATAGTATTCTCCTTTAAAAAAAAAAAATTACCCAAATTTCTAGTGACTTATTGGCCTATTTTTCCGGTGTCTCAAGGTGGGACACGACATTTGGTATCAAAGTAGAGGTTCGCACATGTGGACACTGGGTAATCAATCAAATGGATAACAATGTTTGTAATAACATTAAAGTAAATAGATTAATTAAATAATTAACAATTTCTGCGACTATTTAATTATAATTTAATAACCTCTTCGCTCACCTCATGCAAAAGATGGTACCATTGAGACGACACCCGGTTAGGGGTTTGGGATGTGGCTCGCCTATGCCCAAACCACCGACACCCGAGTTAGGGCCTCAAATCTTAGAGGCTCTTCAATAGTTGATCGATGTTGTGCGGCGTCTCCCACCACCGCAGAGGTGAGAAAGGAGAACATTCAATTGGGAGATGAGGAGCCAATAGGCGAGGATGCACATTCATATCTTTAGAGCATGATACACCGATGTGGGAGAGGTCACGTAGCCCTTCCGTTCATCACAAGAGGGTAGCCTCGTACTGTCGTAGCCACTCACATAGTCTTGAGGAACCATTTGGGGATAGGATACCCCAATTATCTATTGGGTTGCATCGCTAGGATCAGGATACGATACGGTGTGATCAAGGATCTTCTTCGCTTGCAGCCACCTACCTACACCGGCTCTATAGATGGATTTGGGTCTAAGTCATGGATCCTTAGCTTGGATAGCTACTTTGGCTTACACTTGTATGAGAGAAATGTTAAGGCAAGGTTTGTCATACACCTCCTTTTGAGACGTAGCGGGCATTTAGTAGAGGAATGAGGAGTAGAAGTTTCATCTGAATCGAGAGACATTGACTTGGGAGATGTTCAAGGAGCGATTCAGGGCTCGCTATATGTCAGAGCATTTTGTGCAGAAGAGGATCAATGAGTTTCATGACTTATGATAGGGATCTGACATAGTAGCTTAGTATGAGAACAGGTTCCTAGATCTTCTGCAGTATGTGGACTACTTGCAAGATGAGAAATTACAAGTTAAAAGGTTTATTTTAGGCCTTAATGTAGATATAACAAGAGTAGTTAGGATGTTATCTCCTCCCACACTTGAGAAGGCCATTGAGAAGGCCTACTTAGCTGAGGAGAACAGGACCAAGGCACAGGAGCACCGAGATAGAAACAAGAGAAAGTTTCAGGAGAGGATACAGGCCTTTCAGAGTTAGAGGTCACGGGGTATAACACCACCCCCTAGAGGAGGATTCTGGCCTCCGCCAATAGCCACGAGGGCTCCACCGCACCCTGAGAGCAGACGCAACATCATGGCCACCAGCAGCAGAGGGCTAGACAGACTCAGAGCTTTCAAAGAGGTGGTACTAGAGGAGGTTTTGGTGGAGCTAGGGATAGGAGGTAGGGTACTTAGTAGGTACAAACAGCTAGCTTACACATAGTAGTCTGCTAGGGTTGGACCGACAGGATCAATGCACCGCAGTACAAGAGGATGTTTTATTTGTGGGTCTCCCGATCACTATGTGTGCACGTGCCCGTAAAACCCAATACCATTGACACACAGAGGGCCCCTAGATCAGAGTAGATGGTGGGTGATGTAGGACGTGCTCATGATGTTTATGTAGTGGTTAACAACGCCAAGACGAGCATCGTGCCACAGTCATTGAGATAATAGGTACTATCAGGGGTATTTCTATCTCAGTACTTTTTGATTTAGGTGCTTCAGATTCTTTTATATCACCTTCTATAGTGGACCAGTGTGGGCTAGTGGTGGCTAGGAAACCAAATAGTTGGCAAGTTGAGTTGGCCTCTGGGGCCAAACTCGTTGTGGACTCGTATGTGGAGAGTTACGTACTTGATTTAGGATCCTTCTCCACTACACTTGACCTTCGAGTTATTCCTCTAGGATCATATCAGGTAGTTTTGGGTATGGATTGGCTCAAGGCTCATCGAGCTAAGGTGGATTGCAGAAATAAGGTCATTGAGTGTCAGGATGATCTTGGGAGTGTAGTTATGATATTAGGGATGTAGAGGCCTATCTCCTTGTGCATGATATTGGTTAAGCAACTCAAGCGGAGCATGTGTAAGGGATGTTAGTTGTTTGCTATCACCATCAATGATCAATCAGAGAGCACTCCAGAGCATTCACCCTTAGATGATCCTACAGTTTAAAGGGAGTTTGCCGATGTGTTTCCAAGTGAGCTTCCAGGGCTACCACCCCATAGAGAGGTGGATTTCACCATTGATTTAGTACCTAGATTCACACCAGTTTCTAGGGCACCCTATCGGATGACGACTTTGGAGCTTCATGACCTCAAGATTCAGTTAGAGGAGTTGTTAGAGAAGGGTCTCATTTACCCTAGTGTATCTCCTTGGGGAGCACCAATCTTATTTGTGAAAAAGAAGGATGGTTCTCTCAGGCTTTGTGTTGACTTCAGACAACTCAACAAAGTCACAATAAAGAACCATTATCCACTCCCTAGGATTAATGACTTGTTTGATTAGATGCAGGAGTGAGAGTATTCTCCAAAATCAACCTTAAGTCAGGGTACCATCAGTTGCGCATATCAGATGCAGACATTCATAAGACAACTTTTTGCACACGTTATGGGCATTATGAGTTCACCGTTATTCCTTTTGGTTTGACCAATGCCCTAGTTGTCTTCATGAGCCTCATGAATGGAGTATTTAGGACCTTTCTGGATCACTTTGTCTTAGTTTTCCTTGATGATATATTGATATATTCGCGCCCGAGGAGGAACACGAGGATCATTTGAGGCGGTGTACTTTAGGTTTTGAGAGAGCAAAAGTTGTAGGGAGCGTGGAAACATGCAGCTTATTTGCATAAAGATTCACTACTTGGAGCATATCATATCAGGGGAGGGTATCTTAGTAGATCCCTCTAAGATGCAAAGCTATTATGGATCGCCAACACCACAACGATAGCATCGAGGTGAGGAGTTTTATGGGGCTAGCAGTTATTACCGCAGTTTGTATAAGATTTTTCCAGGATTTCTCACCCTATTACTTCTCTTTAGAGAAAAGGGAAGAAGTTTGATTGGTCAAAAGTGTGAGTGGACCTTTCGATTGCTTAAGGAAAGGCTAACCACAGTGCCCATCTTAGTAGTTCCGGACCCGACAAAGGATTTTGTTGTTTGTACTGATGCATCACTAGAGGGTTTGGGAGTAGTTTTTATGTAGGAGCATCGGTTATTACCTTTGAGTCTCGTAAACTCAAGGACTATGAGCTTAATTACCCTACTCATGACTTAGAGCTTGCAGCAGTTGTTCATGCACTTGTGTGTTGGTGACATTTCCTTTTGGGTAGACCTTTCATTTTGAGGACAGATCATCGTAGCTTGTCAGCATATCTTCTCATAACCGAACCTCAACGCTCATCAACGGTGTTGGATGGAGTTCCTATGTGAGTATGACATGGAGGTACAATATATCAAAGGAAAGGAAAATGTTGTTATAGATGCACTTAGTAGACGATGACATGTGCTTGCTTCTTTGACACTACAGTAATGATTTGAGAGGCAGGATTCTTGAGCATCTTCCAGAGGACAAGTTTTATGAGGGAGCTAGACAGATGTTGGAGTCTCAAGGTTCATTAGAGGGCAGATATTTTGGGTGTATTTTAGAGACAGATGGTTTACTTCGGTTCCATAGGTGCATCTACGTGCCTAAGTCAGGTGATCTACATAGCTTCATCCTTACAGAGGCTCATTGAGCCCCATATACGGCACACCCAGGAGTGAAGAAAATGCACGCTGATATGAGGGAGTTATATTACTCGGCCAAGTCTTCAATGGGACATAGCAGATTTTGTTGCACATTGCCTTGAGTGTTAAAAGGTCAAGGCAGAACATTCTCATCATGTAGGAATTTTACATCCTCATGAAATTCCTGAGTGGAAATGGGATGTGATCTCCATGGATTTCATAGTCAGACTCCCTATGTCTTATTACCATCATGATGCCATTATGGTCATCCTTTGTTGATAAGTTAACCAAGGTTACGCACTTGTCGCCAACCAAGGTCACTAATAATGCATAAGCCATTGCCAAAGTATTTATGGAGGACATTGTTAGGTTGCATGGGATTCGAAGACCATCATCAATGAAAGGGATACCATCTACACTTCAGCTTTCTAGACTTCCTTTCAGATTGCTGGGTATGCAAATTAATTTCAGCTCAACATATCATCCAGAGATAGATGGAAAGACAAAGAGGGTTAATCAGGTGTTGGAGGACATGTTGAGGATGTATGTGATGGATCAGCAAAAGAAGTGGGAAGATTATTTGCATTTGGTTGAGTTTGCCTACAACAACAGCTATCATAGTTCCATTGGCATGGCTCCTTACTGGGCTTTGTATGGATGACCTTGCAGGACACCTTTGAGTTGGGACATACTAGATGATAGGATTATCTTTGGGACCAACTTACCTATAGGATTTAGAGCAAGTAGGTTGTTCGATTAAACAACACCTTGAACGGGCTAGAGCATGCCAAAAGGCATATGAAAACACCAAGAGGATTGATCATCACTTTCGGCTATCACCTCATTTTGTGGGGCCTTTGGATATTTTAGAGGTCATCGGTCTAGTTTCCTATCGCCTAGCTTTGCCACCACGCCTTGCATGGGCCCACGATGTTTTTCATGT